>CM076847.1:163142303-163612926 GCA_039519185.1 Astragalus membranaceus | reverse complement strand
AGAGCTGAAAGATGGGCCTCCCCCTGCGGTAATAACATTGGTTTCCCCTTCTTTCTTCTTGGGGAAGTTGGAAGAGGGTTTCTTTTGTCCACTAGAATTTCCAAAACCTCCAGCAATCTTTCCGCTGCGCAATCCATGCTCTAATCGTTCTCCAATGACAACCATATCTGAGAAACTGGATGAAACACTCCCCACCAACCTATCATAATATAGCGCTGGAAGAGTCTCCATAAACATGTACACCATCTCCTTTTCAGTCAATGGCGGCTTCACCTGAGCAGCTATGCTCCTCCACTTTTGAGCATATTCTTTGATTGATTCTCTATCTCCTTTACTCATGTGCTGTAATTGAGACCGGTCGGGAGCAAGGTCCATGTTATACTGATATTGTTTCAGAAATGCTTCAGAGAGATCCTTCCAACTGTGAATGTCGGAGGATTGCAGCTGCATATACCAATCTAACGATGCCCCAGTCAGACTGTTCTAGAAATAGTGAATGAGCACCTTGTCATCATGAGCATAAGCGGCCATTTTTCTAACATACATCGTCAAATGGCTAGATGGACACCCGGTGCCGTGATATTTATCAAAGTCAGGTGCTTTGAATTTAGGAGGAATGACAACATCTGGGACAAGGCACAACTCTCGGGCATCCCTGGCTCTAGTACCCGATCCTTCCACAGCTCTTAAACGCTCTTCAAGCAAGTGATACCGATCCCTATGCTGAGTGTAACACCCCGATAAATTCTAACATGTAGAATCACCGAAATGCACTAAATGGCATACATCAGAGTAACTTCCTGTTATTGAAATATTGAACACATCTAAAACTTTAGATAATATATAAAAACTGGTTCTCTGAACCTCATAAACTTTCCACAGTATGCTTAAGTTCCAAAACTTAAGACTTGTACATAACCTGGTGTTCAATACTCAAAACATAAAGTAGCGGAAACGATTTTACAACTTAACAATGAAAGTTATACAATCGGAACATAGGAACCACAAACGGAAACAAGGTCTAAAACATTAAACTAGGTCTTCAATGACTCCAAGAGTCACACCAGCTAGCCATGCTTTACCGCCTTTGCTTTCCCCTGTTTCTCTGTAAAAACCACAAATATGAAGGGTGAGATAAACATTATCTCAGTGAGTCCTATCGAGACCCCTTACAACTCTAGCGGTTCATTATGCCTTGTTTTGAACTCGTGGTTCTAAAAGCAACCACGTGGAAATACATTTAGTTCCTGTAACCTTCATGCTCATGGCCCTCCTAAGCGACACATGAAGCATGCAATCTTTGTTCCATGTTTTTAGCATAACACCTCAGTCTACCTATTTTATAGGCACCTCTTGACCTTTTGGTGAACCCATCCCGCTATTTCTAGCAGGGGAAACATTCTTGAGTCTAGGTTTTGGGGCTCATGACTTCCCCTCCCCTAGTATGCTAACCTCTTAGGGTCGTCACCCTTTTTCCTCTTGTATTTATTATACATTTTCAGTCTGTGTACCCGCAATGGGCTGTTAGTCATTCCAGTCAAGTACCATGTACCATATCAGTCAATTTCAGTGTACAATATCAGTCAAGTATCGTGTGTTATGATCATTCTTTAACATTTGCACTCTCGCGTTCTCTAAGAGCGGTTTTCCATTTTATTCATAACACACTATTTTTCTATCGAACATGTTCAATCTCATACCATTGTTACCTTTACATTGTTGTGGGACCTTGGGGAATGGATTAGAAGAGGATTGAAATCATTTGGAATGGATAAATATGTACTTTGAAATTGAAGGTCAGAAAATCTCACACGACCCGTGCGTGTAGGCGCATGGCCCGTGCGTGGTTGAACAGTTTGTAGAAATTTTTCCAGGAAGATACGCACGACCCGTGCGACTAAGCGCGCGATCCGTGCGCTAGCTACCAGATTTACAGAAAGTTTCAGAGACTTACGCACGACCCGTGTTACTGGGCACACGATCCGTGCGCATTTTAAAAATACAGTTCATGTCGTATCAAATGGAGGCGCACGACCCGTGCTCGTAGGCACACGATCCGTGCGTCTCTATCAGTTTCCAGAAAACAGGTTTTTCATGTATTATTCCATTCCATTCCGATTCCCACTTCCCTTCCGATCGAGGCCCAAACTCCGACACGCATTAAAACACAATATTATAGCAATCCAATCCAGCACACCCAACAATCAATCAAGCAATTCATAGTTCAATCACAAGTTTTGGGGAAAACGGTTTTTCAATAAGATTTCTTTTGATAACACAACTACATGACCATGGTTTTCGAAAAGAAGATTCTGAAACACAAACATATTCCCTAAGCGAGTTATAGAACTCACCGGCTGCGATGAAAATCGCAAAATCAACGAATCCGCGAGATGGAACGAAGAAATGACTTCACGAATGACTTCGGACTCGACTCCACGCTACTCTAAACGTTCCAAAAACTGAACCGATAGAGCTTGGCCTATAATACTTCGAACTTCACTCCCAATCTACCTTATGAGGGTTGCTACTCGCTTTGTGGCTCCCAAAATGAACATGCAACTGTATTTCAGCTATTGGACTCCATTTTTGGAGCTTGGAGCTTCATGTGAACAAAAATGGTGAAATGGTGATGAGAAGGGTTGATGGGAATTTTCTGAGCATCAATGTATAGAGGAAGAAGAATGATGAACAATGGTGGTTTTGGATTCAACATGCATGAACAAATGAGGTAGAATCCCTCCCCTTTCTTCTCCACTCTCTCTCTCGAGTTCTCTCCTCCTCCTCTCTACTACTTGCTGAATTTCAGAAAAATGAGGGAAGTGAAGTGTGTTGTGGTGTTTTGGTCAGCTGGAGCCTCATTTAATGAGGTGAAAGGGCCAAAATACCCCTACTCTCTAATACTCTCTTAAATTACTCCTAACGCCACCCTAATCCCATAACTCACTAGCTTAACATAATATTCTAATTATGTACAACTATTATTTATAACTTCTCATTATCACATAATTAATGCAATTTAATCAACTTAACCTCTAGCTAATTTAATTAATCTAATTAGCTAATTAGGGGATGTTACAATCACCCCAACTTCTAAAATTTTGTCCTCAAAATTGACAAAACATACCTTACTCGAACAAATACGGATATTTCTCCCGCATGCACTCCTCTACTTCCCATGTCGCTTCGTCAGGTGACACACCGTCCCAAAGCACCTTGACAATAGGAATTGACCTCGTCCGGAGCATTTTCTCGCCGCGTTCGATGATTCTGATTGGGGTAGGATGATAAGATAGATCCGGTCTGATGTCGATCGCTTCATGGCTCAAAGGTTGATTCGGATCATGAATATATTTCCTTAGCTGCGATACATGAAATACATCATGTAGTCTGGACAATTCTGGAGGTAAGGCAATGCGATACGCCACCGGCCCAACACGCTCGATAATCTGGAAGGGTCCGACATACCGAGGACTGAGCTTCTTCGCTCGCAAAGCGATACCGGTCCCGATGGTTGGAGAAAGTTTCAAAAAGACATGATCTCCTTCTTCGAATTCTAACGGCCTTCTCCTCTTATCCGCATAACTCTTTTGCCGACTCTGCGCGGCTTTCATCCTTTCTCTTATCTGACGGATCTTCTCCGTAGTCTCCCGGACTAAATCCGGTCCCAACAATCTCTGCTCACCTACATCCCACCAACACAATGGTGTTCTACACTTTCTCCCATACAATGCTTCGTATGGAGCCATTCCGATACTAGAATGATAACTGTTGTTGTATGAGAATTCCACCAATGGAAGGTGATCCTCCCATCTACCTCCACTATCCAGTACACAAGCTCTCAACATATCCTCTAAAGTCTGAATTGTCCTCTCAGTCTGCCCGTCTGTCTGAGGATGGTATGCGGTGCTAACACACACCTTTGTTCCTAACGCCATGTTCAATGCTCTCCAAAATCGAGATGTAAACTTGGGATCTCGATCACAGATGATACTTGTAGGGATTCCATGCAACTTCACAATATTCTTGAGATATTCATCTGCTAACCTAGCAACCTTGTGAGTCGAACGCACTGGAATAAAATGAGCGGACTTGGTCAGGCGATCCACCACTACCCAAATAGAATCATTTCCGACTTGGGACCGTGGTAATCCCATGACAAAATCCATAGATATGCTCTCCCATTTCCATTCAGGTACATTCAACGGTTGTAACTGGCCACCTGGCTTCCGGTGCTCTATCTTAACCTTTTGACAAGTTAAGCATCGAGACACAAATTCTGCAATATCCACTTTCATACCAGGCCACCAATACAATTGCTTCAGATCTCGATACATCTTGGTAGACCCAGGATGTATTGAGAACTGACTCTTATGAGCTTCTTCTAGAACTTGCCTCTTTACGTTCTCATCATTCGGCACACAGATTCTACCATCAAAACAAATTACTCCATCACCGTCTTCGGTGTAACTCGGCAATCTCTTCTGCGCTTGCAGCTCTACATCACCTTCTTGGGCTGAGCGAATTAGATTCCTCAATGAACTTGAAATCTGAATGTGACTCAACACCAACCTGTTCCTTCTTGACTTAACTCTCAAATTGAGGTCTCTGAATGATTCCAACAATGACATCTCGTACATCATCAGCTTTGCAGTATGGATAGACTTTCTGCTTAAAGCATCGGCAACAACATTAGCCTTACCAGGATGGTACTTCAATTCAAAATCATAATCTTTCAGGAATTCTACCCATCTCCTCTGTCTGTTGTTCAGCTCCTTTTGGTCAAACAAATACTTCAGACTTTTGTGGTCACTAAAGACTTCGAAACGAGACCCATACAGGTAATGTCTCCAAATCTTTAGGGCAAACACAATCGCTGCCAACTCTAGATCATGAGTCGGGTAATTCTCTTCATGTGGCTTCAACTGCCTGGAGGCATAGGCAACTACTTGTTGATTCTGCATCAGGACACATCCCAAACCCTTACCAGAGGCGTCGCAATAGATTTGGAATCCTACGGACGGATCTGGAAGAATCAGGATGGGTGCAGAAGTCAAACGACCCTTCAATTCCGTGAAACAATTTTCACATGCTGAGTCCCAAACAAACGGCTGACCCTTGCGAGTTAACCGAGTGAGTGGAAGAACCAACTGGGAAAATCCTTGAATGAATCTTCGATAGTACCCAGCTAATCCTAAGAAACTTCTTACCTCAGTAACCGTAGACGGCTGCTCCCAGTCTACCACAGCTTCGATCTTACTGGGATCCACAGCAACACCTGTCCTAGATATTACGTGGCCTAGAAACTTAACTTCTGGCATCCAAAAATCACATTTGGACGGCTTAGCATACAACTTCTTCTCTCGGAGAACGTTCAGAACAATTCGGAGATGTTGCACATGCTCCTCAATCGTCCTAGAGAACACCAAGATATCATCGATGAACACTACCACAAACTGATCCAGATAAGGATTAAAAATTCGATTCATATAATCCATGAATACAGCTGGAGCATTGGTCAAACCGAAGGGCATCACTACGAATTCATAGTGTCCATATCTCGTACGGAAAGCGGTCTTCGGGACGTCCAAAGCTCGAACCCTGATTTGGTGATAACCGGACCTTAGATCAATCTTTGAAAACACAGAAGCTCCCCTCAACTGATCTAGCAAATCATCAATCCTTGGTAGAGGGTACTTGTTCTTGACAGTCACTTTATTCAACTGGCGATAATCAATACACAATCTCATACTTCCGTCCTTCTTCTTAACAAGCAACACTGGAGCACCCCATGGTGAGGCACTCGGCCGGATAAACCGCTTGGAAATTAGCTCTTCTAGTTGAACTTTCAATTCCCTCAACTCTAATGGCGACATTCGATATGGGGCTATAGAAATAGGTCCAGTGCCTGGAACCAATTCTATAGAAAATTCCACCTCACGGTCCGGAGGAAATGAAGGAACTTCATCGGGAAACACATCAAGAAATTCATTAACAACTTGCACAGAAGATAAATCCTGACCTGTCTCAGTGGATGCAGACAGCATCATGACGTAAGCTTCCGCGCCTTGGAACAGATAATTACTGGCCGAAGTGAAAGAAATAACAGCTTCAGAATTGGGCGGCTGTAGCTCCACTGACTCGGAGGCGAAACCGATAGTTCGATGGAAACAATCTATAGTCACATGGTTGGCCGTCATCCAACTCATTCCTAGGACGACATCCATGCCCTTCATTGGTAAACAAATGAAGTCTACTACAAAATTCCTGTCTCCAATGGATAGAAGACAATTTTCACATATCGCTTGGGTCTGAACACTACCCTCAGCAGCAGTCTTAATGGAGATTGGTTGAGGCAAAGGAGTTAAAGCCAATCCCAACCGATCGACACAAACTTGAGATATAAAACAATGGGTCGCACCCGAATCATATAAAATACTAACGGAGTTATTAAAAAGAGATCCCATACCCCTTAGTAGATTATCTGACGGTGTGACCTTCTGGGCGTCCAAGGTGTAAACTCTCCCATGAGTTGTAGTAGCAGCAGGGTTACTTCCTTGACTCTTCTCTTTCTCTGGGCAGTCCCGTGCAAAGTGACCGTCTTTCTTGCAGAAATAACACTGGTTGGATCCCATCTGGCATTTACCCTGATGGTACTTTCCACAGTTGGAACATGTACTGAACCTTGAGGAGTTCGATGACTGAACCTGCTTCCCTTTGTTGGAGTTGTGCCTGGGACCCGTCTGATGGTTGGATGATCCAACATTCTTCTTATTCTGATGGAATACCTTTCTGCTTGCATATAACCTCTTCAAGTCACTCTCAGCTATGTGTGCTTGTTGAACCATGGCAGCATAGTTAGTGTAGGCAAAAGAACTCAAACTCTGAGCAATGTCTTCCCTTAGCCCATACTTGAACCTTTCGGTTTTCCACTTGTCATTGGGAGCATACCCGGCCAAACCGAAGAATTGATATAACTCTTCAAACTTAGCCGCGTACTGACCCACAGTTGAACTTCCTTGAGTGAGAGTCAGAAACTCGTTCTCCTTGTCGAACCTCATGGCTGTCGGAAAGAACTGCTCCAAAAATACCTGCTTGAAATGTTCCCAAGTCTGGGGAGTATCCATAGTTACCATCATGGCTTTGGCATTAGTCCACCAGTTGTTAGCTTCTCCTTTCAGCATATGAGTTGCCAATCTCAACTTGTCATCATCAGTTACTTGCATAGCTACGAAGATCTTCTCTATATCATCTAGCCAATGCTGAGCTTCCATAACATCCGGTCCTCCTCGGAACTCGGACGGCTTCATTTTCAGAAATTCAGAGAAAACCCTCCTTGGGTCAACTTGAGGCTCAGGGACTTGTTGGGGCTGAGCTTGAGCATTCTGTTGCATCTGCAACATATCTTCCATCATCTTCTGTTGCCTCTCGATCACGTTCTGCATCCATGCAGAATGCGGATCAACTGGTGGGTTATTCCTCGATCCTCCTGCCATAATTCTGCAAATGATACACCAAGTATTAAGTTGATCAGTCTCAATGTCTCTTAGTATCACAAGAAGCAAGATAGCAGAGTTACTCGAGGGATAAAACCACCCTAACTGTCTAAGCCCGACTAGGTCGAACTGCTCTGATACCATAATGTAACACCCCGATAAATTCTAACATGTAGAATCACCGAAATGCACTAAATGGCATACATCAGAGTAACTTCCTGTTATTGAAATATTGAACACATCTAAAACTTTAGATAATATATAAAAACTGGTTCTCTGAACCTCATAAACTTTCCACAGTATGCTTAAGTTCCAAAACTTAAGACTTGTACATAACCTGGTGTTCAATACTCAAAACATAAAGTAGCGGAAACGATTTTACAACTTAACAATGAAAGTTATACAATCGGAACATAGGAACCACAAACGGAAACAAGGTCTAAAACATTAAACTAGGTCTTCAATGACTCCAAGAGTCACACCAGCTAGCCATGCTTTACCGCCTTTGCTTTCCCCTGTTTCTCTGTAAAAACCACAAATATGAAGGGTGAGATAAACATTATCTCAGTGAGTCCTATCGAGACCCCTTACAACTCTAGCGGTTCATTATGCCTTGTTTTGAACTCGTGGTTCTAAAAGCAACCACGTGGAAATACATTTAGTTCCTGTAACCTTCATGCTCATGGCCCTCCTAAGCGACACATGAAGCATGCAATCTTTGTTCCATGTTTTTAGCATAACACCTCAGTCTACCTATTTTATAGGCACCTCTTGACCTTTTGGTGAACCCATCCCGCTATTTCTAGCAGGGGAAACATTCTTGAGTCTAGGTTTTGGGGCTCATGACTTCCCCTCCCCTAGTATGCTAACCTCTTAGGGTCGTCACCCTTTTTCCTCTTGTATTTATTATACATTTTCAGTCTGTGTACCCGCAATGGGCTGTTAGTCATTCCAGTCAAGTACCATGTACCATATCAGTCAATTTCAGTGTACAATATCAGTCAAGTATCGTGTGTTATGATCATTCTTTAACATTTGCACTCTCGCGTTCTCTAAGAGCGGTTTTCCATTTTATTCATAACACACTATTTTTCTATCGAACATGTTCAATCTCATACCATTGTTACCTTTACATTGTTGTGGGACCTTGGGGAATGGATTAGAAGAGGATTGAAATCATTTGGAATGGATAAATATGTACTTTGAAATTGAAGGTCAGAAAATCTCACACGACCCGTGCGTGTAGGCGCACGGCCCGTGCGTGGTTGAACAGTTTGTAGAAATTTTTCCAGGAAGATACGCACGACCCGTGCGACTAAGCGCGCGATCCGTGCGCTAGCTACCAGATTTACAGAAAGTTTCAGAGACTTACGCACGACCCGTGTTACTGGGCACACGATCCGTGCGCATTTTAAAAATACAGTTCATGTCGTATCAGATGGAGGCGCACGACCCGTGCTCGTAGGCACACGATCCGTGCGTCTCTATCAGTTTCCAGAAAACAGGTTTTTCATGTATTATTCCATTCCATTCCGATTCCCACTTCCCTTCCGATCGAGGCCCAAACTCCGACACGCATTAAAACACAATATTATAGCAATCCAATCCAGCACACCCAACAATCAATCAAGCAATTCATAGTTCAATCACAAGTTTTGGGGAAAACGGTTTTTCAATAAGATTTCTTTTGATAACACAACTACATGACCATGGTTTTCGAAAAGAAGATTCTGAAACACAAACATATTCCCTAAGCGAGTTATAGAACTCACCGGCTGCGATGAAAATCGCAAAATCAACGAATCCGCGAGATGGAACGAAGAAATGACTTCACGAATGACTTCGGACTCGACTCCACGCTACTCTAAACGTTCCAAAAACTGAACCGATAGAGCTTGGCCTATAATACTTCGAACTTCACTCCCAATCTACCTTATGAGGGTTGCTACTCGCTTTGTGGCTCCCAAAATGAACATGCAACTGTATTTCAGCTATTGGACTCCATTTTTGGAGCTTGGAGCTTCATGTGAACAAAAATGGTGAAATGGTGATGAGAAGGGTTGATGGGAATTTTCTGAGCATCAATGTATAGAGGAAGAAGAATGATGAACAATGGTGGTTTTGGATTCAACATGCATGAACAAATGAGGTAGAATCCCTCCCCTTTCTTCTCCACTCTCTCTCTCGAGTTCTCTCCTCCTCCTCTCTACTACTTGCTGAATTTCAGAAAAATGAGGGAAGTGAAGTGTGTTGTGGTGTTTTGGTCAGCTGGAGCCTCATTTAATGAGGTGAAAGGGCCAAAATACCCCTACTCTCTAATACTCTCTTAAATTACTCCTAACGCCACCCTAATCCCATAACTCACTAGCTTAACATAATATTCTAATTATGTACAACTATTATTTATAACTTCTCATTATCACATAATTAATGCAATTTAATCAACTTAACCTCTAGCTAATTTAATTAATCTAATTAGCTAATTAGGGGATGTTACACTGAGTGTTCTCAAACAAATGACCTTGTGGATAGTTCCCCGGACTGTGATAATAACCCCCATACTGAGCAGGGTTTCCCATATGATGGACAGCATTCTGAGGATTCACAACAACTCCCGGAGTAGGACTAGGTGAACTTCTTGGCAGCACAATACCAGGTCTAGGAGTATGAATCTGTGGTCCAATAGCAGCTCCACTAGGTATAGTCATGGCAGGTTGACTCGACCCCACATGAATAGCTTCAGCAACGGACGGCATATAACCCATTGGTATCCCCCAAGGATATATCTGTGCATTCAGATGACCCTGTCCGCTCGCCCCTGGAGAATGGGCAAAGTGACTGACCCCTTGTCCATAAGAAGTGTGAGTAGTTGTAACTTCTGCGGACACCGGAGGAGAAACGAAAGTAACAACCCCTTCAGGATTTACAACAGCGGCGGCCCCAACAGCGGCCCCACCCCTCAGATTCTGTAGCATACTCATTACTTCGACCATCTGTGTTTCCATAGCCTCAACTTTAGTCTTCAAAGCTTGATTCTCCTGAGCCAGCTGCTCAGGGTTAAGAATCTCCACAACCAACTCATCTTGACCCAGGGGGTCCTCATTCTCGAGATGCTGATTGCTAGCCATCAATCTTGCTTGTAGACGGGTACAATATCGGTGTTGGCGAACCAGCTTGCCTTTCGTTTCTGTTGGAGTTGGAAACATTTGTATTAAGCGAAGGAGCAAATTAATGAATGCAATGCGTGCAATGCAGATGAGTGTTAGTTTTAGTTTGTCTTATGCCGTGAACCACAGTGTGCCATGTCTTGCCCTAGGTTTAACAGTGAATTTTGATTTGTTTAGAACATAACAAGAGTGGAATCAACAAATGAAACAAATACGCCCCATACATTCAAATTCAAACAAGTACTTCAGGTCTTACATTTCAAAAAGTAAAATACTCAAATGGAAATAAAGGTCCCTCAAGGAAGAGAAAGTACAATAAAACGAAAATTACAAACAAAAGCTCAACTACATAGAGCCTTGAAAACTTCAGTTCTCTTCCCCTTGCTGCCTGTGGGGATTCTTCCAGTTTTCTCTCTGACTTCTTCAACCAAGGCCCTGCAGAACTCTACAAATTTGTAAACTCCTGGCGGAGTGTTGAAAGGAAACATCTCATCCTCGGCCTTTTCTAGCTTCTCAGGCACATCTGAGAGAGCTTGGTTGGCCAATTCTGCAAGCTCAGAGAATCTAACCTTCCACTGCTGAATTTCATCTTTCAGCTCTATGATGACTGCCTGCTCTTCAATCCTGCCAAGCAGTTCAACAAAGCGGTGTTCCCAATACCGACTTTCATTTTCCACCTGCCTGTATGCATCACTGATGTGCCGAAGGTTTCTTTTCAATTCATCAGAATTCTCTCGCTCGTATCCTAGAGCTTGCTTATATTCTTTGAGGATGCTCTCCACTGAATCTCTTTCTTGCACAACATTGCTCAATTTGCTCTCCCACTCGGCTTGTAGCAAGCGGGACTCTCTTTTTGACTTGGCGAGGAGACTTCTCGTAGTCCTCTTTTCCATCTTTGTTTTTTCATACAGATCCCTCCATTGACCGACTTCTTCAATTGCCCTTTTCCCTTTCGCCTTCTGTCTCTTGATTTCTTCTTTGGCCGCTTGCAGATACTTTTGAGCTCCTACCTTTTCCTTCTCTTCTTCTTTGAGTTTCTTGTCAAACTCCTCAATGACAGCAGATTTGGAAGCATTATCTTCTTTCAATCTTTGGTTGTTCAGAGTCAACTTCTCTATCTCAGCTCGCAGGGATTTTTTTTCTTCCTCTGCTTTCATTAGAGCCAACTTGACATCACCTAACTCTTCCACAACGGGAGTACCAGAGTCTATTACCTCCTGTCATTTCGCAATAACTTCTGATATGGTAGCTGAACACTCTGAATCCTCTCTTCAAGCCACCGAGAGAAGGTGATTCCTTTAGTCTTCTGAGAGATCTCTACTTTCCCATAGCGAGTCACCATACCCCAAGCTTGCAAAACTTTTCTAGTCAAACTGGCATCTTTTTGACCTCCCTCATAGATGTAAAACGGGGATACCATCTCTTCCGTAGGCGAATTCCTCATAGGATATCCCAATTGTCTCAGAGTCAGAGAGGGATTGTAGTTGATGCAACCCTTAGTGCCCATCAGTGGGACATTTTGAAAACCACCACAGCGGAAAACTATCTCAGGCCTATCTTCCCAGCAAGATGAGAGATACCAACGAATCGAGTGCTCATCTAGACTTCCTAGAAACTGAATCCACTCCTGAATATTCATGATTCGCACTTCACAAGTGATAGCATAATCAATCAACTTCTCTACTCGTATTGGATTGGTGTAGACATGAATCAGAAGCCAGGCATACAATAAGTGAGAGGAGCAAGAGATTTTCTTCCTCTTCAGTTCACAGTGATGAGTGAAAGCTGAATAAGTGTCAGCAAAAATTGCAGGGATTGGATTGATCGGATTCTTCTCATTCTAGGAAGCTAAGAAGATACCGATGACAGTCACATCCACGAACCGCTCAATCTGTGGAAAGAGGACAACTCCGAAGATTGTTAGTGCCAAGATTTGCTTGAAGACAACCCAGTTTTTATTTTTGGCATGCACATCCATCAGACTCTCGAGATAACCCTGTGGGAAACCCATCACAAGGTTCTTCCTCTGCTTCTGGAGTCTCAGGTCCTCTACCTTCATCTGCAACAATGCAGCAAATTTCTCGTCCGTGTAGTACTGCTCTTGATATCGGTAAGGAACGGCTTCTGCCCGAGGGAAACCCAAAATCTGATGGTATTCTTCCAACGTGGGAGCCAATTGGAAATTTCTGAAGAGAAAGCATCTGATCCCGGAGTCATAAAATCTGCTCAGAGCCACGATTGCTTCAGTCTGTACCTCTAGCGTCAACAGCTTCCGGAGGTTCCCGTAAATGCTGTCAAATGATCTTCTTTCAATAGGTCCCATCAGGTCAACACATTTCTTCAAACTGGCAACATCAACCTTACTTACGACCGGATACCTCGGGGGGTGCACTGTCTCACTTCTTGATTCCATACTGTACCTATGGCAAGATTCTTTGTCACTTTGGGATTCTCGGCAAACAAACTTTGATGAAATGCAAGGATGCATGCATGAACTGTAAAAGCTTATGTTGGATGCAATGCGAGGATGCATGCAAAATGATGATGATATTTTATGCATGGGCAGATTAGGGCAAAATCTTTATTGGCATTAGTTCAAATTGTTTTTTTTGAAAAATGCGGGCCGTACGTGGTTTCATATGGACCTAGTAAGAGAAAGGCTACAACGGCAACTCTTTCTCTCCTTTTTTTTTGAAAATAAAGTGGACCACATACTGCCTCGTACGGACCGACAAAAGAAAGGCTACAACGGCAGCTCTTTCTCTACTTTCTTTTTTTATTTCTTTGGAAAAATTCCCTTCTCTTTTTTTGAAAACATGCCTAGATTACAATGCAACACACAATTTGGTATGCCCCTTGTGTCCTACGAAGGTGGGGACCTAAGTTCTAGGACAACTCAAACGTTCCTCCCATGTGGGTTCTAGTCACTTCCTCACCAGGTTACCAGAGCTAATTCTTTCTCCCAATAGCACCCACAACGATGGAACGCCATCTGGTGTGAGGCCTCATGAAAGAGCATACTCTGGCTGAAACTTTCGTGAGAGTCAGAAGGACAACGGTCCAATTGCCAGTCACTACTCGTTTCCACTCTCCTAAGTTTTGTCAGACCTTGGGTTTTGGGCCCCTCTCAAAGCATAGTAAGCATAAGGTGTGAGTGTGTGTAGTGAGGACATACCGCCTAAAACTACCCACATATATCCCCACCTGCGAAGGAAAACCCAGAACAGTCCAAACAATAGCAGGCAATAACATGTCGTCTACCCTAGGGTTCAATATCACAATACCAATAATCCAACCTAGGTTTCAGCAACAGTCATATGCACTGCTTACCTCAAGAAAGGGAGCGGAGAAGAAGGGATCATAATAGAATGGGAGGAAATGCATGTTTTTACCTTAAGAAAGGGAGCAGAGAATAGGGGACATGGGAATTGAGGAATGCATGAACACGGCATTGTGAACAAATAGAAAAGGAGTAGAACAAAGCTTTCAACTCAATTAATTTTAAACCACACATCAAGTTAACTAGGCTTGACCCTCGTCTTTTTTAAAAAAAAATGGTCCCCAGCAGAGTCGCCAGCTGTTGCGCCCGAAAAATCCGGTTTGGGACTTTTCGTTTGACAACGCGGAAGAAGTGTGGAGCTGCCACCAATATTTTTATTTTAAGACGGATGGTCCTTTGAAAACGTAGAGATGTAGGTTCGGGGGTCGGTTAGGTACGGGGAAGGTATTAGCACCCCGCACCTCCTTTCTACCGAAAGGGAACCATTAACTTGATGTGTGGTTTAGACAAAAGTTCGAGTTGAAAGCAATTTATTCTACTTCTTTTCTTTTCTTTTCTTTAAGATTTGTTTTATTGAAAACAGGAGGGAAGAAGAATATTTTTGGTTATCTTTGAAAATCAGGACAAAACAAAGATTTTTTTTAAGAGTGTGCTTGACGGGACAGGACCCCGCTCCTACGTATCTCCCGGTGCGATGGAGAATTCAAAGCTACGTAGTTCTCGGTTTTTGGTTTTGAAAACGGCTAAAGGGGTTTTTCGCAATTGGGTGAGCGTTTGTGAAGACCGAACAACAACGGTTAGAAAGGCCTCACTACTAACTCTTTTGAAAATGAAATCATCATTAATGACCTAAACGGCAACGGCGCGATTGGTCATCAGTGACAATTGATTTTACTTTTGAGGAATAAGTTTTCGAAAATAGGGTTGAGCTTTTGTGAAGACCGAACAACAACGGTTAGAATGGCCTCATTACTAACTCTTTTGAAAACAAAATCATCATTAACAACCTAAACGGCAACGGCGCGATTGGTCGTCAATGAAAATTTATTTTATTCTTGTTTTGAAAATAAAAGGATTTTCTTTTATTAGTGAATCTAGGAAAGAGGTTTTAGAAAAAAAAAAGTAGAACACTTTAAATCAATTCTAAATCCATAACCAAATGCAAATGAATGAACAAGACTCATACTTTAACAATCAAGCAATCATGAACATATTATTCATCAACCAAGATTAAGCATGCCAATACAATCAAGGGATTCAATTATCAAAGATGCAAAACAAAGTTCTCAAAGCAATTGTGTTGTGTGGGTGAGAATTGCTACGGGACGGGCAACAATCTCAAAAGGAGTGTATTTACCCTAATGACTCTATGCTACAACAAGCAAGTAGGCTTACGTCTTCATTAGGAGGTCATACATGTAGAAAGGATGGCACACAATTAAGTCAAGACATTTAAATGGCATCATGAACAAAAGAATGCAATTGATCATAAGCATAGGATATTCTTAGTTTAAATGAGTAAGCATGTGGATATGAATGCACGGTTGGGTGATGATGCATGAGCATACAAGGAATGAATGAGCATTATTGAATGCAATTTTGTTTGATTTTTGAAGTAATTGACATGGCATGAATGCATGAACATTCGGTTATTGAATGCAAGACATGATATTAATGAATGCATGAACATTTAAGAATGAATGCAAGGCATAACACTATTGAATGTATAACATACTTGTTTATGAATGTATGTATGGCATACAAGGATGCATAAACATGTGATAGAATAAAAGAATGCCAGATGCATAAGCATATAAGAATGCATGAACATGCGAGTATATGGGAGTATGCAAGTATTAGTGTGCAAGCATGAGAGTGTGTTGTATGGATGATGTAAATAAATGAAATGCAAAGCTTAAAAATGTTTTGGTAAGAAGTAGTAAAAAGATAGAGTAAGGATGTAGTAAAAATGTTTTGATGAATGAAGGGAAAAATGTTTCAATGAATGAGGTAAAAACTCTTAGTAAAAACTTAATGAAGAGTTAAAAGTAAAATGGTAAAATCTTTTTATGTTTTAGGTGAATAGTTAATGAATAGGTAAAAACCAAAGTGGTAAAATCTTTTTAGGTTTTTTGGTAAAAAGTTAATGAAGTGGTAAAGACCAAAATGGTAAAATATTTTTATGTCTTTTGGTAAAAAGTTAATGAAGTGGTAAAGTAAAATGGTAAAAAGTAAACAAACACAATTGCATAACTTGCACTTGCCCAAACACAATCAAAATGACAATTTTCAAGCAATCAAAGAGGGCAAAAATAGGCCTTATGGCCGAATGCATAGCAAGGAAAACTCAAGCACAAATTTCATCATGTTCTTGCAACCAAATCACATCAATGAGCATATGAACATAAACCCTAGGATCTACCCATACATTTGATGCTCAAACAATTGTCATTCCATCATTTATTTCAACTCAAAATCAAAGGAAATGCAAGAACAATAAAAACCCTAATTTCTACCTATGAACATAAAAGCATAGTTGGCTAGATCCACTTTTTTATTTAACTTAAACACCATAAATGAACAAAGAAATGCATGAACCACTAAAAACACTACATAGCCGAAACCTTTTTTGAAAGAAAGTGATGTTTTATTTCATGGACTTTAGTGAAAAATATGTAAAAATGCAAGGGAAATTAATCAAGTAGAAGAACAACTCCTTCAAGGCCAAGGACCCATCTCAAACACCCAAGGCTCCCTAAGTCCTTGTCAAAATGTTTGAAACGGATCCTCAAGGCGACAACAACAAGCAATCAAGAAGGAGTTGGGAGTAGAAGAGAGATTATGCAAGAAAAAATAAATATGAGATGCAAGGTTTCAAGGCTTACCTCAAAATCACAAAGAAATGAAGAAGGAGGTGATATGAACAAAAAGATTGCTAGCTCTTAGCAATTTGATGATGCAACCTTGAAGAGAATGGGAGGAATGATGATGATCTAACAAGAAATGGAAGATTTGATGGTGAAAGATTGAAGGATGAAGGAGGAATTGGGGGTAGAGGGTTCGGTTTTGGGGTGAGGAAGGAGAGGGAGAGGAGGTGTTTTTGGTGTGCTAGGGTTTTAGTGTAGGAGAATGAGAGGCCAAAGGATCCTTAGGTGTGGGAATGAGGGAGTATTTATAGAGTTATTTTAGGTTTAGGGGCAATTGGGTCATTGGCCTTACTAAGTGCTCTAGGATTGAGTTTTAAAATTAAATGGAGGGTTAGGATTAAAGGTCACTTGGATTGAGGGTATTGAGAAAGCACAAAAGGTGAGAGTATGGGAGAGGGAGAGGTGTCGCATGGAGAGAAAATAAAAGAAAAAAAAATGAACTTTTATTTATTTTGGGAATGGAATTCTCATGTGTGGTAGGGTTAGGGGTATTATTGAGATGGATTGTTCTCAAAGAGGAAAATTTGTGTTTTCTTATGAAGAGGTTAGTGTAAGTGAGTGAGGTAATTTACCAAAGAGGGCGTGAATCTTCATGAGAGTGAGTGAGAATTGGTGATATGCACCAAAGGAGAAGGTTTAAGGATGGTACAAGGCATATTCCTTCAAGATAAGGAATAATAGTACAATAGAAGAGTGCGGAAGAATTCTGTGAGAGGGAGAGAGAGAGAAGGAATTTCGAAATTGTGAGGGGGAGAGAGAGAGAGGATTTCGAAATTGTGGGGGGGAGAGAGAGAGAGAGGAAAAAAAACTTGTTTTTGGTCTTTTGTCTTATTTGAAGAAACTTCCTTCTTTTGAGTTTTGAATTTTTGGGCATGTGAATAATAGTGCACCTATTGGAAATGTGTCACATATTTTTTGGGCACCATAAAATATCCTTCTAATCACTCATGACAATAAAAATTGTCATTTAATAATTGAGGAATATTTAATAGTCTTTTGTTTTATTTTTTATGCACTAAAAATAGGAAAAATTGCATTTTTAATTATTTTGGACTAGGACTTTCTTTCCAAAAATTATACAAAAATTACCCTTGGTAGAGTAACATGTATGCCACATCCTTGACTTGGTCTTGGTCCAAAAATAATTAATTTGCTTTTATTTAAATGCCCGAAAATGCAAAAATATGCACTATTTTATTTTCTGAAATTCCTAAAAATTAAGAAAAATATTTTTTGACTTAGGCGGACAAAATTGGGGATGACAATTGGTTGATTTTGTCATGTAATTTATGTTTCCATGCCCTAATACCATGTTTGATGATTGATGTGTTCATAAAAACATATGTGTGCTATGCTGAATGTGGCGCCCTAAGCGCCCAGCCACTGTTTTTCAGTTTTTGGTTGTTGCTGAATGTGGCGCCCTAGGCGCCCAGTCACTATGTCCTGCGTTTTGATTCTTGGTTGTTGCTGGAACTGGCGCCCAGTGCTGTTGGGTGTTGCTGAGAGTGGCGCCCTAGGCGCCCAGTGTGTCTCTGTGTTGCTGAAAGTGGCGCCCTAGGCACCCAGTGTCATTCTGTGTCGCTGAGCAAGGCGCCCTAAGCGCCCAGTGTTTTTCCAGTGTCGCCCAGTGTGTTACTGTGTCACTGAAAGTGGCGCCCTAGGCGCCTAGTGGTGTCCTGTGTTGTTCTGTGTGTTGCTGTGTTGTTCCAGTATTGTTCCTGTGTTGTTGGGGAAGGCGCCCTAGGCGCCCTGTACCTGTCCCTTTGCATGTGTTGCTGATTTTGGCGCCCTATGCGCCCAAAACTTGACATTTTGTTGCATGTTGTTGTATGCGCCCTGTTCCTGGGCGCAGTGTTCCCTATTGTTGCGTTTTGGTTGGCGCCCTGTCCCTTGGCGCCTGACCCAGTGCTGCTGTTCCTGAGTTCTGTTGCTGTATGTTGGCGCCCTGTGCTTAGGCGCCTGATCCTGTGTTGCTGATTATGTGTTGCTGTTTCTGCGTGTTGCCTGCTGTTGGCGCCCTAGGCGCCCAGTCCCGTGCTGTTGTTGTTTTTGTGTGCTGGGTGTTGGCGCCCTATGCGCCCAGTCCCCTGTTTCTTGCTGTTTGTTGGCGCCTTTTGCGCCCAATGTTGTTGTTGGTTGTGGCGCCCTTAGCGCCCATGTTGGTTACAAGCTTGTGGCGCCTTTAGCGCCTATGTCCATGTTGTCCCTTGGCGCCTTAGCGCCTAATGTTGTTGCCTTGTTGGTGCCCTTAGCACCCTGCTGTCTTGTTGATTTGTTGTTGATTGCCTCTTCAGGCATGGATTTGTTCTTATCGGCCGGTGGCCATTGTTGGATTGCCTCTTTAGGCATGGATTGTTGTTGTAGGCCGGTGGCCATTGTTGTTTTGTCGTTGTAGGCCTATGGCCATTGTTGAAGTGTATGGCTATTGTTTTGTCTGTGTTGCACCATTGAGTCGGATGCATATCATGTGCATATAGGGCAGATGGCCCTGGAACATGTCTCTGAATTGTTGGATCGCCTCTTTTGGCGTGGATTTGTTGGAAGCCTCTATTTACGGGCTGGATTTCGGTATCATCATGCATTATAGGGCAGACGGCCCTCTGATGAGCATCCTGCATTCATACTGCATGATTGAAGTCACAGACTGCTGTGATGTGTTGTTTACTGGATAATGACTGTAATGCCCATGATGTTGTTGACCTGTTGACTGTTGTGACGATAATTGTCTGTGGTGATTATCTGACTTTCTGACCTGTATATACGGTCTTTCATACGATTCTTTATATTGTTTGATATCTCACCCCTTCTGTTTGAATGATACCCCTATGTTGGTAACGTGCAGGTGATCTCGAATGAAGACCATAGTTCTTTGTTAGTTCGGTGTCGTCGCTCTGATACGTAGCACTCGGAGGGATGAACGTTGTTTTATTTTAGTTATGACTTTGCATTTTATTTGGATTTTAGTACTGTGAGCCTTGCATATTTGCAACGACTTTGATGATTGAACTCGTTGAATTTTCCGCTGCGTGATTAAATATTATTGGATGTTGACATTTTAAAAGTGCTATGTATTCGAGTTGTTTTTGAGAAATGTGACATCCGTTTTATCGTTAAAAACTCTGATTTTACGCTAATAAATTACCGGGTAGAAATGGGTGTTACATTAGTGGTATCAGAGCAGTTTCGGTCTGTCCCGCCAAGTTGTCAAGTTACTGTGTCATTGACGATCAAGTATTGTCAATTAGTTCTAACTGTTGCTTATGTTGTAGTGATTAGTTGAGATGGCTGGAAGGAACGATGTTGCTATTGCTGCTGCGTTGGCTGCTATGGCTCAGGCCGTGGAGGGTCAGCAGAATGCTGGTGAGAATGCTGGGTCTCGTAGTTTGGCGACCTTTCAAAGAGGGAATCCGCCTACTTTCAAAGGCAAGTATAATCCTGATGGAGCGTTGGCTTGGTTGAAGGAGATGGAGAGGATCTTCCGTGTGATGGACTGCACTCCGGCGCAGAAGGTTCGTTATGGTACTCATATGTTGGCTGAAGAGGCTGATGGCTGGTGGCTAGAGGCTAGTCAAAGATTGGTGGCTATAGGTGAAGAGGTCACTTGGGTTGTGTTCCGTAGGGAGTTTCTGAGGAAGTATTATCCGGAGGATGTTCGGGGTAAGAAGGAAATTGAGTTCCTTGAGCTGAAGCAAGGAAACTTGTCGGTTACTGAGTATGCTGCTAAGTTTGTGGAATTGGCCAAGTTTTATCCGCACTACAGTGAAGCAACTGCTGAATTTTCGAAGTGCATCAAATTTGAGAATGGGTTGCGACCAGAGATCAAGAATGCCATTGGGTATCAGAAGATCCGTGTTTTTGCTGATTTAATTGATAGTTGCAGAATCTATGAAGAGGACAACAATGCGCATTATAAGATTATTAATGAGAAGAGGGGCAAGCCTCAGAATCGTGGTAAGCCGTATGATGCTCCTGCCGGTAAGGGTAAGTCGAGAGTTGCTGATGGCAAGAGAACTAGTGGGGGAGATGCTCTGGCTGGTATTGTGTGTTTCAGATGTGGAAAGACTGGTCATAAGAGTAATGCGTGTACTGCTGGGGGGAGGAGGTGTTACCGTTGTGGTAAAGTCGGGCATGATTCATCTGTGTGTGAGCATAAGGAGGTGATCTGCTTCAACTGTGGAGAAGGAGGTCACATTAGTACTCGGTGCGAGAAGCCGAAGAAGGAGAAGGTCAGCGGAAGAGTGTTCGCGTTGGCAGGATCAGAGGTTACTGAAGACGACGGTCTTATTAGAGGTACATGCTTCATTAATGGCACTCCTCTAAATTCTATTATTGATACTGGTGCTTCACATTGTTTTATTGCTGCTGATTGTGTCGCAAGGTTGGGTCTTGCGTTTTCTTCTATGCTTAGAGAGATGGTTGTCGACACTCCAGCTAAGGGGTCGGTGACTGCCTCTCTTATGTGTTCTCAGTGTCCCTTGTCGATCTTCGACAGAGACTTTGTTGTGGACCTGATTTGCTTGCCGTTGAGTGGGTTAGATGTAATTCTAGGTATGGACTGGTTGCAGCATAACCACGTTCATATCAATTGTAGTAGTAAGTCAGTAAGTTTTGCCGCCCCAGAGGAAGAAGAAACTGGTTTGTTGTCTGCCAGTCAGTTGCGGAAGCTTATGCAAGAGGGAGTTCAGTTGTTTTCGCTGATGGCATCGCTGTCCGTGGAGAATCGAGCCATTATTGTGGAGTCGCGAGTGGTGTGTGAGTTTCCCGAAGTTTTCCCTGATGAGATTCCGAGTGTGCCGCCAGAGAGGGAAGTTGAGTTTGCGATTGATCTTGTACCTGGTACCAGGCCTGTTTCTATGGCACCGTACAGGATGTCGGCATCAGAATTGTCAGAGTTGAAGAAGCAACTTGAAGACCTGCTTGAGAAGAAGTTTGTAAGGCCGAGTGTGTCGCTGTGGGGAGCTCTTGTGTTGTTAGTAAAGAAAAAGGATGGTAGTATGAGACTCTGTGTTGATTATAGGCAATTGAATAAGGTGACAATTAAGAACAAGTATCCACTCTCGAGGATAGACGATTTGATGGATCAGCTAGTGGGTGCTCAAGTGTTCAGTAAGATTGATTTGAGATCAGGTTATCATCAGATCAAGGTGAAGGATGAAGATATTCAGAAGACAGCTTTTAGAACCCGTTATGGTCATTATGAGTATTCGGTGATGCCGTTCGGTGTTACCAACGCACCAGGAGTATTTATGGAATATATGAATCGTATTTTTCATACTTACTTAGATCGGTTTGTGGTGGTATTCATTGAGGACATTCTGATTTACTCTAAATCGGAAAAAGAGCATGCAGAGCATCTGAGGTTAGTATTGGAGGTACTGAAGGAAAAGAAGCTGTATGCGAAGTTGTCAAAGTGTGAGTTTTGGTTGAGGGAAGTGAGTTGTCTCGGTCATGTCATTTCTGGTAGGGGTATTGCAGTCCGTCGAAAGTTGAAGCAGTGCTGAGTTGGGAAGCCCCAAAGTCGGCTACCGAGATTAGAAGCTTTTTGGGATTGGCCGGCTATTATAGGAGATTCATTGAAGATTTTTCTAAGTTAGCACTTCCGTTAACCCAGTTAACCTGCAAAGGAAAGGCTTTCGTTTGGGACGCCCGTTGTGAAGAAAGTTTCTTGGAATTGAAGAAGAGATTAACAACGTCCCCTGTCTTGACGTTGCCCAATCCGGAAGAGTCGTTTGTGGTGTATTGTGATGCTTCAAAAATGGGTCTAGGTGGTGTGCTTATGCAAGATGGGAAGGTTATTGCGTATGCGTCGAGGCAGTTAAGAGTTCATGAGAAGAATTATCCTACGCATGACTTGGAGCTAGCTGCAGTGGTCTTTGTGCTGAAGATTTGGAGGCACTATCTCTATGGTTCTAGATTTGAGGTGTTTAGTGACCATAAGAGCTTGAAATATTTGTTTGACCAGAAGGAGTTGAATATGAGGCAGCGACGGTGGTTGGAGTTGTTGAAGGACTATGATTTCGGTTTGAACTATCATCCAGGCAAGGCTAATGTCGTGGCTGATGCTTTAAGCCGAAAGACCTTGCATATGTCGGCAATGATGGTTAAGGAGTTGGAACTGATCGAGGAGTTCAGAGATATAAGTCTGGTTTGTGAAGTGACACCTCAGAGTGTTAAGTTAGGAATGTTGAAGATTGGTAATGATTTTTTGAACAGCATCAGAGAGGCCCAGAAATCAGATGTTAAGCTGGTAGACTTGATGGTTGGGATTGATCAATCTAAGAATGAGGATTTCAGGCTGGATTCCCAAGGTTTGTTGAAATTCTGTGGTAGGATTTGCATTCCTGATGATGCAGAGATGAAGAGAGCCATTCTTGAAGAGAGTCACAGAAGTAAGTTAAGTATTCATTCGGGAGCTACGAAGATGTATCAAGATCTGAAGAAGTTGTTTTGGTGGCCTGGTATGAAGAGAGATGTAGCGCAATTCGTTTATGCATGTTTGACTTGCCAGAAGTCAAAGGTTGAACATCAGAAACCTGCAGGATTGATGCAACCGTTGGAAATTCCAGAGTGGAAATGGGATAGCATTTCGATGGACTTTGTGACGGGATTGCCTAATACTGCGAGAGGGTATGATGCAATTTGGGTGATTGTTGACAGGTTAACAAAATCGTCTCATTTTGTTCCTATTAACATCACATATCCAGTGTCGAAGTTGGCGGAGATTTATATCCGGGAGATTGTGAAGCTGCATGGAGTTCCTATGAGTATCGTTTCGGATAGAGATCCGAGGTTCACTTCAGAATTTTGGAAGAGTTTGCAAGAGAAGTTGGGGTCTAAGTTGAGGTTGAGTTCGGCGTATCACCCTCAGACAGATGGTCAGTCGGGGAGGACGATTCAGTCGTTAGAAGATTTGTTGAGGGCATGTGTTCTGGAACAAGGAGGTTCGTGGGATTCCTACCTTCCACTGATAGAGTTCACGTATAATAACAGTTACCATCCTAGCATTGGGATGTCACCTTTTGAAGCATTGTATGGTCGGAAGTGTAGAACCCCTTTGTGTTGGTCTGAGTCTGGAGAGAGTGTGGTGTTTGGACCGTTGATTGTTCGCGAGACAACTGAGAAGGTGACGTTAATTCGTGAGAAGATGAAGGCTTCGCAGAGCAGACAGAAGAGTTATCACGACAAGCGGAGGAAAGATCTAGAGTTTCAAGCGGGTGAGCATGTATTTTTGAGAGTCACTCCAGTGACCGGTGTTGGACGCGCTTTGAAGTCGAAGAAGCTCACTCCTCGTTTCATTGGTCCTTATCAGATTTTAGAGAGAGTCGGGAATGTTGCGTATAGAATGGCTTTACCGCCTAATCTTTCGAATTTGCACGACGTGTTTCATGTGTCGCAACTTCGGAAGTATATTTCAGACCCGTCTCATGTGATTGGCATGGATGATGTGCAAGTTCGGGAGAATCTCACCGTGGAGACAATGCCGGTGCGAATTGAAGATCATGACGTGAAGATTCTTAGAGGAAAGGAGATCGCCTTAGTGAAAGTAGTCTGGCTGGGAGCTGCTGGCGAAAGTATGACGTGGGAGCTGGAGAGTAAGATGCGGGAGTCCTATCCCGAGTTGTTAGAACCAGGTAAAAATTTCGAGGACGAAATTCTTTTAAGTGGGGGAGAGTTGTAACACCCCAAATTTAATTAAATATTTATTTATTTATTTATTTATTTATATTAGATCCACGTGATAGATATAATAATAGAATAATATATGTTAATTATATTAGTGTGTTGGTCCATATTAGAGTTAGAAATAACTTAGTGAAGTGGATTAGCCCACTATGGTATTCGCATAAGGCTAAGGGAAAAAGCCCATGATTGAGTGATGTCTACTTATAGGGCTAGTTTTAGGGTTCCTCTCATAACTAGAAAGAAACGAAATTAGAAGTGAGGAGAGGAGAAGAGGACGACAGCTAGAGAGAAGAAACGAGAGAAGGCGTGATCCACAAGCAAGGAAAGAGAGAGAGGCGTAGCACCAAGGAGAGAGAAAGAAAGCTAGGGTTTCCTACATCTTCCAAGCTAGGGTTTCGATTTCTAAGGCTAAGGTAAGGGTGAGGTTCATGCTTTATAAGGGTTTGTATGAAGGGTTGTATGTGGGTTAGGGTTTGGTAGTGATCATACATGTATTATATATATTATGTGTTTGATAAAATGTTTTGAATGCTATATTGGTTGATTTTGTCATGTAATTGATGTTTCCATGCCCTAATACCATGTTTGATGAGTGATGTGTTCATAAAAACATATGTGTGCTATGCTGAATGTGGCGCCCTAGGCGCCCAGCCACTGTTTTTCAGTTTTTGGTAGTTGCTGAATGTGGCGCCCTAGTCGCCCAGTCACTATGTCCTGCGTTTTGATTCTTGTTTGTTACTGGAACTGGCGCCCTAGGCGCCCAGTGCTGTTGGGTGTTGCTGAGAGTGGCGCCCTAGGCGCCCAGTGTGTCTGTGTTGTTGAAAGTGGCGCCCTAGGCGCCCAGTGTCATTCTGTGTGGTTCTGTGTCGCTGAAAGTGGCGCCCTAGGCGCCCATTTGTTGCATGTTGTTGTATGCGCCCTGTTCCTGGGCGCAGTGTTCCCTGTTGTTGCGTTTTGGTTGGCGCCCTGTCCCTAGGCGCCTGACCCAGTGCTGTTGTTCCTGAGTTCTGTTGCTGTATGTTGGCGCCCTGTGCCTTGGCGCCTAATCCTGTGTTGCTGATTATGTGTTGTTGTTTCTGCGTGTTGCCTGCTGTTGGCGCCCTAGGCGCCCAGTCCCGTGCTGTTGCTGTTTTTGTGTGCTGGCTGCTGGGTGTTGGCGCCCTATGCGCCCAGTCCCCTATTTCTTGCTGTTTGTTGGCGCCTTTTGCGCCCAATGTTGTTGTTGGTTGTGGCGCCCTTAGCGCCCATGTTGGTTACAAGCTTGTGGCGCCCTTAGCGCCTATGTCCATGTTGTCCCTTGGCGCCTTAGCACCTAATGTTGTTGCCTTGTTGGTGCCCTTAGCACCCTGTTGTCTTGTTGATTTGTTGTTATCGGCCGGTGGCCATTGATGGATTGCCTCTTCAGGCATGGATTTGTTGTTGTCGGCCGGTGGCCATTGTTGGATTGCCTCTTTAGGCATGGATTGTTGTTGTAGGCCGGTGGCCATTGTTGTTTTGTCGTTGTAGACCTATGGCCATTGTTGAAGTGTATGGCTATTGTTTTGTCTGTGTTGCACCATTGAGTCGCATGCATATCATGTGCATATAGGGCAGATGGCCCTGGAACATGTCTCTGAATTGTTGGATCGCCTCTTTTGGCGTGGATTTGTTGGAAGCCTCTTTTTACGGGCTGGATTTCAGTACCATCATGCATTATAGGGCAGACGGCCCTCTGATGAGCATCCTGCATTCATACCGCATGATTGAAGTCACTGACTGCTGTGATGTGTTGTTTACTGGATAATGACTGTTATGCCCATGCTGTTGTTGACCTGTTGACTGTTGTGACGATAATTGTCTGTGGTGATTATCTGACTTTCTGACCTGTATATACGGTCTTTCATACGATTCTTTATATTGTTTGATATCTCACCCCTTCTGTTTGAATGTTACCCCTATGTTGGTAATGTGCAGGTGATCTCGAATGAAGACCATAGTTCTTCGTTAGTTCGGTGTCGTCGCTCTGATACGTAGCACTCGGAGGGATGAACGTTGTTTTATTTTAGTTATGACTTTGCATTTTATTTGGATTTTAGTACTGTGAGCCTTGCATATTTGCAACGACTTTGATGATTGAACTCGTTGAATTTTCCGCTGCGTGATTGAATATTATTTGATGTTGACGTTTTAAAAGTGCTATGTATTCGAGTTGTTTTTGAGAAATATGACATCCGTTTTATAGTTAAAAACTCTGATTTTACGCTAATAAATTACCGGGTAGAAATGGGTGTTACACCGGCCACGATTAGAGTTTTTGGGTCGTGACATATTCATTCTGGTTCCCTTCTCCACATTGGGTCGTGAATCAGCCAATGTGTTCCATTGTAGACTTTCCATCGTCCCCGAAAAACATAGCAAAGTCAGGTGTTTTGAATCCTCTGGGCAGAGGTACCAATTTGTCCACCCACTCGGGGTAAGACTGTCTGTACACCGGCATGTCGAGCGGTTTCAACTGCACACCGAAGAACTTATTGATGGTGTTAGCTATTAGATTTGGGTCCAGGAGTTGGGCCAAGTTAACAGAGTCAGTTCCTGGTACAGGTGCCCGATTGCCTCGGTGAGGTGTAAACTGGTTCCATAGCGGCTCGACCGGGGTACCATTCACCTGTGTCTGTAAATAAGAACTCGCCGGTTAGGTACCGAGTGCTCCGGAGTACGGCTGGCAGGAAGGTAGGATTGTCGAGTCAGGTGGGTTCTGGACCCACGACTGCTGACTCGGGAAATACCCACCTCTCCTGCCAATACCAGATTCCGGGGTGAAGGCTTGCCCCTCTGTGTAGGCCGGATAGTTAGTGTAATGCCCCAAAATTTAATTAATTATTTAATTGAATTGTTTGGGAATCTAATTGGTAGAAAAATAATAGAATAATAATAATGCTAGTTTAGGTGGGCCTATTGTTAGGGTTGGGAGTAGTAAAATGAGAAGTGTTAAGCGAGCCCGTGATGTAATTCGCATAAGCTATAGAAAAGCCCATAAAATTAAATAAGTATAAATAAGAGGTATTTTAGGGTTTGGCTCATTTAGAAAGAACAAAAAAATAAAATTAGAGAGAAGAGAAGAGGGAGAGAGCGACGGCCAAGAGGAGAGAAGAAGGAGAGAGCGACGCCAAGAGGGGAGAGAAGGCTAGGGTTTCGTGATCTTCAAAGGCTAGGGTTCGTGATCTTCTAAGGCTAAGGTAAATTAAAGGTGGGGTTCTAGCTCTATAATGGGTCCTATGAATGGCTTTATGTAGGGGTTAGGGTTTGATAAGTTGTTACCATGTATGATCATATGTTTATGTTGCCTTGTTGAACAATTGTTGTGTGATTGGTGTTCTATGTTATTAGCCCTAGAATTATATTTGTGCTTGCCATGTTCATAAGGGAAACGATCTGGATATAGGTTCGGTTATACAGTAACTGGGAACAATCTAGTGGTCCAAAAATTATGTGGTTTACCTTTTCAGAAACTAGACTTAATGCTTGTTAATTTGGAACTAGTTTGGTTGCATTTGGAGTTGTATAGCTCGAGTTATAGGTGTCACAAGTTAGGTTAAAATTCTGGAAACGATCTGGGTATAGGTTCGGTTATACAGTAACTGGGAACAATCTAGTGGTCCAAAAATTATGTGGTTTACCTTTTCAGAAACTAGACTTAATGCTTGTTAATTTGGCACTAGTTTGGTTGCATTTGGAGTTGTATAGCTCGGGTTATAGGTGTCACAAGTTAGGTTAAAATTCTGGAAACAATCTGGATATAGGTTCGGTATTTCGTGTATAACGTTTTCGTTTGAACTCCTTTTTGAATGATTCTTGATTCATTGAAAACTACACTCAATTTGTTTCGGGTTAGGCTCAAGTCCCATGTCATTTGACTGATTTTTGATAATTTTAGAGGTGTCACAAGCTAGGTCATAGTGGCTGTCCTGTTTTCTGAACCTTGTTGCTTATTTATTGAAACTGTACGAATTGGACCATTATTTTGCAAAATAACAATTATAGTCAGGAACTAGACATTCTTAGCTTTCCATAGAGGGGTCCTTTGCTAAGTTTCGATACCGTTTGATAGGTTAATTAATTCACCGAAGTAGAGGTATGTTTGATGGAAATTCGCCCTGTGACTTGTGTTTGTTGCTTGCGGATGATGGCGCCCTATCCCTAGGCGCCATGCTCTATTTTGTTGCTGTTGGTGTTGGCGCCCTGTCCCCAGGCGCCACACCTTATTTCTGTGTGGCTGATGATGGCGCCCTGTCCCTAGGCGCCATGCTCTATTTTATTGTTGCTGGTGTTGGCGCCCTGTCTCTAGGCGCCACACCCTAATTCTGTGTTGCTGGTGTTGGCGCCCTGTCCCTAGGCGCCACACCCTGGTTGCTGGTTGCTGTGTTGTTGTGTTGCTGGTTGCTGTGTTGCTGGGTTGCTGTGTTGCTGGTTGCTGTGTTGCTGTGTTGCTGGTTGCTTGTTGTTGTGTTGCTGTGTTGCTGGTTGCTGTGTTGCTGTGTTGCTGTGTTGCTGGTTGCTGTGTTGCTGTGTTGCTGTTGCTGTGCTGTGTTGCTGCTGCTGTTGCTGTATTGCTGTTGCTGTGCTGCTGTTGCTATGTTGCTGTTGCCGTTGTTGCCATTGTTGTTGCTGCCGTTGTTGCCATTGTTGTTGTTGTTGCAGTGTTGCTGTTGCTGTTGCCGTTGTTGCTATTGTTGTTGTGGTCGCAGTGTTGCTGTTGCTATTGCCGTTGTTTGCTATTGTTGAAAGTTGCTAAAATATTGCGATGTTGCCAAAATGTTGAAAGTTGCTAAAATATTGCGATGTTGCCAAAATGTTGAAAATTGCTAAGTGGTAAATTGTTGACGACGAAGGTTGTACGAAGACGAATTTGCCTCTATTCATTGGCAAATGATGTGTTGTAGGCCTACGGCCAATGTTGCTTTCCGATGTTGTTGCGTTGCTATATAACCGTTGTTATTTGTTTGTGCATTTACATAGCGTCGCATGCATAGCATATTTTTACGATGGAGCTATGCTCAAACCACGATGGCCTGGATTGGCAAACCACGACGACGATGTTGCGATGTTGATGCCCCTATTTACGGGTTTGAATTATGGTACCACATGGATTATAGGGCGGTGGCCCTGAGTCGAGTCACATTCTGCATTCATGTTGCATATTTATGCGATTGAAATGATTTTGACTGTCGTGACGTAATGATATTGACCGTTGTGATATGATGATATTGACCGTTGTGATATGATGATATTGACCGTTGTGATATGATGATATTGACCGTTGTGGTATGATGATATTGATTGCTGTGGAATGATGATTTGATGTCCTGACCTGATATATATTGTCTTTCATATGATTCATTATATAGTTCGATATCTCACCCCTTCTGTTTGAATGTTACCCCGATGTTGGTAACGTGCAGGTAACCTCGAATGAATGTCGTTGTACCTTCATTTGATCGAGTCGGTGTCGTAGCTCTGATACGTAGCACTCGGGGGGATGAACGTTTATTTATGTCATTTAAGTTGTCTACTATTGGATTTTGAGTTATGAATTTCGCATAGTTGCCACGATTGCTTAGTTGAACCGTTTGAATTTTCCGCTGCGTAGTTAAACGAAGTTTGACTTGTTTTGAGATGTCGTTTTATCGGTTCATCCGAAAGCGCTATGTATCTGTTTTCAAAAATCGAATTAAACCGTTTATTGTTTCCACGAAGCAAATGTGGCACTCCATTGTTTGTTGAAAAAGGATTTTTATGAACTCTGATTTTACTTATATTTTTACCAACGCACCTGGAGTATTTATGGAATATATGAATCGTATTTTTCATACTTACTTGGATCGGTTTGTGGTGGTATTCATCGATGACATTCTGATTTACTCTAAATTAGAGGAAGAGCACGCCGAGCATCTGAGGTTAGTATTGGAGGTACTGAAGGAAAAGAAGTTGTATGCGAAGTTGTCAAAGTGTGAGTTCTGGTTGAAGGAAGTGAGTTTTCTCGGTCATGTCATTTCTGGTAGTGGTATTGCGGTGGATCCGTCGAAAGTAGAAGCAGTGTTGAATTGGGAAGCTCCGAAGTCGGCCACTGAAATTAGAAGCTTTTTGGGATTGGCCGGCTATTATAGAAGATTCATTGAAGGTTTTTCTAAGTTAGCACTTCCGTTAACTCAGTTAACCTGCAAAGGAAAGGCTTTTGTTTGGGACGCCCGTTGTGAAGAAAGTTTCTTGGAATTGAAGAAGAGATTGACAACGTCTCCTGTCTTGACGTTGCCCAATCCGGAAGGGTCGTTTGTGGTGTATTGTGATGCTTCAAAAATGGGTTTAGGTGGTGTGCTTATGCAAGATGGGAAGGTTATTGCGTATGCGTCGAGGCAGTTAAGAGTTCATGAGAAGAATTATCCTACGCATCATGGAGGTTTATGTGGGAGTTAGGCTCTAGGTTGCCCCTTTGATTTTGCTTGGTGTTTATTTGGCGATGTTAGAATGTATGCATAATGATTGCTATTGGTTGATCATGGTGAAATTTGGTGTTTGGTGTTTGGTGCGATTTGGTGTTGTTGTTTTGGTTGCTGGAAACGGTGCCCTGCTCCTGGGCGCCGTGTCTGTGTCGCGTTTGGGTCCTACTGGAGGCGCCTTGTTGTTGGGCGCCGAGCCAGTGTTGCTTCTGTTGCTGATTTTGGCGCCCTAGGCGCCCAGTCATGGTGTTGTCTTTGGTTGTTGCTGGAAGTGGCGCCCTGGGCGCCCAGTGTGTTCCTGTGTTGCTGAAAGTTGCGCCCTAGGCGCCCAGTGTGGTCTTGTGCGGTTCTGTGTTGCTGTGAAGGGCGCCCTAGGCGCCCAGTGATGTTCCCATGTTCTGCTGTTGCTGGTTGCCTGCCTGTGCTAGTGTTGTGCTAGGCGCCCTGCTCCTGGGCGCCAAGTTTGTTGTTGCTGATGTGGTGCTAGGCGCCCTGCTCCTGGGCGCCAAGTCTGTTTCTGTTGCTGTGGTGCTAGGCGCCCTGCTCCTGGGCGCCATGTCTGATGTTGCTGCTGTTGCCCTAGGCGCCTTGCTCCTAGGCGCCAAGGCTGTTTTTGCTTCGGTTGTCCTAGGTGCCCTGTTGCTGGGCGCCAAATCCGTTGTGTTGCCTGTTGTGCCAGGCGCCCTGCTCCTGGGCGCCAAGTCTGTTGCTGCCACTGTTGTCCTAGGCGCCCTGTTGCTGGGCGCCATGTCTGTTGATGTCATTGTTGCACTAGGCGCCCTGTTGCTGGGCGCCAGTTCCTGTTGTGTTGTTGTTGCACTAGGCGCCCTGTTGCTGGGCGCCAGTTCCTGCTGTGTTGATGTTGTGCTAGGCGCCCTGTTGCTGGGCGCCAGTTTCTGTTGTGATGTTGCCTGTGTTGGCGCCCTATTGTTGGGCGCCAGTTCCTGTTGTGCTGCTGTCTCACTTGGCGCCCTGTTGCTGGGCGCTAGTTTCTGTCTTGTTGCTGTTGCTGTTGGCGCCTTGTTGCTGGGCGCCAGTTCTGTCTTGTTGCTGTCACTGTAAAACAAATGTTGCTGTCTTCTAAAAATGGTGTTGCTGTCACTGTAAAACAAATGTTGCTGTTGCTGTAAAATATATGTGCCGTTCCCATAAAATAAATGTTGTTGTTGCTGTAAAATAAATGTTCCTGTTTGTTGTAAATCTATTGGTGTTTTTGGTGCGGTGGTTGTTGATGTTACGGTCAAGTTGTTAGACTGTACTATAGGTGTTGGTGTTATCGGTGATGATGTAACAGGTGATGTGCCTATTTCATGGGCTAAGGTGATAGGTGATGGGTCTATGACCATTTGTTGATATTGGTGTTGATTGTGTCACATAGATGACTGTTGTTGTTGATTGTCTCTGGTGCATTGTTCATGGTGTCTCATACATTCCATATGCATTGTTTTGGTGATGAAGGCTTCGGCCTTGGAGCAATAGGTGATGATGGTGATGCTCATACAGGTGATGTTGCCCTTATTGGCTATTTTATTGGTGATGATTGGTACCACATGCATATACTCGTTGGTGTGGGTTGCATCTCATATACTTACTCATGATGTTGGTGATAATTCTTGGTGATTTGTAATTTGATGTTGTTGTGAAGCGGTAGATATAGTTGTCGTAACTCTAGCATATTGCCTTTCATATATGCTATTATAATGTTAGATATCTCACCCCTTCTGTTTGAATGTTACCCCTATGTTGGTAACGTGCAGGTGATTGCGAGTGAAGGCATGTCTACCTTCACTAGTTGAGTCGGTGTCGTCGCTCTGATACGTAGCACTCTGGGGGATGAACGCTAGTGTTATTAGTTGTCTTTATTATTTAATTTCTGAAGTTTTATGATGATGTTATAATTATTCGATTGAACCTTGATTTTTATTCCGCTGCGTGGTGATGTTATGACGTGCTATGTGTCGCACTATTTTAATGGTGAAATTTTATTATTGGCGTGTGATGTTTAACGGTGTAAATGTGGCATCCCTTGTGGGTGTATTGAAAAACGTTTTTGAAAACTCTGATTTTTGTCAAAAAATTTCCGGGTAGAAAAGGGGTGTTACAGTTAGCCGCGGTAGAACATCCATAAGATGACCCTTGTGGCAGAACCATTAAGCCTACAGCCTCGGGCGGCCTTCTGGCCAATTGCACTTGTCCTTGCTGAAGAGAAGTCGTGTTAGTGACATTCGCCATAAACTGCCCCTTAGTGTTGGCAGTGGCAAAAGTACCAGGCTGAGGAATTACACGAGTAGTATTTACCTAATGAGAGAACGCCTGCGGAGGCCCAAACATGCTCCCACATGGTGGACATTGTTGCATGTTCCCCATTTGAGTATAAGAAGATGCCTGCTGAGGTCCAACTGGGTTGCTGTATGGTGAGGTCTGATGCGTGCCTCCTAGAGAGTTAGGTTGTCCTCCCTGTGATTGGCCGGGGAAAATAGGGTTTATGGTGCTACTAGCTTGCGTAGCGCGCCTATGTTCCAATTCCTTGGCTTGTTGCACCTCGTTGTGCACCATAGGTTTCACTATGTCAGCCAATTGTTGGGACACTTGGTACATTATGTCATGTACCCCCATGTTGATTTGTTGCCGAATGAATGATGTGGTCATGACCACGGACTCCTCAGCTTGGTGGGCTTGTTTATTCGAATCAGCAATAACCGTTAAGGTAGTATTGCCCAAGACACTTACTGGCTCCGTGATCTTAGCCTTGGAGGCAGTTCCCTTTTTTGACGCTGAAGGTGGCTCCCTACTTAGGTTTCTGCCGGAGCGCAAGTGCATACGCCAACAATAATCCAGTGCAGGCGAACCAAACGTGATAGTTTTTTCACCCGTGCCGGTCCCACCCGGCGTGCCAATTTTTGTTGTCGTCAAACTCTTAGGTCCTAGCCGTGGTTTCAGCCACGGGTTTGGACAGTCTTTGATTCCTCTGTTCTTCAAGCGATTGCGTTGAGGAGGGAACTCTGCTCCCCAACTGTGGGTTTCCTAACTCCTCCAAAGAGTGTCAGGCTGGGTAGAGGGAACGCGAGGATTTGATTATCTATTAGCTAATGCATAAAAGTAAAGTAAATTGCGATGAAGATAAATTGCGAGAAAAATAAGTTTTGTATTGATTTATTGTGTATCTGTACAAGTTACTCTTCTATATATATATATATATATATATATATATATATATATATATATATATATATACATAGGCCCTCGTCGGCCACTAAGCGAGCCAACATTTGCCTACAGTTGGATCAATTGAAGATCAATGCCTAATCTCGCTCCTAGCCCTAAAAATCGGAGCCACTACCCATGATCCCACTAGCACGGTTAGTGGGGTGCCAAAACCTCTTCGCTACACTCCTCAAGGCTTGTCTCCTTCGCTTAACCTTCAACTGCTCCCACGTTCAATCCACATGCCCTTCCTTGCCTCGCAAGCAAGTCTTCTTTGCCTCGGTTATATACCCCCCCTCGGCTGATCCTTGTCCTCGGCCAGCCATCAAGCTTAGGCTAACCGAGCTATTGTGGCCGAGGCACTCTATACGTTGGGACTTGCTTCAGCTCTATCTGATGACCCTCGAGCTCAATCCCTCCTCGGAGCGTTTACATTGTATCTTGCCTCGAGCTTCATCCATTATCCCTCGGGCTCAATCTCTCCTCGGGGCATTTATATTGTCTTTCACCTCGAAATGTTTAATATTTTTGGTATGATTATTTTTCATGTTTTTTCTTTATAATTGACTAAACTTTTTAAAAATGATTATTTTGCTTTTGAATCCCATGGAAAAATATTACCTGTTTTCAGTATATTTATTAAATTTTGTCTTCGTGAATGTGTTTATATTTTTGAAATGATTGTTTTACTTTTAAGTCTCAACGGAAGAAATATAATATAAAAAAATTCCCAACAACGTGCAATATTTCTCGTCGAGAATTTAAAGTAATGTTTCCCCGTTGGGAACTCAAAAGTATACATTATAAACAAAAAATATAAAAAATAACTATTTTGAAAACAAAAAATTGTTATCATAGGGGTAATATTTTATAAATACACAAATGTAAAAAAATAATTTTAACCGACAACATACAATGGAACATTCAATGGTATCCTATTGGGACTCAAACAAAATATTCATTTATAAAAAACAATGACATTATAAAGATAAAAATGTAAAAAAAAAAATAATTATACAGACAACGTGCAATGGTTATCCCTTGAGACTTAAAAGCAAGATATTCATTTATAAAGATTTGAAGCAGTAATAGTGAGGAAGGAGATAAAAAGTTGGTGAAGATAGTCGTACTTGAAAGATTATATCTTGATTCTACAATGGATAAATTTGGGTAAAGAATAAAAGAGGAATAGACATATATGCAATATTTTACTATCTAAGACTCAAAAGAGAAATCATAATTATACAGCTAAAATACATCTGGGGTGCTTTAAGTTACTTTAAAAGTTCAAATTAGTCCTTTAAGTGGCACAAAAATCTTTGTTTGGACATTCAGATTAGTTCAAATAGGTCCTCTATGTTTCAAGTGGCAAAAAAATCTCTTGTTGGACATTCCGTCCATTGTAGTTAACGGAGGATGACATGGTTGTTAACTGTTTGCATATAGTTAATTGGCTTGTATGTGTGGCAGTTGTTAATATTTTGGTTTCAATTAGGTCCCTTTTATATATATCTGGGTTTCAATTAGGTCCTTTTAACTTTCTCAACCCAGAAAACCCATAATCTTCGTAATCCTCTTCCTCAACCCAGAAAACCTAGAATGACGAGGAAGAAAAAGTGGTTGTAGTTCTGTTTTTCAACGCGGTGGGGGTGATTTCTGGTGCAATCGTCGCTGGAGCAAGGTGCTCGGAATGCAAAGTTTCTTAAGGGCTAATATAGAAGTTTATATGGAAATTCTGAATCTAAAATTACTTCTTCAGTTAGAAGTAATTTTAGATTCAGAATTTCCATATATTTTTCGACAAAAGCGATAAGTAATAAAGAACATAGGGCGTATTTGGGAAAACAACTTAAGGGACTCATGTCAACTTTTAAAATAACTTAAGGTAACCTCATGTATTTTAGTCTAATTATACCAACAACATATATTTTTTCCAGTGGTACTACATAAAGTCGAGGAAATTACATAGAAAATAGGTAATGATTGATTTTTGGAACTCAAAAGCTAAATATTCATTTATAGAAAAATATAAATAAAAAATAATTATTTTAAGACTGCGTAATGTTTATCCATCAAAGTTAAAATTAAAGCAACAATAATAACAACATGCAACATTTTTTCCATAGGAACTCAAAATAAAAATAGACATTTATAACGATAAAATATAACAAAAAGTTATTTTGACCAAATGTAATTTTTCTCGTTCAGGAATCATAAGGAAAATAAAAATGCTTTATAGAAAACAAAATATTGATCTATAGAAAGTATGATATTTATAAAAGGAAAATACAAAATAATTATTCCAATAACAAAAATAAAAAATAATATATTGACAACAAGTAATATTTCTCAATTGCGAATTAAAAGTAAAATATCATTTGTAAAAAATAAAATATTTATAAAGATAAAATATAAAAATAATTCTACCAACAACATATAAGGATGCTTCTAGGGTGAAAGAGCAAATTAAATCTTTCACCGGTGAAATAGTAAAATTGACCATTGGATGTAGTATAAAAATTCATCAATGGTTGAGATTTAATATTGGTTGATTCAATCTTAACCATTCATAGCATTTTAAACAATATCCAACGGTCAATTTTAGTATTTCACCGGTGAGAGATTTGATTTGCTCTTTCACTCTAGAAGCACCCAACATATAATATTTACTTGTCAGCTTAAAAATAATGTCTTATATTGGCAACGCGTAATGTTTGCTCGTTAGGACTCGAAAGGTAAATATTTATTTATAATAAACAAATGATAGGAACATGGTTGGCTTGAGCACCTGGAAAAAGGTGTATTCTTACTGTGTTTGAGATTCCAATATTTTAGTTCCAAAAGCTTCCTTAAAATATTTTGGTGATTGCAAAGTTGCCGAAAGATGTTGTGATGAAGAGAGGAACAATGAATTTGTGGAACCAAAACTTATTTGGAGGCACTCAGACACAAAAAAGAGGTTTGCAAGAGAAAGAAGTCCATGTTTTCATTTAAAGAGTACTATGAGGATTTGAGGACAAATCCTAATGAAGAAGGATAGACAAATTATAGATTATGAGTATTGCAAGAGCAACAGGGGTTCTATTCTTGGATATGTTATTGTTCTGTAACTAGCAGTATTTTGGTCGGCTGTTGTTGGTAGGTCTCTTGCTGCCCTGACAGGAGGTAAGTGAGCGCCCCGGGGGGTACCTGCAAAGCCACTCCGACGCTCAAGTCAGTATGAGAATAAGCTAATGAATTTGCAAGGGAAGAGTGTGTACCTTGTAAATGGCTATGCGAGCCGGCATTTTTTAGGAAACCGTGCCCGTTTGTGAAACGTCGGATCAGCGGAATTGATCTTAACCGTCCAAGCGTGATTGGGCTTGTATGTTGTGGATAAGGGCCAAAGTGATTGGGCCAATCCATATCCATTGCTAAATGCACCTCCTGGAATTGCTAAATGGATCTCTTGGTCTAGTCCAGAACAGTTGCCCCACAAGCCGAGATTATTCCGGAGGATGGTCTTGGCATGAAGGATTTTTGCCGATTCGCCAGATTTATGAAGTCGAGTGGGACACTGCCTGTGTAACGACTGTCAGGCGCCCTCATGGTTGCTGCCTGCCCCAGCCTTGGCGCCCTGCCAGGCGCCTTCATGGGTGCTGCCTGCTTTGGCCTTGGCGCCCTGCCAGGCGCCCTCATGGGTGCTGCCTGCTTTAGCCTTGGCGCCCTCATGGACGCTGCCTGCTTTGACCTTGGTGCCCTGCCAGGCGCCCTCATGGGTGCCTTGGGCGCCTATACACCGGGTGGCTCCTCGTGGAGCAGATTTTGCGAGACAAGGTTTTGGTGCCCTCATGGGTGCCTTGGGTGCCTATACGCTGGGTGTCTCCTCGTGGAGCAGATTTTGCGAGACAAGGTTTTGGTGCCCTCATGGGTGCCTTGGGCGCCTTGTTGCACAGTGCGGGCTGCCCCCTTGCGAAGGATTTTCTTCCAGACCACCTCTTGCCAGGCGCCCTCATGCCAGGCGCCCTCCTGCCAGGTGCCGATTCGTGCCAAGCGCCCTCCTGCCAGGCGCTCTCCTGCCAGGCGCCCTCCTGCCAGGCGCCCTCCTTGCCAGGCGCCCTCCTGCCAGGCGCCCTCCTCCCAGACGCCCTCCTGCCAGGCGCCCTCCTTGCCAGGCGCCCTCCTGCCAGGCGCCCTCCTTGCCAGGCGCCCTCCTGCCAGGCGCCCTCCTGGGTGCCGGCTTGTGTGGACATGAGCTTGGCACTCTGCTTTATTTTTGTTGCTCATCCTGTCTCTTAGCCTGTTTTTCTTCTTGATGAAATTTCAGGGCTCGCTTGGCGCCGAGGGGAATTGCTTCTTCTGTCCTTACCATTATCTGTTTAATATTTCCCCGATCTTTCAATTTGACCATGAGGTTCCAGACGGGAGGATTGTCAAACACCACCCCAACGGGGTTGACTTCGATGTCATTGCCCCCTGATTTTTTATGTCACATTTTGAAACATCCAGGCTTCCTCTTTATCTAGCTTGTTCCTTATGATTGTAACTGGCACGCGTTGGGTGGCCTCGGACGCCAGTCATCACCTTGCGCATCTGAATGTATAATCTCATACCGCCTCATGGCAATGTTAACTCTGGGGGCAGTTTATCAGAATCGATCTGAATTTAACTCGCCCATCAGAGGTTGTGACACGTTTAAAGTCACTTCGCACCTCGTGGGACTCTGGGGGCAGTTTATCAGAATCGATCTGAATTTAACTCGCCCATCAGAGGTTGTGACACGTTTAAAGTCACTTCGCTCCTCGTGGGACATTGGGGGAAGTTTATCAGAATCGATCTGAATTTAACTCACCCATCAGAGGTTGCGACGCGTTTAAAGTCGCTTCGCACCTCGTGGGACTCTGGGGGCAGTTTATCAGAATCGATTTGAATTTAACTCGCCCATCAGAGGTTGCGACACATTTAAAGTTGCTTCGTGCCTCGTGGCAAAGTTAACTCTGGGGGCAGTTTATCATAATCGATCTGAATTCAACTCGCTCATCAGAGGTTGCGACACATTTAAAGTCGCTTCGTGCCTCGTGGCAAAGTTTGCTCAGGGGGCAGTTTATCAGAACCCGGTCTGATGATAACTCGCCCATCAGAGGTTGCGGGGCCAGTGGCCATGGTTTTCCATCTTCTGTTGATACCGCCCTCCCGGGTGCCTTGTTGTTGATGGCGCCCTCATAGGCGCCTGGGTGCTGGGCTCTTTCTATGGTACCAAGCCTTGTTTCCTTTTTGCGCCTGGGTGCTGGGTGCCTGGGTGCCAAGTGCTAGGCACCCTCTATGGTGTCATGCCTTGGATCCCCGCCGGGTGGGTGCCGTGACCTTGGTTGCTTTGCTCTAGGAAGACGAGCGCGCCATGACACCCTTGACTCCCCCACTTGGAGAGATGATCTTGGCTTTAAGCTAATGTTGAGGTTGCCCCTGCGATCCAGGCAGTCCCTCCTTGCATGGTATGTTGGGTCTCGAACTTGCATCGCTCCACTCCTAACTATGAAGTTGGACCATTTTTCTTTCTTGATCTTAAGGAATTTTTCTTTGGGAACAAGTGTTAATGCTAGTGAGCTCGAGTAAAAACTGTAAAAATGAATTTTTGTATCATTCATATCGAAATTTTACATTATTCCTTCGTGCTCAAACAACAAAATTCATAACTAGCCCTAGGCTCAAGTCCTGATGTCATCCTCTTCTTCATTCACGTACCAGGCGAGCATCCCTTCGCGGATCAGCTCTTCCATGTCATCCCTGAGGGTGTTTGCATTTGCTGGTACTGTGCCCATAACGAGCCAGATCACCCTTCTCGCTGCCAACCTTGGCCTCCTCTTGGTAGGCCAAGCTGTCTTCTTCATAGTCCATGTACTTCTGTGTCTTCCGAAGGAACTCGTACAAGCTCCGGGGTTTGTTAACACGCATGTCCCTTTGAAACAGGCTTCCCTTCTTGAGGCCATCCTTCATCCAGAAGAGCCTCCTCTTGTCTTCAAGGTTCCTGGTGTTGGCAGCCTCCTTGTTGAACCTTTCCAGATATTCTCTAAGGGTTTCTTTCTCTCCCTGCCTGATTGCCCTAAGAACCTCTTCAGATTTGGGTTTCAACCGCTAGGCAGTGAAACGAGCTGTGAACATTCTCGCCAGTTGCCCCCATGAGGAGCTGGAGTTTGGCCTTAGCTCTTGAAACCACTCTAGTGCGGAATTTTCTAGAGTGAGGGGGAAGATTTTGCAGTGAACAGGCTCCCTGGCGCCTCTATAGCGCATCATCAGGGAGAAGTGTGCCAGATGGCAGTCTGGATCTCCAGTTCTGTCATACATCTTGAGGGTTGGCAGCTTCTCCAATGCCCTTGGGATTCGGCATTCATCCACCCTTCGAGTGAAAGGGCCTTCTTCCGAAAACCCTCTTGAGTTTCGGGGGGAGGTGTCTTCATAGTCCAACTCATGATACCTGCATCGGTCGTGGGATCTCCTCGATGGCGATCCTCGTTGGTGCCTCCGATGGGTATCGACCCGGTTCCTCGAACTCTTACGAGAATCAGGGGATGCGCGTGAGGAGGTCCTGGAGTGGGAGTCGTGGGGCTGGTAGGTATCATCTGGAGGGGATGTTGGAGATGATCCTGACCCTCCACGCCTGCAACGCCGAGGGGAGAGCGATGCACGTGCCTTCGCCTTCGGGGAGAACGATGGACGTGATGCCTCCGAGGGGGAGACCGATGGCGCCTTGAAGTCACTGCTATTGGAGGAAGGGTTCCTCTGCTGGGTGGAGGCTGCTCAGGCAGGGAGGCCACACGCCTTTCAATCTCCCTTAGGCGAGCTTCCAGCTGCAGCATAGCTTGAGTGCGATTGGCCAGGACATCCAAAAGTTGACTCACATTCGAGGGCTAGTCAGGCTGACTGGTACCCTCGTCAGGTAGGGTCACGACGTTGCCCTCAGGAGTACCCTCTGGTCGGGGTGCGGGTATGGCAATACTTTGAACCCGGGGTCTGCCTCTGGGAGCCATGGAGTAGCAAGAGAAAAGTTCGAGTAGTGATGATGTGAAAGATAGATATCTCCCACTGTGGTCGCCAATGTTCTGTACCTAGCAGTATTTTGGTCGGCTGCTGTTGGTGGGTCTCTTGCTTCCCTGGCAGGAGGTCAGTGAACGCCCGGGGGGTACCTGCAAAGCCACTCCGATGCTCAAGTCAGTATGAGAATAAGCTAGTGAATTTGCAAGGGAAGAGTGTGTACCTTGTAAATGGCTATGCGAGCCGGTATTTATAGGAAATCGTGTCCGTTTGTGGATCGTCGGATCAGCGGAATTGATCTTAACCGTCCAAGCGTGATTGGGCTTGTATGTTGTGGATAAGGGCCAAAGTGATTGGGCCAATCCATATCCATTGCTAAATGCACCTCTTGGAATTGCTAAATGGACCTCTTGGTCCAGTCCAAAACAGTTATGAATGACTAAGGGTTTGTTTGGGAGAGAGGGAGAGAGACATTTTGTAAATGCATTTTAAATGATTTTATGTTAATATATTTACGATATTGCATATTTACAACGATTTATACAACATCATAAATATATTTACGGACAAGTATGATATATTTATAATGTTCGTAAATATATTTTAGTACGAGAGTAAAAACCGAAAAAAAAACAATTAAAAAGTGACGGGTGTATGTACCAAAAATGGGCGTGCAGATATTAAATCCCCCTTTCTTAGGCTTAGCAAATTAGTAGCTTTCCTTGGGCTCTACAAGCCTTCTCATTCGGCCTTGAACTTTTGAGGGGTGTCTGTACCCAAAAATGGGAGTGCAGATATTAACTCCTCCTTTCTTAGGCTTAGCAAATTAGTAGCTTTCCTCGGGCTCTACTAGCCTTTTCATTCGGCCTTTGAGCTTTTTGTTCACAACTCTTTGACACTAGTACTTCCAAGGAAGTGCCCTTGTAGAAAGTAACTTCTTAATTTATTAGCTAAGCCTAAAAGGCAGTCGCGGACCTAGGACCCCGGGGTCAGGGATGTCAAAGTTTTTATGGCCAGTGTCAAATGGGTGCAAAATTTGGTCTATTAGTGCAATTTAAAATTTTCAGGGGGTTGAAAATAAAAATTTTAAGAGATTTGGGTTATTTATATAGGGCTATTTATACAAGGTAGGTCCGCCACCGCTAAAAGTGTCCATGTAGAAAGTAACTTCTTAATTCCACACTATTATAGTACTTCCAAGGAGCATATATGACAAATTGTGTTTCATACACAAGTTGTGTTACACAAGATAAAGAAAAGTCAAAGGTCAAAGTCAACTATCCAGATCAGCATAAGGGTGGCAGCTAATTAATTATTTGTAAATAGCTATTGTATTTTTTATGTAAATAGCTTAGCTTAGTTTTTCTCAGATTAGCTTTTCATTTCCCTCTTCTCATTCAAGTTAGTTAGACTGTTAGAGTTCAGTTTTGATTCTGTTAGATCTCAACCGTGTATATATACCCTAACTGTGTATTCTGTTATTCATTGAATGAGAGTTTATGCCTTTTCATCATCTTCTCAGATTGAATTCTCTGTTTTCTCTCTGCATTGAATCTGCCATGGATTTGCAGTTTCAACTTTCACATGGTATCAGAGCTCCATTCTAGGGGCTCTGACCACCATCGTTGCGCATTTCTCTTCCTCTCATTCAATCGATTCCTTTCTTGAATCCATTCGTTGATTCAATTTCGTTTTCTTCTCTTTTTCTCAATTTCGTGAAACTCGATTGCAATGACGACGGAGAACGGCATCGTCAGAAACGAAATTAGTTCCAACACCAGCAATACTTCCAACGCCGGAAATGGAAATGCATCGATCAAAGGTTATCAGAATGACATGATGAATCCGTATTTCATGCATCCTAGTGACAATCCTGGCATGGCAATTGTCACTCCTCATCTCAATGGAAACAACTACCACACCTGGTCCAGATCCATGGTAGTTGCTCTCAGATCAAAGAACAAGCTACATTTCGTTGATGGAACGCTTCCAAGGCCTTCTGATGATAGCAATGATGCTCCTGCGTGGCATCGTTGTAACACTATGATCATGTCCTGGATTAACAATTCTATTGTGCCTGAAGTATCTCAAAGTATTCTGTGGATGGATACTGCAGCAGAAGTATGGAAAGACTTGAAGGATTGGTTTTATCAAGGTGACATATTCCGTATCTCAGATCTTCAGGAAGAAATTTACACAACAAAACAAGGTGATGATTCTATCTCTGCTTATTACACTAGACTGAAGAAATTATGGCAAGAACTCTATAATTTTCTTCCTGCTCCCAAATGTGACTGTACTGCTGCTTGTAATGGATGCAATGCTGAGAGAAAATTCAAAGAATATAGGGAGAGAAGTCAAGTTCTTAGGTTCTTCAAAGGATTGAGTGAACAATATTCACCTAGTAGATGCCAAATCATGTTAATGGATCCCTTGCCTAATCTGGCTAAAGTTTACTCCCTGCTGATTCAACAAGAAAGAGCTGTTGTTGCCAATCCAATGGAAGAACGGAAGGTTATGGCTGTGAATAGTTCTTCTGGAATAGGAGGAACTAGAGGAGGTAGAGGAGAGAATAGAGGAGGCAGAGGTAGTTTTGGAAGAGGAAGGGGATCCAAACTGTGTTCCTACTGTGGAAGGACTGGACACACTGTGGATGTGTGTTACAAGAAGCATGGTTATCCGACTCACTTTGGACAAGGAAATTCTAATACTGTGAACAATTATACTGCAGACAACACTGAAAATGATGAGAATGACACTGCTACAGAGGAGGAAAGCAATGAATCTGGAAAGCAAAGTGTTGCTTCTGACTTCTCTGGGTTTACTGCAGAACAACACAAGGCCATCCTAGCACTCATTCAAGGTTCTAACACATTGCAAGCTCATAAGGTCAACCACTTTACCACTGTCAAGTCAGGTATAATCTGTGCCCTACATAACTCTAAGAAAGAAAAACTGTGGATCATTGATACAGGAGCCACAATTCATGTTTGTTATTCAAAAGACCTGTTTGATTGCCTTAGGATCATAGAACCAGTCACTGTCACATTGCCAAATGGAACCATTGTGCAATGCAATCTTGCAGGCACAATTCACCTTAATAACACTTTTGTGCTCAGTGATGTTCTTTACATACCTAATTTTTCTTTTAATCTCATTTCAATTACCAAACTAACTGATGATGTTGATTGTGATTTACATATTAACAGACCAAGATGTGTGATACAGGACAACCAAATGGAGAAGGTGATTGGGATAGCTGAGAGGAAGAATGGATTGTATCGTCTTGTATTTCCCAGTCCCAAGCCATCCACTGTTACACACTCTATGAACTCTTTCAGCATAATACTATAGATAAGCTTTCTACTGTTAATAATACTGCTAGTCTATCTAGTAATGAACAATGTAATGTTTGGCACATGAGATTTGGACATCCATCTCATGAGAAAATGCTTGAAATAAATAAAAATTTCCCTTTTGTTAAATGTGTTGCTGTTGTTAATAATCCCTGTGACATATGTTTTTATGCCAAACAGAGAAGGCTGCCATTCCCTAATAGCACAACTATTTCTGAAAAATGTTTTGATCTTGTTCACATGGATATCTGGGGGCCCTTCTCTGTTTCCTCTATACTAGGATATAGATATTTTCTCACTGTTGTGGATGATAAGAGCAGATTTACTTGGATATTTCCAATGAGATTAAAATCAGAAGCATCCACATTAGTTAAAGGTTTTGTTGCTCTTATTGACAATCAATTCAGTTTAAAAATAAAATGCATAAGAACTGATAATGGTAATGAGTTCCTTTTGAAAGATTTTTACCTTGAGAAAGGAATTCTGCATCAAACATCATGTGTTGGTACTCCTCAACAAAATGGAATTGTTGAAAGGAAGCACCAACACATCTTGAACACTGCTAGAGCCTTAATATTTCAATCAAAACTTCCAAAAATATTTTGGGCTCATGCAGTAAGTCAGGCTGTTCATATCATTAATAGACTGCCATCTAAGTTCTTATCTCACATCACTCCTTTTCAAGTTTTATTTGATTATGCTCCTAGTTTAGACAATTTAAAAACTTTTGGTTGTTTGTGCTTTGCAAACACTTTGAAAGCAAATAGAAAGAAACTGGATCCCAGATCCAGAAAGTGCATTTATCTTGGTTTCAAACATGGTGTGAAAGGACATCTTCTTTTTGATCTTAGCTCCAGAGAGATTTTTCTGTCTAGAGATGTAAAATTTTTTGAACATATTTTCCCTTACAAATCTGTCATGCATAATAACAGTTCACAAACCGATACATCTAGCAGTATCTTTAATGACTCTATTCCTTACTTTGACCAATTTCCTCCAACTAATACAAGCACTTCAGACCCCATAGCTACCTCCTCAAACCAAGACACCAGCAACAATCCTCAAACTTACCAGAATACCAATGAAAATTCCCAATCACAGTTATCAGAACCTCAAAATTCAACAAGCTCCTCACATTCCTTAGACACACAGCAAAATGACCTTTCACCATCTCCTATCAATACCAATATTAACAATCAACCTGAACCAGTTGCCATTAGGAAATCAACTAGAGTTAGCAATCCACCATCTTATCTACAAAACTATCACTGCTACTTACTTGAAGATACAATCCACAATTCTGAATCATCAATCTCCAAAACCATCTCTGCAGGTAATCCATATTCTCTCTCTAATGTTTTATGTTATGATCAATTGTCATCATCCCACAAACAATACACTCTCCACCTTTCATCCATCACTGAGCCATCCTCCTATGAGCAAGCAATGTGTGACAACAATTGGAAGAGTGCTGTGAAGGCTGAACTGGATGCTTTGCTAAAGACTGAGACCTGGAAGCTGATTACCTTGCCTCCAAATAAACGTGCTATAAGCTGTAAATGGGTATTTAAGCTGAAACTTCATGCAGATGGGAGTGTGGAAAGATATAAGGCCAGACTGGTCGCCAAAGGTTTCACACAAACTGAGGGTATAGATTACTTAGAAACCTTTAGCCCAGTGATAAAAATGACAACAATCAGACTTCTTCTAGCTGTGGCACCAAGTCAGCATTGGCATTTGTATCAATTGGATGTCAATACTGCCTTCCTACATGGGGATCTTGAAGAAGAAGTGTATATGCAACCTCCTCCGGGCCTTGAACTTGAATCACCTAACCTTGTTTGCAGATTACAAAGATCTTTGTATGGCTTGAAACAAGCAAGCAGGCAATGGAATGCAAAACTGACTGAGACCTTACTGGGATTAGGATACATTCAATCCAAGTCTGATTACTCTTTGTATACAAAGCAGTCTTCCAATGGATTCACAGCTATTCTTGTATATGTAGATGATTTGGTCCTAACTGGCACTGATATTGAGGAGATTAAAATTGTTAAATCCACCCTCAATGCAAAGTTCAGTATAAAAGATCTAGGAGTATTGAAATACTTTCTAGGATTTGAAGTGGCAAGAAACAATGACGGTATTTCCTTGTGTCAAAGGAAATATGCTCTAGACCTCTTGCAAGAAACTGGATTGTTAGGAACCAAGCCATGCTCTACTCCTATGGAACCAGGACTGCAGTTAAGAAAAGAAATGGGTAAAGCTGTCAATGATCCTGCAGTGTACAGAAGATTGCACTACAAGAATTTCGTAACTTTCCGGCGGCCAAAATTCGCCGATAATGGCCAAAATCCGCCGGTAATGGCCAAAATCGACGACATTACCGGCGGATTTTGTCCGCCGGAAATTCATCCGCAGGTAACGGTTACCGGCGGATTTTCCACCGGTAATTTCCGGCGGAAAATCCGCCGGTAATCACCCAAAATCCGCCGGTAATTGTTTTTTTAAAAAAAATATTTTAAAAAATCCGCCGGTAATCACCCAAAATCCGCCGGTAATCACCCAAAATCCGCCGGTAATTGTTTTTTTTAAAAAAAATATTTTAAAAAATCCGCCGGTAATCACCCAAAATCCGCCGGTAATCACCCGAAATCCGCCGGTAATTATTTAATTTTTTTAAAAAAAAATGTTTTTTAAATACGTTAATTTAAAAAATTAATATTATTTAATTTTTTTTTGTTTTTTTTAAATTTATTTCTTTTTTTAAATTCATTTATTTTAATTTATTTATTATTTAGTTTATTTCTTTTTCAAAATTCGTTTATTTAAAAAATTAATATTATTTTAATTATTTAATTATTTATGTGAAGAGATTGAGAAAAATAAAGTGTATGTATGTGAGATTGAGAAGAAAGTGTATAAATGTATAAATGTGTGAAGATTTTGAGAAGAGATTGAGAATAAAGTGTATAAATGTGTGAAGATTTTGAGAAGAGATTGAGAAAAATGAAGTGTATGTATGTGAGAAGATTTGATAAGAGATTGAATGAGAAGGAAGAAGAAAGAGGAAATAAATATTTGAGAGAAATATGAAAGAGAGATATGTAGAGAAATTTATGGAGATTGGAGAGTATGAGAAGGAAATGAAGAGTGAAATGAGAGAATGAGAAGAGTGTAGGAGAAAGTTGTATTTATAGGAAATGAGAAGAGTGCAAAAAAATTAAATAAATAATTTTTTGAATAATCCGCTGGAAATGGCTATTACCGGCGGATTTTTAAAATATTTTATTATTATTTTTTTAAAAAAATCCGCCGGTAATGCACATTACCGGCGGATTTTTTTTAAAAAATAATAAAAAAAAAATTTAAAAATCCGCCGGTAATAGCCATTTCCGGCGGATTATTTTAAAAAAATATATATATTTTTTTACGCAAAAACAATTCCGCCGGTAACGCTCAAAATCCGCCGGTAACGCTCAAAATCCGCCGGTAATTTACCGGGGGATTAAATCCGCTGGTAACTCCCAAAATCCGCCGGTAATTTACTGGCGGATTTAATCCGCCGGAAATGCCCCGCCGGAAATGGGCGAAATTCTTGTAGTGTTGGTAGGCAGACTCCTATACTTGACTCATTCTAGGCCTGAAATTTCGTATGTTGTAAGTAGGTTGAGCCAGTTTATGGACAAACCCACTGACATACACATGCTGGCAGCTATGAGAGTATTAAGATACATCAAAAATCAACCTGGTACTGGTCTGTTCTTCAGAACTGATTCTTCCCTTAGCTTGAAGGGATATTGTGATTCAGACTGGGGTGCCTGCCCAGATACTAGAAGGTCAACAACAGGTATGTGCTTCTTCCTTGGTACATCTCTTGTGTCATGGAAAAGCAAGAAGCAAAGTATTGTCTCTAGATCTTCCTCAGAGGCAGAATATAGAGCCCTTGCTCAAGCCACTTGTATAACTCAATGGCTTCTATATCTGCTAAAAGATCTAAGAATATCTCATCCTGAACCTGCTGTTGTATTCTGTGACCATAAATCTGCCCTTCACATAGCAGCCAATCCTGTATTCCACGAGCGCACTAAGCACATTGAGATTGATTGCCATGTTGTACGTGACAAGATACGAGACAAAACTCTGCATCTACTGCCTATTGCATCAAAGGAACAGGTTGCTGATATATTTACAAAATCCCTGAGTCCTGGTCCTTTCTCTACTCTTCACTCTAAGCTGGGAATGCTTAACATTTTCTCCAGCTTAAGGGAGGCTGTTACACAAGATAAAGAAAAGTCAAAGGTCAAAGTCAACTATCCAAATCAGCATAAGGGTGGCAGCTAATTAATTATTTGTAAATAGCTATTGTATTTTTTATGTAAATAGCTTAGCTTAGTTTTTCTCAGATTAGCTTTTCATTTCCCTCTTCTCATTCAAGTTAGTTAGACGGTTAGAGTTCAGTTTTGATTCTGTTAGACCTCAACCGTGTATATATACCCTAACTATGTATTATGTTATTCATTGAATGAGAGTTTATGCCTTTTCATCATCTTCTCAGATTGAATTCTCTGTTTTCTCTCTGCATTGAATCTGCCATGGATTTGCAGTTTCAACTTTCACAAGTTGGATGTTGGAAAGGTAAAACCCAGTTTTCCAGGTTAGGGCAATTTACATATCTGACCCAAATTTGTTTACAGACAAAATTAATTCTACTTCCAGAATTTTCATCTCTATCTCAAGCTTATCAACTAAGGGTTCAATCAGTTGAATTCAGGATCTCCATTGAAGCTCCAAAGGGTATCTTTTTCAGATATACTTATTCTTCAAATTCAGCGCATATCTTTCTAGCATTCATTATTCATTTTTGACAATAGAAAAATACGTAACTTTTACAGGTTCTGTCCATTTCCTTCCTCTCTTGCTCCAATCGGTACTAACTTTACCATTGTTGTTGCTTTTTCGTTGGTTTTATCATTGATGTGTGAACATTGATACTATTTTTCTTCAAAAAAACCCAATATTACGGGTAATATCCTAACTCTTCTTATATCTTTTTTTTTTAAACCAAAGTATCATCCACGGCGATTGTGGAGACTAATCATTCGAGGTATCTGAGATCCATTTAAGGGGTTGACCTCTCCCAACAAATGTTTTTCCATACGCACCGGTCAGGGATCGAACTCAGGACCAAATGGTTAAGGGACTCAAGTATCTACCACTTGGACCACATCACGTTGGTTCTTATATCTTATTGCATTAACATCTTCATGAACCTCTTTTTTTCAATTTATTTCCTTTTTTTCGATTTCTTACCCGCGTGGTTCAACGATTTGCCTCTCAATTTACTTTTTTAATTTTTTTTAATTGATTTTTATTATTGGTCACTTACCCTCATATTTTCTATTTTATGAAATATATTTCTTTTATTTTCACTAAAAGAACAGAAGAAGGGGCATGCAAAGATGTTGCAATTCTAATGTTGCAGAGACTACTATCTTCTAAATTTAGGTGACTACAACGGTCACTAATATTAGTTTAATTACAATTTTAACTATCACTAATAGCACTCAACAAGAACACTGATATCACTAATATCGCTAGAACCCAAGTCATTCCGATGCAAGTCTCAAATTGAGCCTTTAATTGATCAAAGTCACTATCAACTAATAATCCCCAACATCATTGTTAATCACTCATAGTCAACTACGTACTAATCCCTAATTAATCCCACTCATAATAACTCACAATGAACTACTAATCTGTAAACTCATTCTGAATCACTCACAATGAATTACTAATCCATAATGTCATTCCGAATAACTCACGATGAACTACTAATCCATGACCTCAATCCTAATAACTCATAATGAACTCACAATCCCTAACTCATTCCTAATCACTAACAATGAACTACTAATCCATAATTCCATTTCTAATCACTGACAATTAACTACTATTCCATAATTCTACTCCTAATAACTTACAATGAACTACTAATCCCTAACCCAGTCCTAATCACTTAGAATGAACTATTAATTCGTCACTGCTCACTACTCACAAGCCGGTCAGACGATAGTGACTACTTGCAATGAAGTAATAATCTGTAAACCCATTCCTATCCATAAACTCATTCCTAATCACTCACAGTGAACTACTAAACCGTAAACACATTCCTAATCCATAAACTCATTCCTAATAACTCACATTTAACTACATTAATTGATAAATAAGTTAATACATGGTCATTAATGACAATGGAAGCGAAGTCTTTTAGACACACTACTTACTTTTTTTGTATAAATCGGGTATCCTCTACGCGGAACTGTAGAGACTAATCCCTCGAGCCTGGTAGAACCACTGCAAAACTCTCACTCAAGAGATTTAACAGTACTCTTGCATGCCCAAAGCTGAACTCAAACACAGGACCTTAGTTAAACTGGAAGAGACCCCTACAATCCCATCTAAGTGCTCTTGGATAGCACACTACTTACTTAGGAACCTCCTATATCAATTTTGGTAAAAAAAAACCTTCTATATCAATTAGGAACTTTAATTTTTAGTAAATTAAATTTGTAAAGTAATTAAGTATTTTAACATTTTTTCTAGATTATTGATTTTTCTAACAAAATTTTAAACTTATAAGTTTTTTGGTGCTGTAAACACATTTGTATTTTGAAAGATAAAATAAATAATGTAATGTTTTTTAATAACTGTTTTTTTAAAAAAGCTATCTCTTTTTGCAAGGTTATTTCATTATTAAAATCAATTAAAATTAAATTAGCAAATCAGCCGTAGTTAAATTTCATTTCGATTTTAATATAGAATATTTTCTTACAAAATATCTTTCACATATATAATTACATATTGATCTTGGCTTATTTCATTTCATAAATAACATTTTTTAGAAGTCCTAATAAATATCCTAAATTTGTTAGCAAACCATTCAAACAAATAACCAATGAAAGATCCTGACCATTCAATAGATAAATATTATATCTATGGTTCAATTGCCATTTGTGTATCATACACAAATCACAACTTGTACTAGTGGACCGCAAGGGCCACCATATGCTTAAACCACCACAACAGTTTTGAGCCTCGCTTTGTTCTTCTCTTGAGACTTTAGACTTGAGACATGAGATTTTGCAATGTCTTTCAGTAGTCTTCATGCCTTTGTAGGCGTCTTGTTGCCAGGGACTCGAGACACGAGACTGTTGTCGCATCGCCCGCTCGAACATGTGAATTTTGAGGAGAGGAGAAGACAGGGTACCCGAGACAACTTGGCCCTTTGTAAAATTTGAGCCATTCTCAAGAGAGATTGAGAAGTGAGTTTTGAGGAGAGGAGAGGGTACCCGAGTCTAACACCTCTCGTTCCCCCAGCATCTATGTTCTGCATCCGTTCAGCATGTTTGTGGGTAGCAGACAACAGCATCTCGTCCTGGAATATATTTCGCCGTTTTGAACTTTAAGACATCTGAATTGGGTTTCGAGCTCAACAAATGAACTGTAGCTCTGCTTCTTAGCTTTCTAACGCATGCTCGCACGCCTCAATCAGATAACCACAGACGAAGTTATGGTCTGCGGAATAGACAGCATCTCGCCTAGGCATGAGATAGTGGGATCTCGCCCTTGTTCCTCTCAACTCCCGTCGACGCACCTGGTGTCCGTAACCTCATGGTCTCACGCCTGCTTAATTTTTACGCCTTTCTTGGTGCCTGATACCCAAGACCTCATGGTTTCATGCTCTGCTGGTGATTTCGCGCTTGTGCGCCTTTTCGTTGGACTTAGGATTTTTTCAAGTAGATAGTCGCTAAGTTTGGCTTGCTTTTTAGCAGTTGAGTTACCGACGCCCGCTGGGATAATTTGTAATGAAGTACACCCTTGGCACAGTTTACCGAGGCTCGGCTCGGATAGAACTCGTCCAACGAGGTTGTGACCACTGTGGTCAGCTTAAAGTATACCCTTGGCATAGTTTACCAGGACTCGGCCCGGATAGAACTCGTCCAACGGGGTTGTGACCACCAATGTCAGCTTAAAGTATACCCTTGGCACAGTTTACCAGGACTCGGCCCGGATAGAACTCGTCCAACGGGGTTGTGACCACCAAGGGGAGCTTAATTGAGAGAGTCATGAGATTCCTGCCTTGGTACATAGGAAAAACGCAAATGATCGTGGTGTCGTCCTCCTGCCACCCTTTTTACCGAAAATCTTTGTTTTTTTCGGTGCGTCATGGCACATTTGATTCCTTTACCAATATTCAGGGTACACGTTAGCGTCCACCTACTTCGTGTGATCGTGCATCTAAGGGATGTATTTGCAAAACCATCGTCTTGGGGTGATGATATTGGCTTGACGCTGTTATTGAGGTTGGCCTTGCAGGCTAGGCAGTCCCTCCCTGCAGACTTTGTTGCCCCTGCAGGCCAGGAAGTCCCTCCCTGCAGGTTGTGTCGCCACTGCAGGCCAGACAGTCCCTCCCTACAGGCTGTTTGGCCCCTGCAGGCCAGACATTCCCTCCCTGCAGGCTGTGTTGGGTCTCAAACTCACCTCGCTCTACGCTTAACTATGGGGTTGGACCCTTCCTCTTTCTTACTCTTAAAGAAGTTTTGGAACAAATGCTAACAATACTGAACTGAAACAAAAGATTTCTAATTGCAAAATGAATTTCAGTTAGTCATTCATATTGAGATTTTACATTTTGCATGAGTGCTTATTTTCTCAACTAGGCCTAGCTCTAGGTCCATGTCCTGGTGATTGGCTCCCTACTCAGAGTCAGGAGTCTCATCTTCTTCTTCCTTCACGTACTAGGCGAGCTTCCCTTCGCGAATCAACTCTTCAATGTCGTCTCTTAGAGTGTTGCACTTGTTGGTGTCGTGTCCATAACTTCTGTGATAATGACAGTACTTCTTAGAGGTTTGGCATTTCCTTTGCACGAGAGGTTCAGGTTGTTTGATGCCCTGAAACTCTGCGTCGGCGCATTCGACAAGGATCTCCGCCTGAGATGTGTTCAGCAAGGTGTACTTTGAGAAACGACCTTGTCGGTGTCGGGACTCACGAGGCGTTCCCTCAGCTTGGGCTTGCTCCAGTCATGGTTCTTCGATGGCCCTGTAGGCCAGCTCGTCCTCTTCATAGTCCATGTGCTTCTGGGATCTTTGAAGGAAATCAACCAAGTCGTAGGGCTTTTTGATTTCGATTTCTCTTTGGAATAAGCTTCCTTTTCGGAGACCGTCCTTCATCCAAAAGAGCCTCCTCTTGTCTTCAAGGTTCCTAACATTCGCAGCTTCTTTGTTGAACCTTTCCAGATATTCTCTAAGTGTTTCTTTCTCTCCCCGCCTGATTGCCTGAGTACCTCTTCAGACTTGGGCTTTAAGCGGGAAGCGGCAAAACGAGTTGTGAACATCATAGCTAACTGTCCTCGGGATGATACCGAGTTTGGCTTCAACTCTTAGAACCAAGCTAGTGCTGACTTCTCGAGAGTGAGGGGGAAGATCTTGCAGTGGACGGGTTCCCTTGCCCCCGGTAGCGCATCATGAGAGAGAAGTATTCCAGGTGGCTGTTAGGGTCCCCAGTCCCATGGTACATGTTGAGGGATGGAAGCTTCTCTAGGGCCTTAGGAATTGGACAATCATCAATCTTCCTGGTGAAGGGTCCCTCGTGGGAGAGCCATGGAGAGTAGTGAGGTGACCGGCCCCCAAGGTCTATGCCTTGGCAGTCACGTCGGGCTAGAGATCTCCTCGAGGTAGATCTGTGGCGACGCCTCTTGTGGGTCTTGGCTTGGCTCCGCGACCTCTCGTGAGAATTGGAGGTTGCGAGCGACGAGATCGTGGAGGGAGAGTCCTCAAGCCAGTAGGTACCATCAGGCGAAGTTGGAGGGGTGCTTGAAGGTGAACCTGATCCTTGGTGCCTGCTGCGTCGAGGAGGAGAGTGACGAGCTCGCTTCCGTCTGGGTGGAGAGAGATGGTTGAGATGACGCCTGGGTGCAGATCTGTGGTGCCTGGAGCTCACTGTCCTTGGGGGAGGAGTACTCCAGCGAGTATGAGTTTGTTCAGACGTGGCTGCCATTCGCCTCTCTATCTGCCTGAGGCGCGCTTCATGCTGCAACATAGCCTGAGTGCGTTTGCACAGCAGGTCCAGGAGCTAGCGGATGGTCGCTGCATCCTCAGGTTGGACGTGGATCTGGATCAGCTGTGGAGCCGAGACTTGGATGGTGTCCCCTGGAAAAGTGGCAGCAACACCTTGTGGCGTGTCTTCAGGTTGGGGTTGAGACACGACAATGCTTCGGACCCAGGGTCTGGCTCGGGGTGCCATCGGAATGCATGAGAGAATTCTTAAGAGGTAGAGAGGAGGTGAAAGCTACACAGCTCCCACTGTGGTCGCCAATGTTCAGCACCTAGCAGTCGTCCAGTGACTGCTGTTGGTAGGTCTCCTACCGTCCAGGTGGTATGCCAAAGTGATCCCGGTACCTGCGATGTCACTCCGACGCTCAAGTCAGTATTGAGAATACAAGAGTAGTATAGCTAGGAATGAGAATGTACCTATTTATGGCAATGTGAGCCAGTATTTATAGGGATTCGTGCAGGTTTTGAGTCGTTGGATCGATCGGGTGAATATGAGCCGTCCAAGTATGAGAGTCATAAATGGACTGATTTATTGTGGATATGGATCAAAGTGGTTGGGCTGATCCATGTGTAATTGCTGAATGAGCCTCTTTGTCCAGTCCAGAACAATTTATAAATTATTAAAAGAAATTGTACCGGGGGTGTCCGGAAACGCCGACCAATTAAGCTCTTGAAGACCAAGGAAAGCCGCTGCTAGCCGAGGATCGAAGCGCAATCAACACTTGAGGATACACTAATAGTACCGAATAAGGCATCCATACCACATGCGCCGCCCGTATGGACCATGCGTAGATCAGGATGCATACGACTAAAAGACAAGCGAGGAGAACGTGGTAGCTGATCATTGGCTCGTACCAAAGTAGTGGCCGCACCACTACCTTGGTGGCAGGCGCAGGCAGAGGTGGATCTTAGTATGGGCTAGGCAGGGCCACGACCCACCCTAAAAATTTATATGAATTTACTATAATACCCCCTATTTTAAAACAAACAACTACTAAATATATAAAATGTTTGCGCACATATGTTCAAGAAGATGACGTATTGTAGTGGTTGATGGTGGATGCATCCAATGGTATACCCCATGTTCGACTCCCTACTTGGATAATTTTGTTTATTTTTTCATAAATTAAAAGATCCAGGAAAAAATTCTCTAGATATAGGCTATGAAGACTCGCGAGCATCAACTCCAAGAGAAAGTAAAAGATCTGCGAAGGAGCTCCCATGCCCCTACAGGGGGTGAGAGCCCCCATCAGAACTTTCCAACCATTTTCAGAAGAAATCCAGACTGTGGCAGTCCCTCAGTATTTCAGAGAGCCCGTCATAACCACTTATGTGATTTTGGTGACCGTCATGACCATGTTACAAACTTTCAAACCCAAATGTTCATCAGTGGCGGCAACGACACTGATAGTTGCAAAATGTTTTCCGAAACACTAAAAGATATAGCACTTCACTGGTTCATCGCCTTACCCCCGAGGTCCATCGCCAACTTTGAAGACCTAACTTGAAGGTTCACTTCATAGTTCTCGACCAACCAAGGAAAGCAAACCATATTGTCTGACCTGTTCGACCTCCACCATGGCCAAAGCTAGCAACTCAAGAGCTTCTTGCCTCGTTTCAACAACATGACCATGCAGGTCGACGAGCCAGACAAAAAAAATTCTTCGTGGCTGCCTTCCTCAAAGGTTTGTGCATGGGGACCTTTTGTGAGGCCCTATTCATCCAAATGTCAGTAACAATGGACAAAATCCACACGCACGCTAAAAAACATATTGACGCCGAAGAAGCAACAACTTCAAAGAAAACCAAAGAGAACAAGGAGGACCGTGACCGTAGGCAAATGGGAGAACGGGGTGATCCGAGACCTGGCAAACCACCCAGTGAACGAGACCCCGTTGAACATGCAACCCTCCCAAATATACGATGGAGTCAAGGGGCTCAACGTGATCACACGCCCAGCCTCAATTAACGCAAATGGGACATGACAAGCAGGCACGCTACAAATTCCGCAAAACCACGAGTCACGACACAGATGAATGCACCTGAAAGAACAGATAGAAAGGCTACTCCAACGAGGATGGCTGAAGAAGTACGTCACAAGAAACAGACCAAACAAACACCCCCATCGAAAGACAACAACACGCCTATCCTAAAAAACCATAGATGGAATGCCAATGAAAAACCAACCCAAGGAAGAAATGAACAAGCAAACCCATCGCGCAAAGCCTGCAAGTGTAAAGGCAAATGGTACCAAAATGGTCGCATCGGACAAAATGCGGCAAACTTGTTCAGAGGATTAAGAGCAATAATTTGCCTATAGTCTACCAACCTCTCGACATCCGTCGTATGCTCCTTCTTGAGCGTAACTAGCCAAGTAGTACACCTACCTATCTTCGACACCAACTCACCATTTTTCCCTTTTATATACCCTCCATCTCAGTCACCTCGACATGCGCCCTCCCAAACTCATTCTCAAGGTCGTGTTGGCCAGACAACATTGTTTGCAACTTCGTCTTCAAAATCTCGACATCCTTTGAATACACGACAAGCATCTCTTCTTCCTCCATCTTTCCACGTCCTGCTAGAAGATGCATAGCTTCTTGCTCATCGGTCCTCTTAACCACAGACACCCTAGCCTCCTCGGCATCGACAATCAAGACCTTTAAATCATCAGCACTCCCCAACTTTTCATCCGTCTCTTTTAAGTTAAATTCCAATTGCTCGACTCACTTCCGATGTTGAGGACATCCTCCTCAGACAACCGCTGCCCTTCCTCTTAGCACCCCCCTCCCTTTATAGCTTATGGTCGCGATAACCCACATCTTTCAAAGACAACCATGGATACTCCACAACGCAACCACTTAAGGGACCACCCATGTCACCAACATCAAGCTTTGTGAGACTACCAACAAGCTTGACAGATTCCCCACCATTAGGGTCCTCCCCCAGGACGGAACCCTCCGACATGGCCACAACACCTGGTGCACCCCCCCCCCCCCAACTCTACACAGACTTGAATGATGAAGAAGCCACGATGGACCGACGAGAAATGCGCTCCGCCTCAAGGGCCTCAATACGATTCTGAGGAAGTCTGGCCACCACGACCTCAAATCTTCAATTCCACCACATAGATTCTGAAAAATAAACACTCTCAAAAAGGCCGAAAAGAGAACAAAAGAATAATCCAATAACGTCGGACAAGGACATACCAATGACGAGCTTTGCCTCTTCACTATTATGGCGTCGTACCATGGCACTAGTATCCACGTAGTGCTGCAGCCTCTGGGTCCCCAAATTAAGAAGAGAAACATACCCATTCATCCAACGATAAAAACCCGCTTCTTCGGCAGAAAGATCGTGTAAAGAAGCACCATTACCCTCAAAAGACACATTCTCCGACCACAAAAGAGGAAACTTGTATACCTCCAAACCCTCGTCGTCCAAATGACAAAGTAGCCAACATGCAGGCCTTATCGCGGCAACCACATAAAAATACTTCGTCTCAAAACCTTCGACAGAATCATAAAGCAAATAAAACACCTCTTCTTCTGCACTAGCCTCACCCAACAATCCGCCAAGCAGTGAAAAGTTTAACCCACGACCAGCTTTTCAGATGAAGTTGGCTCAGCGCAACGTTCAAATGTCGCAGAAGATTCGACTCAAAAGCAGTAAAAGGAATAATTACCCCTATAACATTCATGAGAAACTCATACATGGTGAACTTTGCATGTTTGTTATACTCCACCCCGAAAGAGCACGAACATACTCTCACTACAAAAAAACTGGTCATTAGCGACGGACATTTCCCTCGCAAAATGACCAAAATCCGTCGCTAATGGTCATTTTCGAGGGAATTAGCGAGGGACCAGTTCCATCGCTAAACCCCTCCTCGCTAATTGGATTAGCGAGGGAATTTGAATCCCTCGCTAATTAGCGAGGGAATTTTCCCTCGCTAATTCCCTCACTAAGTCTGACTGTTTCTGTTCTTTTTTAAATCTGTTTTTTATATTATTTTAATTATTATTACTATTATTATTATTATTATTATTTCCAAAGAGTAAGAGAGAGAGAGAGAGAGAGAGAGAGAGAGAGAGAGAGAGAGAGAGAGAGAGAGAGAGGAGTGAGAGTGGTGGTCGCGTGGTGGTGGCGTGGTGGTGATGAGTGGATGGTAGAGAGAGAAGGAGAAGAGTAAGGGAGAGAGAGAGAGAGGGAGGGAGAGGAGTGAGAGTGGCGGCGGAGGTGGTGGTGTGGTGGTGGTGGTGTGGTGGTGGTGTGGTGGTGGTGGTGTGGTGGTGGTGTGAGTGAGAAGAAGAGGAGAGAAGAAGAGTGAGGGAAGAGGAAGGGTGGCGTGGTGGTGGTGTGGTGGTGGCGTGATGGTGGTGTGAGTGAGAAGAAGAAGAGAGAAGAAGAGTGAGGGAAGAGGAAGGGTGGCGTGGTGGTGGTGTGGTGGTGACGTGGTGGTGGTGTGAGTGAGAAGAAGAGGAGAGAAGAAGAGTGAGGGAAGAGGAAGGGTGGTGTGGTGGTGGCGTGGTGGTGGCATGGTGGTGGCATGGTGGTGGTGTGGTGGTGGTGTGAGTGAGAAGAAGAGGAGAGAAGAAGAGTGAGGGAAGAGGAAGGGTGGCGTGGTGGTGGTGTGGTGGTGGTGTGAGTGAGAAGAAGAGTAAGGGAAGAGGAAGGGTGAAGAGGAGAGAAGAAGAGTGAGGGTGTTGTGAGTCAGAAAGAAGAGTGAGGGTGTAACCGGATTTAAGGAAAAAAAGTAAAAAAAATTGCGAGGGAATTAGCGACGGAACTGTCCGTCGCTAATTGCTGCACATTTACCAACCCCTGCACTGAGTCCCATCATCTGAAAACTGTCAAAAATACGACAACGCCTATTCCCTCGCAAATTCCGTCGCTAATCCCAATTTTTGTGAGGGACCATTAGTCCATCGCTAATTTCCGTCGCTAATGGCTTCTTTTCTTGTAGTGTCTCTCTTCGGCTTTCACTAGGGGAATCGCCCATACCTCACTAGAATTAACCCCACCAGAAAGCAACTGAGGTAAATTTCCTAGGTTATCCTCCATTAGATAAATTGACTTCGCCGGCAGCACCTTAGGTGCCACCCAAGCATACTGTGCTGCCTTAGTAGGCAATGAATCCTCATCCACCATAGCCACCACCTGCGAGTACCAAGACAAAAACCTATCCGAGGGAAAATCAAAGTGACGGTCGACAGCTTCCACGTATCAATACCATCGACGAACTTCTGTCGGGAAGAACTCCCAACCAAAGAAATTCTCCAACACCTTTTGTAGCTTAGTGAAGCGCTTGGGAAGAACTTCAACACCACCAAGAGCCAACGCAACTTCCATGTCGGATATCAGTGGAGGGACATGATAAACTCTAAATTAGTGCATTTTTAGAGATGTTTTTAAATCATTCTTAGGGCAATTATTAGTGATAATATAAATTACTGACTTAATTTCTCTTTATTTTGTAGAAATGAAGAAAATATGGAAAAGATAAATAGTCCATTTTAAAGCCACTTTATATAAATCAAAGGACTAAGCCTATGAATTTAGCAAAGTCCAAATGGCCCAGGCCCATGAATTGAATTGAATGGAGATAACTATAGGCTTGGAGAGAAAGAAAGGGTATGCAAGAGCCGTAATATTATTTATACAACAGTGACACATATTATAAAGGGGAGCGCATGATATAGGAACGGCGGACATATTTTCATAATCAAAAAGAAGAGGAAACAGTGCCGCGGAAGATTGGAATTCAAAGATAGAACGCACGCTACAGTACAGACGGCGAGAGAAGAAAAGAAGACGCACAACGGTAGCGCCGGCACAGCGGAGGAGGAAGATTTGGTACCCGTTCTTGACACTGTGAGAGAGCTCTGGAGCAGAAAAAGGAGACAGAAAATTCAAGATAAAGATTTTCTCTAATCCGGGTTATTTTTATCTCTGTAATTTATGACTCCTAATTTTATTTCATTGTTCTTGAACACTATGGATAGCTAACTCCTCTTCTAGGGTCTAGGTGGATCTTGTTTGATTAGAGACCTTTTTATGTTTTAATTTAAACTTTGAGTCCCTAATTTTTATTCCAATTAATATTATCCTATTGCTTTATCACATAATTAGGATTGACAACCCTTTGCATGTTCATAATCAATTAGTTGATCAGCGACCGTACTGCAATTAGTTGGTGGACCTATAGGATAATTGAGACTATAATTAATGAATGACCAAACTTTAATTTAGTCTTCCAATCATTCAACCTTTTTGTACCTTATGCTTTCCTTCAATTTAAATTCTAGCATGACCAAACTAGGGTTAATTTAGGGAAAAGAATATTAATCGTGAATGACCAAACGGGTTAATAGCTTTAGTAAAGGGATTGGTAATTGAATAAAATAAGGGGATTCAGGTTGAATTAGACATAGAGGAATCGAAGCTTGCAAGTGAAACCATGACCCTAGGCTTCTCTCCATTGGTTAAACTTCACATTTTAATTCTTGCTATTTATTTCTTTTTTTATTTTAGTTTCTATAACAACCAGACATTCGTTCGTCCAAATAATAATTAATCTTAAGTAGTTTGGTACTTGTTAATTAATCCCTGTGGAGACGATATCTTTTATACTACTTCTGCGATAGAGTACACTTGCTCTAGTGTGTTTTTGACGCAACAAGTTTTTGGCGCCGTTGCCGGGGATTAATTTAATAATATTAAACGAAAAAGATTTTTTATTGCTTTAGACATATATTTTAATTCTTGTTTTAATTTAATAAAAAGAAAAAAAAATTATATTTAGTTTTATTTTATTAGTTAGTTTTATTTTTATTACTATTACTAGTGCATGCTCACCCGCTCCCAGGAGCCTATTTTGGTTTTTGATCCAGAAATTGAAAGAACTGCTCGAAGGATAAGAAAAGAGACAAAAGTGATGGCTGCCAATCCGAGAAGAACTCTTCGGGACTACTTTACGCCCACAGCGAATATCACTACAAGCATAGTCAATCCACCTGTGCAAGCTACTAACTTTGAGCTCAAACCCAGCTTGATTCAAATGGTTCAGAATTCAACTATGTTCAGAGGTGCACCAACAGAAGACCCGCATACCCATCTTAGAAACTTCTTGAGGGTGGCAGACTCAGTAATTTGTAATGGTGTCACTCCTGATGCCATTAGAGTGGGATTGTTTCCATGGTCATTGGCTGACAAGGCATCTGCTTGGCTAGACTCTCAACCTGCTGAGTCCATTACCACTTGGGATCAACTGAAGCAAAAATTCTTGACCAAATATTTTCCTCCAGGTAAGACTACTAAGATCCGAGGTGCAATAATCAGCTTTGCTCAACTCGAGCAAGAATCTTTGCATGAAGCTTGGGAAAGATTTCAAGACTTACTCCGAAGTTGTCCACATCATGGATTTGAGAAGTGGCAATTGCTGGAATATTTTTGCAACGGATTATCTTCTCAAAATAGGGGAATTATTAATATGGCTTGTGGGGGCTCTCTAATGAATGGGGAACCTGCGACAGTATATGACTTAATTTCAGAGATAGCAGCCGATAATGCCCAATGGGAGACAAGTGACAGACACATTAAGAAATCAGCTGGGATCTACAAGGTTGAAGATGACACTAGTGTTAACATAAAGCTGGATGCTCTCTCTAAACAGATGCAATCTTTGATGAAGGTACAAGCTCAATCTACTCCAATAATTACCTCCACTGGTGACATCACGAATAACCTCTGGGGAGGCCTAACTGAAGAAGTCAACTATCTTGGTCAGAAGAAAAGTGAGTTAAGGCCTGGTATGCAAGAGGCTTTAGTTAGATACATGGAAAAGGTTGGACACCCGTGCATGGGTGTTTTATCCAATTACATGGACAGGACTGATGAGAGGTTGCAATCCATTGAAGAACTGATAAAAGCACAGGGCCGGCCAACAACTTCAACTGAAGAGGCCAATTATGTTCAGAATTCCAACCGGACCCAAAATGACCCTTATTCAAACACTTACAATCCGGGTTGGAGAAATCACCCTAATTTCTCTTGGGGAGGACAACAAAAGGAGCAAAGCTCGAACTCCTATAAGCCTCCACATGTGCAAAGGCAAGAGGAGAAAAAGTTGGATACCAATGATGTGTTGACAAAGTTTATGCAGCAGACAAATGAAGAATTGGGAAGCCTGAAGGGTCAAATCTCAAATCTCATTACTGTGTTGTCTCAAAGGCCTCAAGGCTCACTACCTACCCAAACTGAGCCTAATCCAAGAAATGAGCACTGCAAGGCTGTCACTCTTAAAAGTGGCAAGGAGCTGGTTCAAGAAAACAATCAAGACGGGCAGGCGCCCCAGAAAGAAATACAAGCTCCTGCTGAGGGGAGCACTTCTGAGGAAAGCAAAAAGGAAAGGGAAAAATATGAGCAAGCAAAGGTAAATGTTCCTTATCCTCAAAGACTTAAAAATGAGCAGCCTGATAAGCAATTTGCCAAATTTCTTGAAATATTTAGAAAATTGCATATCAACATTCCTTTTGCTGAAGCTATTGCTCAAATGCCTAAATATGCCAAATTTTTAAAAGAAATTATTTCTAACAAAAGGAAGTTAGAAGGCTTTGAGACAGTTAGGCTTAATGAGGAATGTTCTGCTATAGTTCTAAAAAAGTTACCACCTAAGCTTAAAGATCCAGGTAGTTTTACTATCCCTTGTACAATTGGTAACTCTCATTTTGAAAAGGCTTTATGTGATTTAGGGGCAAGTATAAATTTTATGCCTTTTTCTGTTTTTAGAAAGCTTGGTTTGCAGGAACCACATCCTACTAACGTCACTTTGCAGCTAGCTGATAGATCCATTGCCCACCCCCGTGGAGTGGTGGAAGATGTTTTAGTTAAAGTTGATAAGTTTATTTTCACTGCTGATTTTGTTGTATTGGATATGGAAGAAGATGAGGAAGTCCCAATTATTTTGGGGCGTCCTTTCTTAGCTACAGGAAAAAGCTTAATTGATGTTCAGCAGGGAAAATTGACTTTGAGATTTGGAGATGAGGAAGTTGTATTTCAAGTCTTGAACTCATTAAAAAATCCCTCCTCATTTGCTTCTTGTAATTTTATTCAAGCTATGGATATTAATGATGTGGTTACCTCTGAAAGTTTTGATGATTTTAGAATTCAGGACCCTCTAAAAAAAGTACTTACTTTGCAGGGACTTGGCATATTGCAGGGTGGTGAGGAAGAAGAGTTCTTAATGTTTTTGCAGGCTCACCACCCTCAGAAAAACTGGAGTAACTATAGATTTGAGGAATTGGAATGGGGTAATACTCCAAATCCCAAACCTTCAATTGAAGAGGCTCCTGAGCTTGAATTAAAGCCTCTTCCTTCAAATGTAAAATATGCTTTCTTGCATCCCCCTTCCTCTTTGCCTGTGATTATTTCTGCAGATTTGACAGATACCATGGAGGATAAGCTTTTGAGGGTATTAAGGGCCAACAAAGAAGCCTTTGGATGGTCTATTCATGATATAAAAGGAATTAGTTCCTCAATTTGCACTCACAAGATTTATATGGAGGATGATTACCAACCTCGGGCACTACCTCAACGCCGCCTCAATCCTAACATGAAAGAGGTGGTCAAAAAGGAAGTGATTAAGCTTCTTGATGCAGGTATCATCTATCCTATCTCTGATAGTAAGTGGGTAAGTCCTGTTCAATGTGTTCCTAAAAAGGGAGGTACTACTGTGATGGAGAATGATAAAAATGAATTAATTGCAGTTAGGAAAACTACCGGGTGGCGTATGTGCATTGATTATAGAAAATTAAATGATGCCACCCGAAAAGATCACTTCCCCCTTCCCTTTATTGATCAAATGCTTGAGAGAGTGGCAGGTCATGATTTTTACTGTTGTTTAGATGGATATTCCGGTTATTTGCAAATACCAGTGGCTTCTGAAGATCAAGAAAAAACTACTTTTACTTGCCCATATGGAACATTTGCATATAAAAGGATGCCATTCGGTTTATGTAATGCCCCTGCCACTTTCCAAAGATGCATGATGGCTATTTTCTCTAACTTGGTTGAAAAATGCATTGAGATATTCATGGATGATTTTACCGTCTTTGGATCCTCTTATGAAGATTGTTTACATAACTTGAATTCAGTGTTGCAGAGATGCAGGGATACCAATTTAGTGCTCAATTGGGAGAAGTGCCAATTTATGGTACAAGATTGCATTATTCTAGGACATAAGGTGTCCACTAGCGGCATTGAAGTTGATCCTGCAAAGGTTGAGGTAATTGCAAAGTTGCCCCCACCCAATTCTGTTAAGGGGGTCCGTAGTTTTCTAGGCCATGCCGGATTCTATAGGAGGTTTGTTAAAGACTTCTCAAAAATTGCAAAACCTATGACTGACCTCTTGGTTAAGGAGGCCACTTTTGATTTTTCTGACACTTGTTTGAAGGCTTTTAATTGTTTAAAGGAAAAATTAATTAGTGCCCCTGTTGTTGTTTCCCCCGATTGGTCGCTTCCCTTTGAAATTATGTGTGATGCTAGCGATACTGCTGTGGGGGCTGTTTTGGGGCAAAGAAAGAATAAGGTATTTTATACCATTTACTATGCTAGTCGTACTCTTGATGATGCTCAAAGAAATTACACTACCACAGAGAAAGAGTTACTAGCTGTAGTATTTGCATTTGACAAGTTTCGTCATTACCTTGTTCTTTCTAAAGTTATTGTTTATACTGATCATGCTGCCATTAGATATTTGCTTGGAAAGCAGGATGCAAAACCCAGGTTAATCAGGTGGATCTTGTTGCTACAAGAGTTTGACTTGGAGATTAGAGACAAGAAAGGCTCAGAGAACTTTGTAGCTGACCACCTCTCAAGGCTTGACCATAGTGTGATGCAGGCCTCAAATGATGGGGAGATCAAGGAGGTTTTCCCTGATGAGAGACTTTTAGCTGTTTCTACTATTCCTTGGTTTGCAGACATTGTCAACTACTTGGTGGGTAAGGTTGTTCCCCCTGATTTTTCTTTTCAGCAAAAGAAGAAATTAATTTCTGATGCTAGACACTACTTGTGGGATGACCCTTACCTATTTAAAGTATGTGGAGACAAGGTTATTAGGCGTTGTGTTCCTATGGAAGAGGTAACTTCTATCCTTGAGCATTGTCACTCTAGAGAGGTAGGTGGCCACTTTGGCCCAAATAGAACTGCATATAAAGTTTTACAATGTGGTTTTTATTGGCCTACTATATTTAAAGATGCTCATGAATTTGTGAAAGCTTGTGATAGTTGTCAAAGGAGTGGCAATATTTCTAGGCGTCAAGAGATGCCTTTAAACAACATTTTGTTTTGTGAGATATTTGATGTATGGGGTATTGACTTTATGGGGCCCTTCCCTAAATCTTTTTCAAATCAATATATTCTTGTTGCTGTAGATTATGTGTCTAAGTGGGTGGAAGCTGTAGCCTTACCCACTAATGATGCTCGAGTGGTGATAAAATTTTTAAAGAAAAACATTTTCTCCAGATTTGGCACTCCCCGAGCAATTATTAGTGATGGTGGCACCCATTTTTGCAATAAACAATTTGAAAATCTTTTGAGCAAATATGGTGTCACCCATAAGGTGACAACTCCTTACCATCCACAATCTAGTGGCCAGGTTGAAATTTCAAACAGAGAGCTGAAAAGGATTTTAGAGAAGACAGTCAGTGCATCAAGAAAGGATTGGTCTTTGAAACTTGATGATGCACTATGGGCCTATAGAACTGCTTTTAAAACCCCCATTGGGATGTCTCCTTACCGTCTTGTTTTTGGAAAATCATGTCATTTTCCTGTTGAATTAGAGCATAAAGCACTTTGGGCTTTAAAATTTCTAAACTTTGATGCTCAGCTTACAGGTGAAAACAGGTTGCTGCAGCTCGATGAATTGGATGAGCTCCGTCTGGGAGCTTATGAGAATGCCAAGTTATATAAGGAGCGGACTAAAAAGTGGCATGACAAGCGCATCCAGCAGCGTGAATTCCATGTAGGTGAGAAAGTTTTAATTTATAACTCACGTTTGCGTCTTTTTCCAGGAAAGTTGCGCTCAAGGTGGTATGGACCCTACACTGTTACTCAAGTTTTTCCTTATGGAGTGCTCGAGGTATCCCATGAAGATGGTACCACTTTTAAGGTCAATGGGCAGCGTGTGAAGCATTTTGAGGAAGGGCTAAGTCAAGTGAGCTATGTCACTGCCCTCAAGGATTGACTCTAGTACCGTCAGGCTCGGGACGTTAAACAAGCGCTTCGCAGGAGGAAACCTGTGTTTTATTTTCTCTCATTTTTGTTTTGTTTTGTTTTTAGGGATAAGCTCGGACTACAAGCTCTCTCAGGGAAGTCACTCTTACTCTCTCATTTATTTATTTTTGTTTCAATTTGATCATTTTGCATTGAGGACCATGCTTCATGCTAGTGTGGGGGAGGAGAATTTATTTTGTCACTTGATCTCTATTAATGCACATACCCACCATATATGTTGATAGCATTTTTTCTGGCTTGTTTTAAATGAATTATGCTTAAAGTTAAAAAAATAGAGATTTTGCCTTTAGGGGATCCCATAATTAATTTACTTGACAGACTTGTGTTTGATTGTAGCTGTGAGGATGTCCTTAGGAAGCTGATAATTAGCAATTGTCCCTGTTGAGTACTTTTTGTGAATTAGCTTCTAAATGTGAGATCTGAGCCTTCATAAGGGGATTGATACTAAATCATAAATTTTTACCCCTTTTCTTTCTATGAGTGTGTTTCCCAATTTGCTACATTCTAGAATTTGTTTTTTGACCATTTCAAGGCGAAAATTGATTTGCATCATGTAAAAAGATTTGGGGAATTTAGGTATTTTTCCGGCCTCAGAGTTGTTTGTTGAATTTATCCCTTAGTTGCCCCCTTTGAGCTTAATTGTTATATTATTTTTTTTCTTTGGTACCCAGATATAATTTTTCTTTTTTTGTGGTAACCATTTGGAATTAAATGTGGAGCAACTATTGAAAATTACAATTTCGTCCTATATTTTTAGTTGTCAATATTCTTAGGACTGAAACTTTGTCCTATTCTTTAGTTGTCTATCTTGTCAGGAAAAAAAAAAGAGTGAATCATGTACTTACCTTTTCCTCCAAAAAAAAAATGAAAAAAAAAATAGGAAGAAAATTTGAAAATAAAAAAGGAAAGCAACAAGGAGGAAAAGGCATATCAAAAGAATGAAAGAGCCAAAGGGCAAATCCAAAAAAAAATATAAAAAATGAAAGGGCCTACTCAAGGAAAAAGGCAAATCATAAAGATCTACTCAATAGAAAAAGAGTGAAGAAGGAAATGGAATTAATTTGGAGTTTGGGCAAAAATTGTAAAATAGATAGGAGCTCCATATTTGATTTCAAATGTTACTATTCATTTCCTGTTTTTAGCCCTTTGATTATCCCTTCTTTCTTATTTCCTACCCTATATGAATTCACTCTGGCCCCATTACAACCCTTAACACCCAATCTTTTGCATGCATGTGAACTATTTAGTGGAGATTTGGTCAAATTACAAACATATGGTAATGTGCATTTTGTTGAAACTTGAGTGTATATTTTCACTAGTCCCTAAACACTTAGAGAGATTGTGAGCGAGTGCCTTTGTTCACAGAAATGTGTTCTTCAGGGACATGAGCCTCTAATTGGGCAACCTTTTGACACCTCATTTGTGCTATACTGTCTATTGTCTGTCATTGTGTTTTTTTTAATTTTGGATCCCTTATTTGGTTGTCTCTGTTACTTTTTTGAAAAATTTATTGAGCCAGGAAATTTGCTTGAGGACAAGCAAAAGTTAAGTGTGGGGGAGTTGATAAACTCTAAATTAGTGCATTTTTAGAGATGTTTTTAAATAATTATTAGGGCAATTATTAGTGATAATATAAATTACTGACTTAATTTCTCTTTATTTTGTAGAAATGAAGAAAATATGGAAAAGATAAATAGTCCATTTTAAAGCCACTTTATATAAATCAAAGGACTAAGCCTATGAATTTAGCAAAGTCCAAATGGCCCAGGCCCATGAATTGAATTGAATGGAGATAACTATAGGCTTGGAGAGAAAGAAAGGGTATGCAAGAGCCGTAATATTATTTATACAACAGTGACACATATTATAAAGGGGAGCGCATGATATAGGAGCGGCGGACATATTTTTATAATCAAAAAGAAGAGGAAACAGTGCCGCGGAAGATTGGAATTCAAAGATAGAACGCACGCTACAGTACAGACGGCGAGAGAAGAAAAGAAGACGCACAACGGTAGCGCCGGCACAGCGGAGGAGGAAGATTTGGTACCCGTTCTTGACACTGTGAGAGAGCTCTGGAGCAGAAAAAGGAGACAGAAAATTCAAGATAAAGATTTTCTCTAATCCGGGTTATTTTTATCTCTGTAATTTATGACTCCTAATTTTATTTCATTGTTCTTGAACACTATGGATAGCTAACTCCTCTTCTAGGGTCTAGGTGGATCTTGTTTGATTAGAGACTTTTTTATGTTTCACTACTACAATTTAGGCTTTTCGCATCGGTTAAAAATGACTTTTCGCATCAGTTCCGTGTCCGTTATAGATTCAGGTGATGTTAAAAGTACACACATTTTGCATCAGGTACGGACCTGATGCGAAAAGTATTTTTCGCATCAGTTGTATTACCACCCGATGCCAAAAGTCCTTTTTAATTAGATTTTAGCACCTTTTTGGCATCGGATTTTCAGAACCACCTGATGCGAAAAGTACTTTTCGCATCAGGTCCTGATGGGAACCGATGTTAAAACTAACTTTTTTTTTAAAAAAAAAAATTCACAATTTGTACGTATATTCATTTATTTATAAATTACTCACCAGTTTTGCTTTGTTAAATACCATAAACAGAATATATATATTTTTGCTAACTCATGCTACAATTATGTCTACAAACAAAGGATAACATAAAAAAAATGAGAATCACAATGCAAATATCAGTCACAATATCCTCCTGGTTTCAATAAACCAATAATCATTGAATTCATTTGCAAAAGCAAGATTGGTTATATCAATCCATTAAACTCAACAACAACAAAAAAGATGAGAAAATAGAAAGAACTATACAATGTTTGTACTAGGCATATAACATAATACAAAACATAACCAAAAAATTACTTAAACATAACCTAAGCAAACACCAAACTTGTTCAGCTGGCTCATCCTTCTTCTCCTCCTCCTTAGCATTATACCTCTCCTAGAAACTCTCAACAAAACCATCTTCAACAAAGCCTTCTTCCTTGTTGCAACCAACACCAAGCCCCTGCATGAACTGACCAGGGAGGGATTTTCTGCAACATGAACTGACCTTGTTAGTATAATTTCTGAAAGATCATAACATGAAACCAACAAAATTTTCAATTTGCAGATGGACAAAACTGCCAATTTCTCATTCAATAGAAAACTTACAGGATAATTTAGTATGAGCTGCTGCCTGTATTCCCCGTGCTTCTGAATCTGTTGAATCCAACATAGAACAATAACAAATTCAGAAAGTGAACAACAGAGCCAAGCCAAAGACAAAATAACAGGAAAAAGAAAAGAAACCCAATCCCAACTGTCATACTAAGAGAAACTCAGTATCACAAAACAACAGATATTGGGCTCATTAGTTATCAAATCATCAAAAGAATACAAAAACTAAAATCCCCTCTCTTTTCGGATCATAAGTAATTGTTGATTAAAGTATGCTCCCTGAAAGGTGGTGCCAGTGCCACTCTTTATATATAAATACTTCAGCAACATGATATATAAATAGCAACATGATATATAAATACTTAGCAACATGATATATAAAATAGCAACATGATATATATAACTACTTCAGCAACAAATAATGATATTCCAGGTACACTTGCACAGCAGAAAAAGGATAATTCTAAATGCTACTAGAAACAAACTTTTGATAGGCTTTCAACCACACATAACTTATAGTTCAAAAAGAAAAATCAGATTGCACATTCCAAGCTTCAAGTCAAAGATGCAGAAATCAAACTATCCAATCTTCCATTAAAAAATCCTAGCTGACGATGCATGAAGGAGGGAGGGGGCAGTGATTGCTAAGATTAAATCTAAAATCAGATGCTACTCTTCAAAACCTTATAAACAAAGAATGAATAACAAATCCATGTTCAGAGAGAAATGGACATGTCTCTAAAATCTAAAAACACACAACAAACCTGATATCCGATATCCGCCCTATTGCTGTCTCCGAATCCAGTGATAAAGCTTTTCCTAAAATCAGAAAAACATCCAACATTAACAAAATGTCAACACAAGCATATTCATAAAAGCAAGTTGCTGAAACAGAAACTATGTTCCCTCACAAGCATTTTGTCAAACAGTTTAAGGGCTCACCTTGTTACTTCAGAAAACAAGTTGCTGAATGTATAGGTGAATCTGTAGCAACAGATATGAAATTCAAAGGTAGGTGAATATCCAACATAAATTCGAATTCAAGAGATGATAGAAGGGTAGTAAAGGAAGGTCAGAGAAAGTGGAAGGGTGGAATCGATTATACTCACCGTAAAAGCTACAAAAAGCAGCTTCTCTCAAAATCGATTTTGGGAGGGTGGAATCGATTCCATTGAAGAAACCCAAACATCAATCTACGCCTCTGAAATCACAAAAGTCGAAGCAAAAGCGATTTTCTCCCTCTCCACCTCTAACCAAACGTACGCGAAATGTGTTGGTTCTTGAGAGTGTAAGAGAGTACCGAGGGTTTTTGATTTTTGTTCGCTGGTTTCTGATCCTAAAAATTTTGGGGCTTTTCAACATCAGGTGCAATGAGAGCCGATGCGAAAAATGTTTACATAATTTCAAAAATGCCACCGTCTTTTTATCAACATCAGTTAGTTTATGAACCGATGCGAAAAATGTTTAAATAATTTCAAAAATGCCACCGCCTTTTTATTAACATCAGTTAGTTTCTGAACTGATGCGAATTCCTGATGTAGATTCCATTTTTTCCACTAGTGTTTTAATTTATACTTTGAGTCCCTAATTTTTATTCCAATTAATATTATCCTATTGCTTTATCACATAATTAGGATTGACAACCCTTTGCATGTTCATAATCAATTAGTTGATCAGCGACCGTACTGCAATTAGTTGGTGGACCTATAGGATAATTGAGACTATAATTAATGAATGACCAAACTTTAATTTAGTCTTCCAATCATTCAACCTTTTTGTACCTTATGCTTTCCTTCAATTTAAATTCTAGCATGACCAAACTAGGGTTAATTTAGGGAAAAGAATATTAATCGCGAATGACCAAACGGGTTAACAGCTTTAGTAAAGGGATTGGTAATTGAATAAAATAAGGGGATTCAGGTTGAATTAGACATAGAGGAATCGAAGCTTGCAAGTGAAACCATGACCCTAGGCTTCTCTCCATTGGTTAAACTTCACATTTTAATTCTTGCTATTTATTTCTTTTTTTATTTTAGTTTCTATAACAACCAGACATTCGTTCGTCCAAATAATAATTAATCTTAAGTAGTTTGGTACTTGTTAATTAATCCCTGTGGAGACGATATCTTTTATACTATTTCTGCGATAGAGTACACTTGCTCTAGTGTGTTTTTGACGCAACAGGACATGCGGCGGCCCCACATCTTCAATCAAGGGCGAGAATGGGATGAAATCAAAAGATTCATCATCCTAAGACAGCTGTGTAGGATGGCCGGCAGCGCAATCTGAGCTGCCCATCTCCAACAACGACCGCCGATCAGAAAAACCCAACAAACAGATCGAAAACTTCAACTGACCCCTCTACTATGAAAAAACAAAAAATTCCAAAGAACAACTGTGGAAAAATACGGTAACGAACCTCAACAACCTTCCTCTTTTTATAGGGAAGAGAAAGGCGCCTCTCGAACAACCAATCGACCCCTCGATTCTCAAATCGCACTGTTCCTCCATAATCAATGGAGAAAGGGGCCATAGGAACAAAATAAGTTTAAATTTCACTATGATATGCTACAAATACAACAAAATTCTGAAAGAATAAATCAACAAGGGTCCCCAAATAAGACCATCCAGGAAACTCGAAGACAACTATTATGAAATGAAGATGGAGTAGAAGCACCGACTTGTGCCCAAAAGATGCCACCAAGCAGACAAGGGGAGGTCGACAACAATGAATCACCTATACTCTCTATGACTCACTTTGCTTTCAACTCCACCAAATTTTTATTATGTATCCCCCCACCCCCATGAGAAACAAAAGCGTACAACACACCAAAAAATTGGTGGACGGTCCAATGGACTCCAGACGACACAAAAAGCTGTTTAGGTACTATGTGTTGCCCCAACGAAAATCGGCCCTCCTAAAAAGCATGCCAGAGGAAAAGAAGGAAGGAACGACAATGCAAGGACAAGAGAGCTGTCCTATTTATACACAAGCCAAGAGGAAGTAGTTGTAAACACATTCAACTCAGCAATAAAAGGCTCAAGGGAAAAAGGTAAACCATTAAACGCTTTGAGCAGAAGGCCGGTACAAACGTCATAAATAAAAAGGACGACAGGTTAAGCAAAAATAAATGACAAAGGCATCGCGAACGAAGAAATTGTCACGAGTCGGCAGCCCAAAAGGTCTTTAGGCATCTTCACTCTGAAGGGCTCGAAACTCGAAGGGGTGTGTATTGTGGGTGTCCAAAAATATTGACCAAGGCTCCTGAAGACCGAGGAAACCCCTGGTAGTCGAGAAGAGATGCCGAGAAGCGCAATCGATAACCGAATAGACACAGATAATACCACATAAGGCGTCCGTACCGCAGGCGCCGTCGCATGGACCATGCATAGTTCAAAATGTGCCCGACTAGAAGACAAGCGAGAACGACGTGACAGCCAATCATTGGCTCATACCAAAGTAGTAGGCCACACCACTACCTCGGTGGCGGGCACGAGACAACAATACCGTGCAATGTAGGACCTCCTTTGTAGTATAAATAGAACATGTTACTGTTGTATATTAATGATCTTTGATTCATGTATTCTGGGAGCTTTTCTTGCTTCTACGAGGCACCCCATTTTATATATCAGAACAGAAATTAATAAATAATTTACTAATTTTTTCTCTTCAGTTTTGGTCTTCAATTAGCATCGCACTTTATATATTTTATTTTTGAAATTAATTTTTTAACTAAACCAAATATTAAGGATTGAGCTTTGCGTATTAGAATATTTAAAAGTTTTTCCAATCCTAAAATAGCTAAACATACACAAAGCAACATTAAAATAAGCAAAATAAAATGCAAGTTGGGCTATCGCACTTTCAAATATGTGGTACCGCATCATATAAAAAAGTTGAGTTATTGTATATTAAAGTTTAGAAAGCCTAACCAATACTATTGGTCTAGTGACATAAGGCACCATAGGACACAGGAGGTCAATCAGGTACTCTCAGGTTCAATTCCACAGTGACAAACTCAATGTTGGCCAATATGAATGCCCCTAAGCACGAACATAGATTAGTTTTTCGTTAAAAGCATTGAAACACTTCATAAATTGCCAACGAAGTTCGGAAAAAAAACCATAGCCCACCCATATGTAGGGCTTTTTTTTGTTACCATGTCATTGGTGGGTAGTTTCCACCGTCTTTGCCGATGATTAATTTACGCCGGGGAACCTGGCGGGCCACGAGTACCCGGCTTTGCTGGCCCGTGTGGTTCTCCCCTCCCAATAAAGTTTTTGCCACACTCAATATTCGAACCCTAGACCTTGGGGTTGGATCCAAGTCTAGTTACCACTTGGACCGACAGTTGTTGGTAAATGTGTAGGGCATTTTGGCTATGAGGGAACTAGAAAAGTTGGGTTAAGTAAAAAAAAATCCGCCCATTGTTTTTCTTTGACAAAAGAAACAATCCACCCATCGCTAGAGGTGTTCGCAGTGCGGTTTGGTTCGGTTTTGAGACAAAAAGTGAACCGAACCGCAAGGTAAAATTACTTGCGGTTTGGTTTGGTTCGGTTGGCTTTCTAAAATAAAACCGAACAAAACCAAACCAAATAAACGCGGTTTAGATTGGTTCGGTTGGTTCAGTTTTTCTAAGACAAAACATAATTTAAAACGAAGTTAAAATTAACTAACATAAAAAATGGCTAACATAACTCTTTAAGAAAAAAATCTACTCAAATATATGTAGTATATAAATTACTCTCTTTTAATATTTTTTAGATAGCTAAGACAATGTTTAAAAGAATTTGAATTAAATATTTTATTGTAATTTTTAAATATAGCATAACAATATGAATTGTTTGTAAGTTAGTCAAAAAATTAATTGGATTTGGGCTAGTAAGTGAGTGAGAGTTGGGTTTTATTAGGCTAGTAAGTTAGTAAGGAAGGTTGTAAGTCTATAAGCCTTAATGTTACTTGTGGTTTTGTTTGGTTTGGTTCGGTTTCTATAATCAAAACCGCGAACCGAACCGAACCGCACGGTGCAATGAAAAAAAACCAAACAAAACCATTAAAAAGCAAAAGCGATTTTTTGTCATTTTCGATTTGGTTTGGTTCGATTTGCGATTTTCGATTGGTTTGGTTCAGTTTTGAACACCCCTGCCCATCGTTGCGAAGAAGAATAAATTAGAAAGAGATGTTGACTAAAAACTTTAAAAATCTACAATAATGAGTAATTGAAGATCAATCAATCCTTCCTTTTCTACAATATTGTTTTATTTTCACAAGTTAATTAATGGGGAAAATCTGACAGCTTGTGCACTCAAATCAAGAGAATAAGTGTTCCACGTCCTCAAAATTATCCAAGACAAGACGTAACCAGATTCAGATATTTTGTTGAAGAAGGACAAAATCCAAATCACGAGCTGTCACCAGCATTTTGGTAATGATGATAACGCGGTCTCTATCAATTAAATTAATTAATAATTAATAATTTCCTTGGCGTACACATTTTCGAATCCTCTCGAATATCTCTGAGAGGGAAATGGAACTATAAATACCTCTCTCCATTTCGCTTCCTCTTCAATTCAATCAATCAAAGCCACAAAAGTGTCTCAGCGAAGATTCTAAGAGAGCTGATTCTTTTTGTTAGGATCGCCGATCACGCCACCGTCGAAGTCGAAAGTTCGTTGTGGTTTTGTTCCGTTTCTTAATTTTTATATTTATTGCTGATTTTTTCCTTCTCGCTTTCGATTATAACTGTGTTGTCTGTGAAGCTACTTTGGATTTGATTCTGTTGTTAGGTAATGTAGCTTTGATTCTTTTTTGTAGGTTTTGGTGAGTTTTTAATTTTGCATTTTTTGACGTTCTGTGCAATTTTTGAATATTAGGCGTTTGTTTGATGTGGTGTTTTTGATTGATTCATTGCTATGAATGTTAAGGTTCTGGCTTGCCGGCAATTGATTTTTGTATTTACTAGTGATTTGTGGTTTCATTGTTTAGTTATAACCCTAGAAAATTGAAATAGCAATAAGTGCTCATTTTGGAAAATAAGAAAAGATTAAGATGTTGAGTATGTTGGGAATGTTGAATTTAAGGTATAAACTATGTGCAATGTTCCACAATTTGGATCTGCTGGTTCAACTGGTTCATCACCAGTTGGATCATATTGTATTAACACTCAAAAGTTTAATACCAATAGGAACATAATCTATATGGATACGTGAGAGCTGAAATTTTAGGAGACTCGAAGGGAGATGATGAGTATATCTGTTTAGATTATAGGTATAAGTATTTCGCAGGAAAAAGCAATTTGCATCCGAAGTGGACTACCCAATTAAAGAATGCTTATGCTGCAAGCAAGTATACTACTCTATAAATTTTGGAGGGAGGAATGACCAAACAAGTATCATATTTGTTTCAGCTTTCGATCCAACATCAACCCCCTTTCATAGCACCCTTTCATAGCAGGAAAACATGTTTTCTTTGTCCTTTTTATCTGCCGAATCTCAAACAAACAGATGCTTATTTGTGCCCAAACCGATTGGAGTCAGTGTTGATGTTGTTCGAGCTTATTATGGGTGGGATATTCCTTTTGCATAATTTATAGAAACTATCCATTTGTGTCTTTTCTGGACAGCGAAAAGGCTTTCTTGATGCTACATTCATTATTTGGTATCAGATATGATACTCACTATCATTGGTGTGGGTATTACCTTTATTCTTCTTCCAGCTGCATTTTTTGTCTGGGCTGGAAAACAACCCTGCTGCAAACCTAACGTGCAATAAGGATTTCGTTTAACCAAGTCCCTGGAGTAGTGTAAATGTTAAATTTGGTAGTGAACACTTGGTTCACTTTCAAGTGATGTAGTTAATGAAGATAAGTGTTCTAAGTTTATCCAAGGGAATCTACCAAGGTGCAGATGGTATGGAGTAATTAAATATTTGCTATTGGTAAGTTTCGGGTCTTGAGGAGTCAATGCTGAACTGCATTTTAAGGTAGGCTTGTCCTTTGTGGATAGTAAAATTAAAACCAACACACATACTATGTTTTTATCATCTGAGATGCATTTGATTGAGTGCTTTATTGCTTTTAAAATAGGTTGGAGTTATTATTGGTTGCCTCCAGTAGTTGGATTTGGTTCTGGGAGTTCTTCAAGGAATCAAGTGATGATTCAATGCTACTAGTTTCTATTTACTGCCGGAGGCTGTCAAGCACCCCCAGTGCTACCTTATAGTATGTGGAATTCTTGTATATATTTGTTTTGATGTGTTCCCCTCTTGGAGTAGTGCTGATTGGAGCTGCATAATAGAATTGTGTTGCTGATTTCAATTGATCTCCGGCAGTTAGAAGAAAGCAACAATGCGTTCAGTTTACGTGTGGCTTGATGGGGTGTCTAGACATGCCTTTAGTAGTTTTAGGATTATTTCTAAATGTGCTTCTAAATGCAGGTCTTTAAGCTTACTTCCTACTTCTAGACAGTTGGTAATCTTATCTAAGGATAGCTTGTATCATGGGAGAGGTGGAAGTGTTGCACTCTGAGCCTCTGCAGTTTGAATGCAATGACATAAAACATGTGACCGAGAAAGACTCCCATCCTTCAAAATCAAATCCAGAGTGTGTGCCTGGCGAAGGACCAAGTCAACCCACAGATGAACTGAAGGCCATTGATTTGCAAGAGAAAGGATACATGGAATATGGGTAATTTCTTGTTCATATGATCTTTTCCGCTTTTCTTATTGTTGTAATTTAGGCTCTTTTGTGAAAAAGTTATGCTTTCACTGCAGATGCCAACATTATCGGAGAAGATGCCGAATCAGGGCTCCCTGTTGCAATGAGATATTTGGTTGCCGCATCTGTCACAATGAGGCAAAAGTGAGTCAATACCCAAATCTATTTTTTTATGATAGTTGTATGTTTCAAATATTTAATTAATATTTAATCTATGATGGCTGTCTTATTTAATAATTCTACCCAATCCTTTCCCTAACTGCTACTGTTATTCTTTGATTGCATTAGTTTAGCATGTGTATAGAATTATCATAATATTCACAATCTTATTTCAATTATCAATGGTTTCTAGTAACCTCAGGTTCTTGACCTTTTAATTATGGTGTCCTCCAATTTATCCTCCTTGTCCCTGTGTGATCTACTACCTTTCAACTTTAGTTTTACTCGGGAAATAACTATATTTCCTTCATCTCCCTCTATGTCTCTATAGGAGGCCAGATTGTTGACTCTGAAATAATCTGGAAACGAGTTTTTAGTGAGTTGCCTATCCTGTTTTCTTGGGAACTTAATTTATTTTTGTGTTTTTCTACAGAATGATATCAACATTGATCAAAAGCATAGGCATAATATTCCCCGACATGAACTCAAACAGGTATGCTTATATACTCAAATATCCTCCATTGGAATATCTACACAAGTTAGCACCTTCTTCCGTTACTTCATGTTCAAGGCCTTCCGTAAAGCTAATGATATAATTTTGACATCTTCAGGTCATATGTTCACTTTGTGGCACTGAACAAAAGGTGAGTTTCGAATTTCTTTGATATCTTTATTATTTCTATTGTGCTATAGAAATCATAAAGGAGGATGTAAATACTAGTTTAAGATAAGTTGAATCGATATTATCTATAATTAAGAAAAAAATATCTGAGTAGGCTAGGGAATTAAAAATCATGCACTTGTTAAGCTTATTACTGCCTCGAGGTACTTCTGGATGTTTTGTTGAAACATTTTTTTGGAGAACTTTATCTTATTGTATTGACTATAGAATCATACATTATATGCTGCTTGAAACTGCTAATACCGACTTATTTTATTCAACAAATCATATTTTATGATATCTGACATTTTATCATACACAAAGCTAATTTTTTTTTTCTTTTTCTGCCTTTGGCTGATGTCAGGTTCAGCAAAACTGTATTAATTGTGGTGTTTGTATGGGCAAATACTTTTGTGAGAAGTGCAAGCTCTTTGATGATGATGTAAGTAGTTAATCCTGGCACTGAGGATCATTTTTCTTTTAATGTCTTGTATATTTTCTGTTCTGTACTTTATATGATTGCTGGTATAATATTGAGTATAAACAAGTGAATCCATGTCTATATATCATTTAGGTTAGAGTTGGATTGGATTGGGATGAAATGATTGTTAATCAATTATGAAAGTTTCTGGTGGTTTTGTGTTAGTATCTTATTCCTTTTTTTTTGTGCTGCAGGTATCTAAGCAGCAGTACCATTGCAATGGTTGTGGAATTTGCAGGTATGAATTGATAATCTGGGTTTGTTTGCTGAAACATAATGATTCTGCATTTTAACATGGGTTAGCAATGTGGTTGAAGGATGGCCCACTTTTTTGTCAATTTTGTTTTTCAGTGATTTTATTATAGTATCTTCATGCCAACTTGGCCTCCAATAATAATATTTTATTTTCCCTCAACTATACTAGCCTAGGGCTCAGCTTTACACCTGATTTTTAGGGAGTTTTGTAAAAATTGAATTGCAATGCCATGTTTGTTCTTACAATTCTGTCTTCTACATCTTTTCACTTTCTGGGCTTGAGTTAAATATCACATTTTTGCTAAGTATATCTTGAAAGCTTTAGTGTACTTTCTGGGCTCGACTAGACTGTGTCAAAACAATGATTGATTGATTTTGTTATGTTTTCACACAGAACTGGAGGACAAGAGAATTTCTTCCATTGCTATAAGTGTGGTAAGTAATCCTTTTTATTCCCGTGATTTTTTATGAGTATTAAATAGCAATATCATTGTTTTAGTAGTAATGTACTAGTTTAATCATTTCATTCTGATATGTTTGCATAGGTTGTTGCCACTCAGTTCTGCTCAAAAACAGTCACCCCTGTGTGGAAGGGGCAATGCATCATGATTGCCCCATTTGTTTTGAGGTAGCATTTTCAACTTTCATCATTTAGAGCCATTTACTTAACAAGCACTTGTAGGAAAATTAGCAGAATCATGTAGTAGTTATGAACTTTTATATAAAAAGAATCTTTAAAATGTTTCTCATTTTACTCTTCTATAAAACCCCTATAAGCTGATGAAGACTTAAATAATTTTACTTAAAAGGTTTTCATAGGCTAGGAGTTAATTGAAATCGAGTCTTGCATGTCATTATGACTGCTTTTTAATTTGATACAAATTTGATGATTGCAGTTTTTGTTTGAAACAAGAGATGATGTCAATGTTATGCCGTGCGGACATACCATCCATAGGAGCTGTCTGGATGAAATGAGAGAACATAACAAGTGAGTGTTCAAAGAGCTCATAGTCTCCTTACTTCTCCATCTCTTTCTGAAAATTGTCCTGATTATTGTATTTGGTTCTACATTAGGTATGCATGCCCTCTCTGCTCCAAGTCAGTCTTTGATATGTCAAAGGCTTGGGAGACGCTTGATATTGAAGTTGCTACTACACCAATGCCCGAGCAATATCAAAATAAAATGGTCAGTTACTTTTTTTTCGCCCATCTGATGCTACTTGTCGGTTTGTGCACACACAAGCAATTTTGTTATATGTTGCACAATTTGCATTATTGGATAGAACATTGTGAAGTTGTCAAACACCCTTGAGACTGTGCAATGTTTGTTTTGCTATTATGAAAGAAAGAGACAAGATCTTCACAAAAAAAAGGAAGAGACAAGATTTTGAAATTTTAAAGTGTTAAACATGTTTTTAGTTGGATAGAACATTGTGAAGTAAACTATTCTTTTTTTGTCTCTATTTGCTTTTTTATAGGGATTATTTTCAAAGCACCCATCTGGCATCTTTTCTAAAAAAAAGTTTTCAAAATAGAGGCTAAAAGTGAGTAAAATTTTTTAGGGGACAAACTTGAGAAGTCCTAATTCTATAGGGACTAAAAACATATTTAATCTTATTTTAATAATTATCACTGAACAAATTTGATTAAAATGCAATCCTGTGCTGTTTTTTTTTTGAATGTTGAGGACTAATGGTGGTGACTCTTAACAGGTTTGGATCCTATGCAATGACTGCTGCAAAACTTCTCAAGTTCGATTCCATTTTGTTGGTCGAAAATGCCCCAACTGTAATTCCTACAACACACGAGAGACAAGAGGCTGAGCAAGTGGCAATAATATTTATCTTGGTTTCATTAAAACCTCCATTTCATTTCACTTGATTTGTTCTGAAGGCAGTGGCACTCGATAGCTGATGTGCACTCGTGGGAATTTCAGCTGGTTGCTTAGTCATATTCAAGGGTTGGGTTCTTCATTTTTATTTGATGATTTCGGGGTTGGAGTATTTCAGAAAAAGAAAAAGAAAAAAGAAGGAAAGAGTAGTCGAAATCCCATAGTGTTCAAGTATTATAATTATTTTAGCTTTGCAGATTAACTTTGTTAAATTGTGGTATTTGTGGTGTATTTTGTTTCACGGGTTTATTGTTTTCAAGTTTGAATTGGGGAATAATCTGCAATATCCTGTTTCTGTTTAGTAATTTTTATATATTTATTGTTCTAATTATGATTCGTAGGTAATTTTCTGTGTTTTTACGCCCTTTCTGACTTCAAGCTCTAGAAGGTTTTTGTCTTTTATGATTCCAAATTAATGAGCGGAGACATGTTATGAAAGTCATTTTAAAAAGGGAAAGTTTCTCTTTTCGGTATAAGTTGAGTTGATTCAATGACATAGAAAAATTATTTCTATTAATAATATGAGGAATGAAGGGGTGGGTGAGTGAGAATGTGAGGGAGAGGGGAGTGTGAGAAGGGAGAGTGGAATTGTGAGTGAGAGTATAATTGTGAGAAATGTCAATAGAATTCACCAAATCAATGGATCACCCATTACAAATGATAATTACCTTTTCTCATTTTTATTTGCCCAAAACAATGTTTAAGAAAAAAGAGGTTAAAGTATATAGACTCATCAGTTGCAAAACCCAGCCTTTGTTTACGGTAAAGAGAACACATGGGTGTGTCTCTCCATCAATCTCTTCCTCTTTTCCTTTATGTCAAAATATCTTGCTCACCTCTTTATTGTGGCTTAAGCCCAACGACTAGAATCATGTAGGAACCCCCTATCATTATAGGCGATCACTTTTCCTACATCTCCTCCTACTCACCACACACCCCTTAACTCCATATATTCCAAAAATACCTTTAAGTAGATGACGTGTTTACGTGTGATTCGGTTGAGGCCAATCGAATATATTCGGCTAAGGCCACCGAACGTTATAAAAAATAACAACGGGGTGTTGTTCAGCTTTGTTCGTTCAGGGAAGGGAATCCGAAACTGTTCGGTTGACATCAACCGAACACACCTGAATCTCAAAATGAATGTATTTAACCAATCTTCTAACTGATTGACTATCAATAATGAATGTATTTAACCAATCTTCTAACTGATTGACTATCCATGAGACAATCTTGTTCAAATATTCCCTCTTCTTCCATCCCACTTCCATAGCTTATCACATTCACTCTCTTCGCTGTAAGAATCACTTGTACAAGTGTCTCTCCATTAATCACTCTTCTCATGAAAGCAATTCCATAGATCACTTAAACTGAAATATTCAACTACTTCTCTTTCCCACGGATGCCCCAAGCGGTTAAGCTTTCTAATCTCTTTCTTTTAAGGGGGGTGTTCGGTGGGGGTGCCCCGAACCCTGTAAAAATTGAATAAAGGGGTGTGTGCCAAAAAATACACCTTCGGTTGCCCGTAACCGAATCGGCGAAAAATGCGCGTTTCATTAATGGCCTTTTGGTCATTTCGCAGGGTTAGGGGGTGTGGGGTGAGTAGGGAGGGATGTGGGAAAAGCATGGGCCTCATTATATTGTTCCTCCGTCAGTAAGAATACTTTTCATCTAGCCTCTGGACGTGATCTACAAATGAAGAATAGGCATTACCAGATTGTGGGGTCTAGCCATTGCTACATGACTAACATACATTTGGCAAGTTTGAAGTTTCATGTGATGCAAAGTGGAAGGTTGCATCTGATGATAAGTTGCAAGATGCATGAGATACACTTTGAGTGATGCATAAGACATACTTGGTGTGATGCATGAAATGCAAATGACAAGTGTCTTCTTGCATGTAAGACAACTTGGTTTGCTTCTCCTATAAATAGGAGTTTGGCCAAAGCCACACAACACAATAAGCAAGAAGCATAGTCTTGCAAAGCGAGAACCTTACTCAAGAGCAAAAGAGTGAGAAAAATAGAGAGCCTCATAGACAGTTGCTTTGTGAGAGATTCATTGTAGTGAGATCCACCTAAGGATAAAGTTGTTGTATTTCAATTATCATTATAGAGTTGGGTCTCGTGGTTTTTCCTTTCTCACATTGAGAATGTTTTCCATGCTAATTTTTTTTGATGTCATTACGCTTATTTTTACGTTTTTGCCTAGGGAAAGTATGGAGGTCATTTCCCAAAACAGATCTCATTCAACATTAGAATGAACTTTTTGTGTGTCATATTGGGAAAAGAAGACACTAAAGGTGCTACCTTAGCATTCAACTTATCAATTTATTGTAGAACAAACCTAATCCACTTGTTCACTTGTCAAATCATTGAACCCGCCTCCTGCCCTAATCGAAAGCTCAAACAGACAAAAGTTGATGGGAAAATACCTTTTTTCAGCTTGGTAGCTTGGTAGAAAGATCAAGGTACATAGATTAGTAATCTTCTTCCTTACAAGTTGTCCCAAGCACATAACTTTATCTTAGTATTTGCTCACTTCAACCTAAAATTTCTTCACCAACACTTTTGAGTCTTGGTAGCTTGGTTGAAAGAGCAAGTTACATAGATAGTAAGTGAGCAAGGTTAAGGATTTTGATAACATGATTTAAATAAAATTAATAAGAAAAATTTAACTACACTCGAACAATAAATATATAATGCTGTTGCCCAACCAAAGAGTGTGGTTTAGAGGATGATGGTTTAAGATCCTTGAATACTAGCTCCAATGGACTCTCACATATGTTCATTTCATTCCTTTAGTAGATACTCCCTCTGTTTTCACATATAAGCAAAACGCGGTTATGCACGCCTAACTGTTGAAAAAGGAAATATGTTTCCTAGAATACCCTTATTAACTTTTCTTGAACATCGTGAAGAGAAAGAAGGTTGAAAAATTAATAGTTACGTACTTGCATTGAGAAAACAAAAAGTGAAGAGTAAATTTGGTACATTAGCTAAAAAAAGCTTTGACTTGCTTATATTTGATAACTTGATTTAGTAGATATTTTTGTTTATATACGAAAACAGATGGAGTATACAAGAAGGAAAACATCATTGACTATTTGGAGGGTCATTAACACAAGTAAAAGCATGATTTTGCGCTTTTACATGAAAACACCTAACATTGAGTATGTCCTTGTGCTTCTAATAATTCACCAATTCTACCAATTCATTTTCAGCATCTTGCACTTTCGAATCAAGTTAAGCATCATCAACCTTTTATTTCTTTGGTATTCCTTAGGAGTTAGTCCCATATGTTTTTTTGTCAATCTCAAGTTAATGATTCTTATTAATACGGTGCTTGAAACCGTAGAGAGTAGGTTATACGCATACATCAGCTTTGTTTGGACTTTCTTTCTGCCTTTGTAATTTTTGATATGAACCACCCTGGGATTTGCAAACAAGGACATCATTTCATACTCTTTATTTTACAACATTCTAAAGGTCTAAAGCTTCAAGATATGTTGACATCTTAACTACCTAAGTTTAATAATTTTTACCATAAGAAAATGGCTCTAGATACCAATTTCTAACGTAATAGAAGGAATTTTAATGAATTTGTCAAAAAAATAAGAAGGAATTTTAAAGAAAGTATCATTTGAAAATGATGTATTGAGAGATAAGGATAGAGAACAGCAATGTTTACTTTTGCAAGCACACCATTAAAAGAACTTTATTACATAGAGCTTAAAGCCTGAAACTTAACTGAAAAATAAAAAATAGACTCCTAAATTTTATATAACCACCATAACGACTTTTATTTTTAAAGGCATCTATACTGATTTATATTAGAAAACTTTTTATGTACCTTATATATATATATATATATATATATATATGTGTGTGTGTGTGTGTGTGTGTGTGTGTGTGTGTGTGTGTGTGTGTGTGTGTGTGTGTGTGTGTGTGTGTGAATTTTAGGTACTAGTGTTAACACCTAAAATAGCTGAGTCCCTTACTGATGAGGCCGAGTTCACATGAGTCGATTTTCTCTGATTTTTAGCAAGAAATAGAAGCAAAGGGCTATGGAAGAAGCCTATTTCTCTTCTACTACTTCTATTCTTATGTTATTTTTAAGAAGAGCAACCGCGCGTAGGAGGTGTTGGTAGCCTTAGAAAGGTATGGTCAGGATGACAAACCTTCTGAGAAGAAGGGTTATGTACTGCCTAAGATGGAAGATAGTGTGCCTTGATCAGCTAAGGGTCCTCAAATCCGATGAGGTTCAATCTATGGTGAAGACAACTAAGAGCCCGATGAAGAGGTTCTGGCCACGGGAGGCAAAGAGGGGATATTCTTGTAACATCCCAAATTTCCTTTAATTTGGTGATTTAGAGCAAATCTAGATTTTCGGGATAGAATAGTAATTTTACCCAAGGACTAAGAAAAAGTGAGTGTAGCCAATTAAGGTGGGGTACACACCTCAATAACTAAAGAAGGAAAAAGAAAATGTGAAAGTATATATAATATTAAAAGAGGGTAATAAGCAATAAATGGGGTGTGGTTATTAAAATGAATTATTAAAATAAAATAAAATAAGATAAGAAAGAAAATATAGGAGAGAAGGATCGAGAAGAGAGAAGAAAAAGGAAAAAGAAAGCTAAGAAAGAGAGAGTAATGGAGAGAGAAGAAAGAAGAGGAAGAAGGAAGAATAATGAAGCTTGAGAGAGAAGCCACTCCAAGGGAAAAGAAGGTGAAGGAAAGGAAATAAAGGTTAGGGTTTTAACTCTAAGTGGAAGAATGTGAAAAGGAAGGAGCAAGCTACCAATACTCACATTTGGGAATTATTAAATATATAGTTAGTTGGTTAGGTAGTTGGCTAGGTAGTTAAGTGAGATTGTTATTTTGTTATAAGTGAGTTAGTTAGTTGGTAAGGTAGTTAAGTGAGATTGTTAGTTTGTTTAGTAGTTAGTGTGTATGCCTATAAATAGGCTTCATGCAATCATTTTAATTCATCTTTATCATTTGTATCACTTTCATTTTGATTAATATAATACTACTTTGAAGTTTTCTCTCTCATCTTCCATAGATGTCATATTCTTCAATATGGTATCAGAGCAAACATGGTATCCACCTTGAAGCTATTTCCAGGTTCCTTCTTTATTTTACTATTTTCCTTTTAATTCATTTCCTTTCCGAATTTTTTCTTCTTCTTTCGTTTGCATCTTTTTTTCCGTTTCTTCACCGGCTCAATCTATGAGAAACAGAACCTTTCACTTTCTTTCTCTATCAATGGTGATTGCAACCAGTGTTCTGCAGATATCCTCTTTGCGATTCTTTTTGGTTTCGCGACTTCTCCTTCTTCTCTTGTGATTCTTGCATTTGATTTTCAGTTTCACAGTTCAATTTCTTCAATTCAACGCATTTCATTGTTCGTCTTGCAGTTTCGCAGTTCCATTTCTTCAATTCAACGCATTTCATTGTTCGTCTTGCGTGTTCTTATGATTTTCGCGTTTTCCCCAATTTTGGTTTCACAAATTTCTCTCTGTTAGGGTTTCAGTTCATCTTCTCTTGACTGTTTTCTCCTTCTCCGCAAATCGCCATTCAGTTTGCGACGGTATTTGCAATCCCTAATTCTGAATTTCACTCTTCGATTTCCACTTGCAATTCTTTGGTTATATTTGATTGCGGTTCTTGAAATCTTTTTCTTTGTACTTTGAATCAGTTTTGATTTTATCATTCGCGTTTCAATCAGAATCGCGTTTTTCTCCTTCCTCTCGCTTCTTTGAGAGTTTCTATTTCTGCACAACTTGCTTTCGTTTGTTCCGTTTCTGATTCGTTTGACACAAATTGTTTGTCATTCCTCTATCGTCAATCGTCATTTCCGTTTGCGAGTCTTGTAGTTCAGTTTTGAGATTCCTCTTCATTGTCCTCCTTTCATTTTGGTTTTCCGATGATTGTGATTTGAAGCGGAGTTTCGATTTCATTTTGGATCGAGTTTCAGTTTCGTTTTCGATCTTCTCTCTTTTCTTGCGACCTTTCATTCTGGTCAGCGCTGCTTCTGTCATCACCATCGCTTCAGGTTTTGCTATGGTGATTCGATTTCTCTTTAGACACAAATCCTTTGCCATTCTTGATCTCGAATTGTAATTTCATTTTGCGATTCTATTTTTTGATGTTCGTTTGGCTTTTGCCGCTTGTGTTGGAGGATTTGTGATCTTTGATCTATTGCTATGCATTTTTTTTCTTTACCAAACAGTATTCAAGTTGTTTGCTGAAATGCCTCGAAGAAAAAAAATTGTTCTTGATGGTTGTCTTCGAAAGGTTCCTATATTCAATCACATTGTTTCCAGAAATTATGAAATTAAGCAGTCAGCTGGAATTTTGCCTTTCATTGAGGTTGCCATTTGTCTGGTATTCTGACGGGCTACTTGTCTCATGTTCATTTAGTAAGAAAGGTTTAAAGCAAGTTGAATTTGACACAAGTTATGATCCTTCTCTTAGTGATATTAATGGTAGCCACATTGGCATTGATCTTAGTAGTGTTGTTTATTTTGCTTCTATTGATGCACTTTCTCGTGGCATTGATTTAACAAGTGGGAAACTCAAAACTGCATGGATAGAATACAGAGATGACATGAAAATGGTTTGTGTTTTGGTTGGTTATTCTTCAAAGATTTAATGAATATAGAGATGACATGAAAATGGTTATTCTAGACCATCAACTCCTATTCTTGCTTCATTCATTGACCTTTCTCAAAGCTTTAAAGAGTTCATGCACCTTGGTTTCTCTGCTTCTAATAGTCAGGGTTCTGGTATTCACCTTGTTCATCATTGGCGGTTCAAAACTTTAGGTTATTCTCATTCAGTTAGTCCTATGGATATGGTAGAAGAATGAGATTGTTTCTTTTTTTGCCAATTTATTTCCGGCATCTCTCATTGTAATTTTATTTTGTTTTGATGTACTTTTGTATTGTTCATGTCAAGCTAGAAGTGTTGTGAATAACTTCTAGCTTGCGGGGGACTATTAGATATAGGCTTAATTACAGTTTTGGTCCCCCTAATATGACCAACTCACGTTTTTGGTCCCCAAAGTTTTAATTTGACGATTTTGATCCCCCTATTTTCCCAATTTGTAAAATCAAGGTCCCCCTCTTAATTTGTTCAAAATTAAAACTGACTTTGACTTTCAATCCTACGTGGCAGTCCACGTAGACTGCCACGTAGGCGCACTGTTCCTCTTTTTTTTTTTAAAATTGTTCCTCCCTCACCCCTCCCCCCACCGTTCACTCCTCCCCCTCCCTCCCCCCCTCCCCCCTCCTGAACCATTCCCCCACTGTGACCCCCTCCCCCCACCGTGACCCCCTCCCCCCTCCTGAACCCCTCCCCCCTTCGCATCTCTCCCCCTCGTTTTCCCCTTCCCCTTCGCACCTCCCCTCCCCCCTCACCGATCCTCCGCTTCGCACCTCCCCTCCCCCCTCGTCTTCCCCTTCCCCTTCGCATCTCTCCCCCCTCTCTCGTCGCTCTCCCTCTCTCGCCGCTCTCCCTCTCTCGTCGCTCTCTCTCTCTCCTTTTCTCTCTCGCCGTTCTCTCTCTCGTCGCTCTCCCTCTCTCGTCGCTCTCTCTCTCTCCTTTCCCTCTCGCCGTTCTCTCTCTCGTCGCTCTTCTCTCTCGCCGTTCTCTCTCTCGTCGCTCTCCCCTCTCTCGCCGTTCAGATCCAGATCGCAGAGGAGGGGGAGGGTTTCACGGAGGTCGCAGAGGTGGGTGGTGGCTGTGGGTGGTGACGGGGTTCAGTGCGAAGGGAAGGTTCGGTGAGGGGGGAGGGGAGGTTCGAAGGGGAAGGGGAGGTTCGGTGAGGGGGAAGGGGGTCACGGTGGGGGAATGGTTCAGGAGGGGGAGGGGTGAGGGAGGGGGAGGGGAGGGGGCTGTGAGAGAGAGAGGAGAGGGCTGTGAGAGAGAGAGAGAGAGATGAACAGTGAGAGAGAGGAGAGGGCTGTGAGAGAGGAGATGAAAGTCAAAGTCAGTTTTAATTTTGACCAAATTAATAGGGGGACCTTGATTTTACAAATTGGGAAAATAGGGGGATCAAAATCGTTAAATTAAAACTTTGGGGACCAAAATCGTGAGTTGGTCATAATAGGGGGACCAAAACTGTAATTAAGCCTTAGATATATAGTTAGTTGGTTAGGTAGTTAAGTGAGATTGTTATTTTGTTATAAGTGAGTTAGTTAGTTGGTAAGGCAGTTAAGTGAGGTTGTTAGTTTGTTTTGTAGTTAGTGTATGCCTATAAATAGGCTTCATGTAATCATTTTAATTCATCTTTATCATTTGTATCACTTTCATTTAAAATGAATTGTGAAGTAAAAACTTAGTACAATATGAAGAGGTGATCACTATATATAGTGCACTTTCTAGTGAAAGTAAATACAAAAATCCAACTAACTAACTAACTAATTATGAAAGGTAGTTACAATTGAAAACTAATTTTAACTAACTTTCTAATACTAACCCTCAAGTTGGAAGAGGAAATGTCAAGAACTCCCAACTTGAATATGAGATGCTAAAATTCAAATACACAAACCACATGCATATTAACTCCATCGAGCAATCATTGTAGACATATTGGGAAACTTAGGAGAATGAAATCTCACACCACAATGCCAAATAATAGTGCTACTTTGTTGACGGCAACTGAGTACTTGCAAGAAACCACACATCATTGAAAGAACATAGGGTAGTCTTCAAAAACCCCAAGACAAAAATGTGGATCCAAGAAATCAATCCAAAAATCCAATAAGAAAACAAGATAAAATACAACCAAACGGTGAATTCCTTATCAAACATAGCAAACCTTGAATTCTATGGAAAGGAGAAAGGGTTAAGAATAGTACGAGCAAATCCTAAAATGTACCAAACATATCCAAAAGACAGTTCCCATGGTGGTGCCGATGATGGACAAAACACAACCAAATGTTGAACGGGATCTTTAATTTGCAAAAACGAACAACAGTTCTAGCAAAAATTGGATTGTTAGATACATGAGTTGAAAAAGATTTTATTTGCCGGTTCATTCGTTCTTACATAGCTACTCAGCTCGACTAGGAAGAAACAAGAGACGGAGACACAACAATGATGATGAAGTTGGCTCGAGGGATGATCGAGGAATAAACTTCAATGAACTTCTTGAACACATGCAAGAAGGTATAAAGAAAGCGAAACATGGCTTCTTTCGGGAAAAAAATTGTTGTTTCATTAGTTCTTCCATAGCTACACGGCTGGACCAAGAAGAAACAAGAGACAAAAACGCAGCAAAGATGATGAAGCTGACTCGAGGGATGATTGAGGAAGAAACTTCAATGAATTTCTTGAACACACGCAAGAAGTGGCTGAATTTGTCCTTAGGAAGATGTTGAGATACCAACACAAAACCGGGATTATCCGAAGGATGGAAGTAGAATGCGTCATCGTAATTCTGTGGAGGATTTGCCATGACAGAGATGAGTTGAACAGCAACCAAGCAGATCAAAAGAATGAAGGAAGAATGATGAACGCAGAAAATCTCAAATAACATGGTATCAGAAGTGATATAGCTTCCGAGTTCCTCTCTCCTCGATGATTCCTCCATTGTCTTCTCGCGAATTTCTTCTTCTGATTTTCGTATTAGATATATAGTTAGTTGGTTAGGTAGTTAAGTGAGATTGTTATTTTGTTATAAGTGAGTTAGTTGGTAAGGTAGTAAAGTGAGATTGTTAGTTTGTTTAGTAGTTAGTGTCTGCCTATAAATAGGCTTCATGTAATTATTTTAATTCATCTTTATCATTTGTATCACTTTCATTTTGATTAATATAATACTACTTTGAAGTTTTCTCTCTCATCTTCCATGGATGTCATATTCTTCTTCACTAGCCCTAACCGCCGCCGCTGGGAGGGGGGGCTCCCTCCCCGGAGGTTCTCTTCCCCTCTCCACTCAGTGTTCCTCCGCCTCTGCTGCCACAAGCTCTTCTCCACCGATTCGCGTGGGCTGAGTTTTGTTCTTGTCCATCGTGATTTCTCTGCTGGTTTGGATGCATCTGGCCGCGATCTCGCGACTGCTCGTTCTGGCCGCTCGTTCCTTGGTTCGCGATTACTCTGTTCTTGTTCTGCGTTTTGTCTGCGTTTCGCAACCTGGGTTGATCGGTGGAGTCCACGATCTGCTTTGGTTGCTGGATCTTTCCTGCGGTTATTCTCTGGTCTGCGTAGGTTTCTCTGAATCTGGGTTGATCATTGGTGCGATCTGGTTCGGTTTCTAGATCTCCCCCGCGATTGTTGTTCTCTGGTCTGCGAAGGTTCGATGGTTCTGGATCTCCGCTGTCCGCTTGCTCAGCATCGTGATCTTGTTCTTTCCTCTGAGCTGTTCACGGTCCCTGCCCCGAGGCGCTGCTGGTTTGGATCTCCCTTTTGGTGGATCTGCGCGCTTTAGGAGGTCCACGGTGGGCTTATGTTTCGCGATGGTTTGTTGATTTGAACGGGAGGGGGTCTGTGCTGATCGCGATGGTGGCTGGTAGATCGCTCTTGGATCCGCAATCACGGAACAATCCTCCCTCGATGCCGCTTCTTCGTCTTTCGCCGTCGACATTCGCTGAATGTCGCTGATTTGCGTCTTGCTTGGTTGTGTCACGGTGTTGGCCGGTGGCGCAACGCCGCGGTGGTGGCTGGTGATCGACGACCTCGGTCAAGCTCGGTTGTGTCGCGGTGTTGGCCGGTGACACGGCTTTGCGGTGGTGGCTGGTGATTCGACGTCGGAAGACTGGAGGGTGGTTTTGGTGGTTGATGTCGCAATGCCATTGTTGGGTGCCAGATTTCTGTTTGCAGCTCTCTCTGATGGGCTCCTCCCCTCTGCCTTCAGCTCCTGAACCCCGTCTCTCGCCCGGCCTCCACCTCTAACCTCGATCAGATATGAGTGTGCTTAATGTGAGGATAGTGAGGTGAGGCTGGGTGTTGTGGTGTGGCGCTCAATTGACGGTGGGTGGTGGTTGTGTGGGGGCTTTCAAGTGTTGCCCTGCTTCGGAGTTTGGGTCCTTAGATTACAGTTAGCAGTTCTCTTCGCCGGGCTCCTCCCTTTGCCTTCAGCTTCTGACCCCGTCCCAATCGTCTCCTGGCCTCCACCTCTAACCTCGATCTTTGGGAGTGTTCTTAATGTGAGGATAGTGAGGTGGTTCTGGCTGTGGTGGTTTGGAGTGTGCTCAGTAGGCGGTGGGTGGAGGTTGTGGGGACTTCAGGTGTTGCCCTGCTTACTTTTTCGGGTCGTCCTCGTCACCTTAGATTTTCTTTTATTAGAGCTCTTTGGTTGTTTATTTTAGGGGCTTTTGTTGGGCTTTCTATTATTGTCATCATTACCAAGGGTTTTGGTCTAGTCCCCCCTTGTGCTTTTTATGTCTTCTCTTTATTTTATTAATAAATTCGGGCTGGCTGCCTGGTTGCTTAAAAAAAAAATTCTTCAATAGGAATCTCACAATCTTTTGTCTTAATTCAAAGGTAACAAAGAACTCCCTTTAAAACCTCTCTTAGAGTGTGCTTAGGTTTTTATTTAACTTATGAATGATTTTATGATATTATGAATGATGATTGTTGTTGATTTTGAATGATTGAGCATAAAGAAATGGTGTTGTATGTGTGTTAGAGGAAAGTGGTTTGTTGGATTGCCTACAAGGTGTTTGTTAGAAGTTGTGTGTGAATTGTATGTTAATTTGATTTTTTGCTCAAAGTTGGTACAATATTTACTGGTTGCTTGTTGATCTTGAGTGTAAATATGTGTGGAGTGAACTTTCTTTTTCATATTTTTTCTGGCTTAAGGATTGAATAAGGTCTAGCATTGATTGAAGTTTTGGGTACTTGTATACTTGGTTGAAGAGAATGATCTTTTAAAGTTGTATGTGAGTGATTTTGAATTTCTGAAAAATACTGCATAAATGAGTCCTAGTGCGTGATTTTCCCCGAATTATTGGCTTTGAATATTGATATGGGACCAACTGCATTACGTTAGTATATGAGCTGTCTATCGCTAAAAAAATTGAAAAAATTATTCAAATTCATTTGATATTTTATTCCTAATTTATACCGACTGTTGTTCTCAAAAATCGTCTTTTGTATCTTGTTGGTATTTTGCTCATATCTTTCTCCACAAAGATCATATCGAAAGGATTTCCGAACCATTGGAAATTAGACAAAATTTTATACAAAATAGACTCTGAAATGGCTGATTTTTATTAAGTATTGATTCTAAAAATTGAATTGCAAGTTACGGTTAGAACATAAATTTCGTAACGGTGTTGTAGTATTAGTGCTATAACTTGTTGTACAATTGCTGGATTTGATCAATTCTTGTGTTACTAGAGAATATACATTATTATCTATCATTTATGAAGTGGAAATATTAAGTTTGGAAAAGTATCGGTGGAGAAGTCTAGTTCAAAGTTACTTGAATAAAATTAATTCTACTTAGATGGTTTTGAGACAATGATACTTGGATTGTGTAGAATGGATTCCTATGTGTTTTCAATTTGGACTAGATGTGATTGTTATATGAATTATCTTTGGTATAAAGTACTAGGTGAGGATCTAATCTATGAAGTGGGAATTTATATTTTCATGTATTTGATTTGTTGTTGTTTTTGTGGAATACCTTTAGCTGCAACGAAGGGATAATGCAGCCTACGAGATAAATGCTCATAGTCTCTGTATGCCGTTAGCTGCAACGAATAGATAATGCAACCTATGAATGAAATGCTCATAGCCCTTTTAGATTACCGTTTGTCGTGACGAAGAGATAATACAGCCTCTGATTACCATTTGCCGTGACGAAGAGATAATACGACCCGTGATTACCATTTGCCACGACGAAGAGATAATGTGGTATATGTGCACATAGTATATTAAGTTGTCATGTTTATGATATTTGTAATACGCGCAAAATTTTATTATGGACTTTTATGCAATGTGATTTTGTCCTATATGTTACTTCGTTTCTTGTTATCTTAGAATTGTATTCAAATGAAAAATATTTGTGCTTGATCTGTATTTTCTATGTTGTAGAGAGGATTTTCCATATCTCCCACACGAATATGGCTGGAAACATCAAATTAAATTGTTTTATTTATATATTCTTTGTTACTGAGTTGTAAAACTCACTATATTTGGAGTGATGTTTCCAGGTAACAGGTGAATGTTGGAAACTGTTAAGCAAGTCTGGAATTTGCTTGTTAGGAGTCCAATACATAGTAAAGTAAAAGTATGGAGTCAATGCTGGATCATCGTCAGAGTCTTTCGAGTATAATTATAGGATTAGCAAAAGATCTATGAATTTTCTAGTATTCATATTAAGTTTAATTTACAAAAAAAGTTTTTATTTCAACAAAGGATTTTGAATGAATCCGTATAAAAGTGTTTCTTTTATATGTCAAGGCAATTGATAGTCTTAAGTAGTGTCCTATAAGACCAGGGTGTTAGAATTCTCAAGACGAATTTGTGGAAGAACCTGAATGTTATGCCCAAGCTCAACCCTTATGCTAAAATTGTTAAGAGGGTGGTTTTACTTACTGAGGCTAAACAGCTCGACTAAGAAATTTCTCAGCTGATGGATTAGGTAGCTGAGGGCTTAGTTGCCAAAGATTTTGCAGCTGATGAAGCGCTTCTCCTAGATTTTAGGGCGCGTAATCTTAGTCGATCCAACGATAGTTAGTTGTACGCTAGTGTTAGTTGCTAAAATAGACCCACGTCGACAATCAATCAAACTTACATTTTAAATATTTACAATGTATATAGCTAACTATCGTAAATATTGTAAAGACACACGACAATCAATCAAACTTACATTTTTCAAGCAATTTACTTTCTATTTACTTTCTGTTTACCTTATGTATAGCCTTTAGATAATCTTATACGTCCCTCGCACGTATTCTAACACCCTTTGGCGTAGTTAGGGAATCCATAACTGTGAAACAGAGTTCTTCCCCCAGTGTAAACATTTGAAAAATGAATACGAGTTCAAACTTTTGGCCGATCCTCGACTAAATCTAAAGTTTGATAACAACTAGTAAAAAACCAAAATTTAATACCCATAAGAATAGACAGGCCAGGGGCATACCTACTTACTCTTTAGGGTGTGCAACTGCACACCCTCAAATTTAAAAATTTGTACAAATGCTCTTATGAAAAATATATTTTGACACCTCTACTTTTGTTTTTTGTACACCCTGCTCCTATTCTTCTCTTTTTACTGCTAGCTACTCTTTTCTGTTGCAGCTCTGCATTTCCTAACACCACCGTACACTACTACTTTAGTCACTAAATCAGTCACTAAATTAGTCACTAAACAAGTTAGCGACTTAAATTTAAAATTCGCCTCCAAAATCAGTCCCTAGAATAGTTAGTGACCTAATTTGGGAAGTTGCTAAATCACTAGTCGCTAATGTGTAGCGACCGATTTGAGGTTTGCTTGCTAACTCGGTTGCAAAAATTGATCGCTAAAGAGTTTTTTTTATGTAGTTTATTGGCCACCTGTTGCTAACGTGGAGGAGTGTAAAAACTTTTAAGGTAGGTGAAATATAGTCTAACCTTTTTAATGATGTGTTGTTTCGTGATTTACTAACGTTATAAAAAGTCTTCAACGACGACAATGTATATTAATTAAATCACATACACGTATACATATATATTAAAATTTAAAACTTTCTTTTTTTTAATATTAAAATTTAAAACTTTATTTAATTAAATCATTTGACCACCCTTGATCAAGTTCCTGGATACACCACTGGAATAGACCCTAGATACCCCCACCCACCCATCACCACGGACTCTACAAAACCATGACAAATATTTCATTTTCTCTTTTACCATATGACTATTATTTCATTTCGTTTTCTTTTCTTATTTTCCTTTTTTAAATTAAACAAAAATGGTGTAAATTAAAATACACACCAAAACAAATTGAGAGTGAGATAATAGTCATATGGTAAAAATTTAAGGGACAATGTGTGCTGGCCATGCCTAAATGGCTATTTTAATTTACACCATTTTTGTTTAATTTAAAATACACCATGATTTAGCAAATAGTCTAATTTACACCATAAGTGACAATATATTTGTGGCATGAGTTATTACCAAATATATTGTCACTTACAACGGCAATGTGTGCTGGCCATGTCACAAAGGTACCAACTGCATCATCCACAATCCTTAAATTTGTACTGTCAACTGGAAAAAGCAATGGTGCAGACCCCACAATTGCACAGTCAATTCTGGCTCTCAATTATATAAGAAGCCCATTGCAACCATTTGATGTGGGTTTGAGATATATAGTTCACATTCATTGTTGTCCTAAATCAATTATAAACAAAAATGAATAAGATATTTGATGTAATATATATGTACAAGAAAGAGAGCGTGTAATAATTAATACCTTGGTTGACGCAATGGTGTAGCTATCTCCTTCGCTATCAGGGGCAGGGGATGGTACCTTAGGCGTACCCCAAATTTCTCTTTTAAATCACGAACTTCTGCCATTAGCTCAAAATACATTGCTCGCAATTCTTTATTTTCTTTACAACAGTTATCTTCATTTTGACGCTTCTTTGGTCCAAACAAGGCGGTGGGAGGAATGCCAAATCCACAACCCCTTGTCCGACCCAAATATTCTTCCCTTCCCAAGGCACGGGCAAGGATATCTTGTTCACCAGAGCAAGCAGGTACATCTCCCTGTGATTCAGATTGTGATATGGTTTCGAAACTGAATGATTTGGACTTAATTTGGAAAGTGACGGCTGAAACTCTCGCACGGTCCGTGCCTCTGTGGCGCACGGTCCGGGCTCTTTTGATCAGTTCACCAAATCAAATCTTTACTTCGAAACTGTACATTCCGATTGTTACCATTCTTATCCTAAGTTATACCTTAAGCCCTAACTTGTTAAAACAGTATTTCTTGCTTGTCATAACTTAGGTAAACTATCACCGTCAATCAGAATTCAAAAACACAAACATTGAACCTGAATTTTCAAAGTCACATGAATTGTGCTACCATTTCATAAACTCAATCATCATACAACCACATCCAAGTGATACAAGCTCTAAATGCATTCTCATTTTTAACATGCAATGTTAACAACATGCAAACAATGGGAGGAACTCACTATGAGTTCATCATTTCAGCACATCAATCCTTACTAAAAAAAACTCCGTCATAATCCACTTATCGATAGACACAGTGCAATTTCACAAAAACATACCTCATGTCATTATTTCGCAATTGCACGTACTCTATTTCAGTCAATTGCATAAAGTTCAATCACTTCATTCTTTGACGGTTATTCAAACATAAAACACTGTCAGCAGTCGTAACACTCTTTCATAGCAATATTCATGTTTGACTTGTCAAACGAAAGTCACATGAATACAACCTAATTTTTAACCTTCACAAACGAGAGGTTAACGACTAAAACCTCGCCACTATAGTGAAAACTTGTGCAGGCATCACGTCTTAGGGACTAACGTCCAACTTAATGCTTAAAACCCCTACTATTCCTTATTAGTCAATGCACTAATGACTTTAAATCCAAATTTTCTTCGCAACGGAAAGAAAATTTTGGGACGCTACCTTTCAGTCCTCTTGGAGATACTTCTAATACTTTGGGCTAGACTCGGGAACAACTACTGTTCTCAGTGACTCGTATAGTTATAGGATTTTTATAAAATAATCTTTCCATGACCTATCTGAGTCGACTATATTGTCTCAATGACTCACATATTGATAGGATTTTATAAAAATAATTTTTGCCATGACCTATCAAAGTCAACTCTATCACTAACCCAAATTACTAGTATGAGTGAATCTCCATAACTCATGAATTGAGTCTTAAACTCAATAACCATAAAATCCTAAATTATAAAACTAGTGCAAGGACCTTTGGGGAAAACTCCTAGCCAGATGAAATCCTACAAGACTGGTTATCTTCCTTGATAGAACTTGTTTGAGAATCTATCACTCATCCTTTCGGACCCATAGCCCTTTTAGGGCTTCAACTACGCATACACTAGGGTACGAGAATCTCTATACAATAGGGATCTCACTGGTGAGGCAAAATGGCTTCCCTAAAAAGTAGTGTTCGCTAAAAACCTATAAACTTAATCTTATCATGATGGATTGTTGACTAATCTAGGTGCAATCATTTACATTTGGTTTACGTACGATATTGGGATAGTTGTAGCATCAAAGAAACGAGAAAATAGAAGAGTTTCTTTAAGGAATCAAACGGGCGCACCAATAGTGCATCCTATATTGATTCGGAAAATGAATTCTAACTATTTTCAACATTATTAGATCCTTCATCTTTCCAAATTCCATACACAATATAGACAAAATAACTACAACTGTTGCAATCAACCAAACCCAAAAACTTGTCCTTCACATAGACTATCAACATCACTTGGTACTTAGATAAACTAGACTCTCCCCTTTTTCAACTTTCAACTATGTGCCTAATAATTATTTAGGACTTTCACTACATCTTAAAATTTTCTTAAGGGAAGGTATAACTGCTAATGGCCATTTCCGAGAAATAGCCTCCTAACGATGCCAAAATGAATCTGTCCCAATCTGGGTCTTACCTTCTTTGTGTTACTCATTGGGGCTTCACTACACACTTCGTATGCCAATCTATAGTTTACTTTCTACTAGCACTTAGAGCCCAAGAGCTTACGTAGAATAGGAGTACTTTCTGGAATCAGGATAAAACCTAGTCCAGAATCCATTGGTATGCGTAGACAATTTTTTTAGCTTTCCAACGCATCCCGGAACACATAAATCGGAATTCCGGATCAAAAGTTATGGATAAAACAACTTGGAAGACTAGCGAAAATTTCTCACATAGAGAAACTGACACGCTCCTAATCGGAGAGTCGTGATATGGTCATTTTCCTTGACATGAACTACTAATCCCTTCTTGAGAGGAACTCAACTCAGAGTTTTTGATAAGGTAGCTAGTCTAATAAACATTAGGGTACTACTTGCCAAAACTGCAAGCGCAATGATAGTTTACTAGTTCGGTTTCTTAGCAAAAGGAAAAAGGTGTTTCTTAGGAAAGAAAACATATTCTAGAAACATGACTATTCCGAAGGATCTTACTTGGCTGAAGCATAAGTTAGAGTTAATCTATGCTACAAGGTAGGGTTGACTACTAGACATCATCTCGGCAACTGAGAGATTGGTTAGATAACAATCTGTGTTCTATGGTGCCCACTAGTTCTCAAAGAATCTAGGACACTAACATTTCTTCTACCGGAAGGTTTCACAGCTTATAACTCTCTGGATGACCCTTTACGACTTACGTGATGACACTACGGTCGAATTGGTTCCAATACTGGACGGCCGCCCACAATTCCTCGAACCAACTCGGATACCCATTACTTCCGCTGCATGCCCTGATGAAACGGGAAGTCCAGGAATCCTAGGGTTTATGGTTTCGGACATTTTCGGGGCCGAGGCAACTAATTGTCATTATTCTCAGTACATTGCATGAAATATTGAACGGATCCATCCCAACGTCTCACATAAAATACTAAAAGGTTCTGACAGTCAATTGTCAAAGTCCCTAGCTGACTCAATCTATCTAATCTTTTGACCATTAGGTTTCTAAGCCCGACAAGGTCGAACTGCTCTGATACCAAAATGTAACATCCCAAATTTATAGTCGACTATATAAGCTTGAGATATTACCTTCTAGCCTTTCAGAGATGCACTTTACAGATTTAAATAAACATAATTGATAAGGATCAATTATAAACAAATGGATTGATCGATTTTCAATAGAAAGGAATACTTTATAGTTTTAGTACATCAGAAAAATTTCACATGATCATCCGATTCCAGTCATTAAAAACATAAACAAATCCAAGTGAATAAGTTCCTATTACATAAACTCGGTGTACAAACCAATCCTAAACATGATACATAACGTAACTATTAGCTAAACAAAGCTAATATCCTCAGAGCTTCCTCAACTAATGACCCGCAAATAGCTAGGTCCTTGAACTTTCGTGAAAAATCCTTAGACTTTACCTGTGGATTTGAAAATCACACCAATTGAGTTATGAGAAACTATCTCAGTGAGTTCTCGTTACCCCTTACAGTAATACACTCGAGGTTCAATTTTAATTATTTAACCTAGGATGCATCCCCCCATAAAAGTGCAGTCTTACACATTTAGATGCTGGCACACACTCAGGGAACCTGACCCCCCCAATCAAAATAAACCGCGTTGGAACACTTTGTGTGTGAATTGGAAAAAGTCCCACATTGAATAGACTCTTTGTGTGTGAATTGGAAAAAGTCCCACATTGGATAGGCTAATCCCTTCTATAGTGGAAAAAACCTATAAAAGGAGAGCTTCTCCTCATTTGCAAAATACACCAACTGGACGATAAATCCTTACTCCAGTCTTCTCTCCTCTCTCCAAAAAATTTCTTTTCTTCATCTTAGGCTTGACGCTAAATCATACCTCAAGCCATTTTTCTTGAGTGGCATAAGCGCCATATTTCTGAGTGGTTAAATAACCATATTGAGGTGTATATCTCGAGCGGTTATTCACTGTGCAGTGGTAATCGTACTGGGCTGTTTTATCCTGGGGACGTCGTGGTTGATAGTCTGCTTGCACCTTCGAGCAGTGCCTCGAAACGTCTTAAAGAGAGCGACCTAGTCCGCGACTCATCCCAGTAATCTCTTTGGCTTGTTCTTGAAACCAGTGTGGTTTGGGGAAAGTTCTGGCTAGGAAAGACTTGGTACTTAAGAGTGTCCACTGTGACCCACCTCTCTTTCTTGGGAACCTACTCGGATCAACAATTTTAAGACATTTCATTTTTCAACCATGACTACCGAAGAGATTACTGGTTCAAATGTTTCTGACTTCAATAAACCGTTTCGGTTTGAGGGATCGCACTTCAAATGTTGGCAACAAAAGATGGAATTTTTCCTAACTGTGAAAAAGGTTGCTAATGTCTTGACCGATGAGATTCCACTAGTTGACGAAACAGACGAAGAGGAAGCTCGGACTAAAACAGCCAAGGAGATAATACTATGGAATGACAATGACTACCTATGTAAGAATTTCATACGTAATGGACTGAGTAATGATCTTTACGATTATTACAGCACCTGTAAATCCGCCAAAGAGGTATGGGATGCTCTGAGAAAAAAAGTATGACACTGAGGAAACAGGTACTAAAAAATATGCTGTGAGCCGCTACCTCAACTTCAAGATGACAGATGACAAATCTGTAGAGACTCAGTCACATGAGATACAGAAAATAGCTCATGAAATTATCTCTGAAGGCATGGCCTTAGATGAACAATTTCAAGTAGCTGTTATTATTGACAAACTTCCTCCTACTTGGAAGGATTTCAAAAATTCTCTCAGGCACAAGACCAAAGAGTTTTCTTTGGAAAGTTTGATAACTCGACTCCGAATTGAGGAGGAATCCCGGAAGCAAGATCAGAAAGATGAAATCTTGTTTGTCTCAAACAAGAGAGCAGGAGCGGTTCTGAAGCCAACTGGCAAACCTTTCAAGAATCAGAACCGTAATCATATTCAAAAGAACCGCAACCACAAGAATGGGAACACTCCAAAGTCCCCAAATGCCAATCCACCACCACCACCACAACCTAAGAATGATGCTGCTCCCCCATTCATTTGTTTCAATTGTGGGAGACCTGGTCATATGGCACGCAAGTGTAGGAACAGGCCTAATCCTGCTCCGCAGGCTAACCTGACTAAAGAGCAGCACTTTACTGCTATGATTACTGAAATCAACATGGTTGGTGGATCTGATGACTGGTGGAATGATACTGGCTCCTCTCGCCATGTATGCAATAACCGTGCTAGGTTTAAAACATACAAGGCAGTTGATGATAAGAAAGTGTTGTTGGGCGATGCTCACACCACTATTGTTGCAGGTATTGGAGATGTCGAGCTGAAGTTCACTTCTGGAAAGACTCTAATCTTGAAGGACGTGATGCACACTCCAGAGATAAGGAAGAATCTAGTTTCTGGCTTTCTTCTGAATAAGGCAGGGTTTACTCAGACCATTGAGGGAGATTTGTATACCTTGACTAAGAATGGTATTTTTGTAGGGAAAGGGTACGCCACTGATGGCATGTTCAAACTGAATGTTGAAATCAATAAAGTTTTTCCTTCTGCTTATATGTTGTGTGATTTTAATATTTGGCACTCTCGTTTATGTCATGTCAATAAGCGCGTTATTTCGAATATGAGCAATTTAGGGATAATTCCCAAACTATCGTTGAACGACTTTCATAAATGCAAATTTTGTACTCAAGCCAAAATTACAAAATCATCTCACAAATCCGTCATTAGAGAATCAGAGCCACTAGAATTGATACACTCTGATATTTGCGAACTAGACGGAACTTTGACCAGAAATGGTAAACGCTATTTTATCACTTTTATAGACGATTGCTCAGACTACACATTCATATATCTTATGAAAAATAAAAGTGAAGCGCTTGACATGTTCAAAAATTTTGTAAAGGAAATTGAAAATCAATTTGGGAAAAAGATAAAGCGTTTTCGAAGCGATAGAGGAACTGAGTATGATTCCCAGTTATTCAATGACTTTTATAAGTTGAATGGAATCATACATGAAACGACTGCACCATATTCACCTGAAATGAATGGTAAAGCAGAAAGGAAAAATAGAACCCTTACCGAATTGACAGTTGCGATTATGCTTAATTCTGACGCTGCAACACACTGGTGGGGAGAAATTTTAAGAACGGTATGCTATGTACTGAATAGAGTTCCTAAATCTAGGAATAAAATTTCTCCTTATGAAATGATAAAGAAAAGACAACCAAATGTGTCTTATTTCCGAACTTGGGGCTGTCTGGCCTATGTAAGGATCCCAGACCCAAAAAGAGTCAAACTTGCCAGTAGAGCCTATGAATGTGTATTCATTGGTTATGCAGTAAACAGCAAAGCATACAGATTCTATGACCTGAATGCAAAAGTAACCATTGAGTCAAACGATGTTGACTTCTATGAAAGTAAATTTCCCTTTAAATCAATAAATAGTGGGGGCTCTGGAACTAGTAAGTTTCCTGTGCCTAGGAGCGTTGAAAACAACGTAGAAAGGGAAATAGAACCTAGAAGAAGTAAGAGAGCACGTGTTGCTAAAGACTATGGACCCGACTACACGGTCTATACATTAGAGGAGGATCCTACTAGCATTCATGAAGCTCTGTCTTCATTGGATGCTGACTTGTGGCAAGAAGCCATAAATGATGAGATGGATTCTCTAGAGTCTAACAAGACATGGCACTTGGTTGACCTGCCATCTGGTAGCAAACCCATTGGTTGTAAATGGATTCTGAAAAAGAAGCTAAAACCTGATGGCACTGTTGATAAGTACAAGGCTCGCCTTGTAGCCAAAGGTTTTAGACAAACAGAGAACATAGATTTCTTCGATACATATTCGCCCGTTACCAGAATTACATCCATAAGGGTACTAATTGCTCTGGCTTCTATTTATAACTTAGAAGTACACCAAATGGATGTAAAGACCGCCTTTTTAAATGGCGAATTAGAAGAAGAAATCTATATGGAGCAACCTGAAGGTTTTGTAGTCCATGGGCAAGAACACAAGGTCTGTAAGTTGGACAAGTCTCTGTATGGTCTCAAACAAGCTCCCAAACAATGGCATGAGAAGTTTGATAATTTGATTATATCGAATGAGTTCAAAGTGAATGAAAGTGACAAGTGCATTTATTACAAAACTGAGAATGACGTTTGCACTGTCATATGTCACTATGTAGACGACCTACTCATATTTGGAACAAACATTCATGCCATAAATAAGGTGAAATCATTGTTGTGCAACAACTTTGATATGAAAGACCTCGGAGAAGCTAATGTAATCCTCGGTATCAAGATCACTAGGTCCGAGAAAGGAATTTCTTTGGATCAATCTCATTATATTGAGAAGATCTTAAAGAAATACAATTATTTTGATTGTAAACCTGCATGTTCACCATATGATCCAAGTGTCAAACTTTTTAAGAACACTGGTGACAGCGTTAGACAAACGGAATATGCGAGCACCATTGGCAGCCTAAGGTATGCTATTGATTGTACTAGACCCGACATTGCCTATGTTGTGGGATTGCTATGCAGGTTTACTAGTCGACCTAGTATCGAGCATTGGCATGCCATTGAAAGAGTCATGAGATATCTTAAAAGAACCATGAATCTAGGATTACACTAGCAGAGATTTCCAGCTGTACTTGAAGGGTACAGTGACGCTGATTGGAACACTCTGTCAGATGATTCTAAAGCAACTAGTGGCTATATATTTAGTATAGTCGGTGGTGCCGTATCCTGGAAATCTAAGAAACAGGCCATTCTGGCTCAGTCCACTATGGAATCCGAAATGATAGCACTAGCGACAGCCAGTGAAGAAGCTAGCTGGTTAAGATGCCTACTAGCAGGGATTCCCTTATGGGAAAAACCGATGCCAGCTGTGTTGATCCACTGCGACAGTACCGCGGCTATTGCAAAAATAGAGAATCGTTATCACAATGGTAAGAGACGACAAATACGTCGTAAGCACAGCACAGTTAGAGAGTTACTATCAAAAGGAGCTGTGAGAGTGGATCATGTACGCACTGATCAGAACTTAGCCGATCCTTTGACGAAAGGATTAGCTAGAGAGAAAGTCCAAAATACATCTCAAAAGATGGGACTACTGCCTTTAGAACCATGAGTCACTCACGATGGTAACCCGACCTAAAAGACTGGAGATCCCAAGAATTAGATTCAATGGGTAATAACAAGTTGTGAAGTGATAGGAGATGAACGTGCTATTAAAGGTAAAGAAGCATGATTCCTGAAGCAATGTAAGGTTGAGATAATAGAAACTCTTAATGAGATCTATACTCTAAGTGGAGTGGAGTACCTAGCTACAGGAGTACTCTTGATAGACTCACCTTTGTGAATGTGGAAGTGGGGCCGCTTCCTATGGCACTTTGGGCAGAAATTCCTAGAGCGTTCACTAAACTGGGATAGACGTGCAGGGCCATAAACGCACGGGCATTTGAGAATACACCTATGGAAAGGGTTGTGTGTGGTTTTGACGATTAGAGATAGAGTTCAAGACTACGAGTCACTCTTGTTGAATCTAAATCTTAACCGCTATGCAAGGTTCAAGTCGTACGACACCTCTGCTTATGCACAATCTTACGGAAGCGTTTGACGCTACTTCTGAAACTCCTTTTTAAATTCAAGTGGGGGATTGTTAGAACTCTTTGTGTGTGAATTGGAAAAAGTCCCACATTGGATAGACTCTTTGTGTGTGAATTGGAAAAAGTCCCACATCGGATAGGCTAATCACTTCTATAGTGGAAAAAACCTATAAAAGGAGAGCTTCTCCTCATTTGCAAAATACACCAACTGGACGATAAATCCTTCCTCCAGTCTTCTCTCCTCTTTCGAAAAAATTTATTTTCTTCATCTTAGGCTTGACGTTAAATCATACCTCAAGCCATTTTTCTTGAGTGGCATAAGCGCCATATTTTTGAGTGGTTAAATAACCATATTGAGGTGTATATCTTGAGCGGATATTCACTGTGCAGTGGTAATCCTACTGGGCTGTTTTATCCTGGGGACGTCGTGGTTGATAGTCTGCTTGCACCTTCGAGCAGTGCCGCGAAACGTCTTAAAGAGAGCGACCTAGTCTGCGACTCATCCCAGTAATCTCTTTGGCTTGTTCTTGAAACCAGTGTGGTTTGGGGAAGGTTCTGGATAGGAAAGACTTGGTACTTAAGAGTGTCCACTGTGACCCACCTCTCTTTCCTGGGAACCTACTCGGATCAACAGGTAACATTACTCAAGGCATTGGGACGAGCTCATGACACCCACCCCAATCACATCCTCCGTTCTTTAATCCATTTATACGTTGCACTTATATATGTGCTACTGTAGGCATCTCACACGCGTTTTCATTCAAAACGAGTCATTTTAACAAAACCACAAAACGTTCGGTAAATCCATCAATTCGTACATGAAATGACAATCCAAATATAATCAAAACATACAACATAACAGTTATTGGGTATGGTTCCTAGGGTTCAACCATAGGTATTTATTTTCAAACATCAACAACAAAACCGAATGATGCATTACCACAAACGGTCTATAAAGCAATTTTCAGCAAACATACACAAACTTTGAGGAATTATTTAACCCATCAAAAGGTAAATAAATTCGACAAATGAGCCCTCTACGGAAAGCTTAAGATGTCTACTTTATAAAAAATATTTTTACTTCTCAAAATTTTGAGCCATTTAGTACAGTTTCGCAAAACAAACTGACGTGTTCTAAAACGGGACAGATTCTGTGTTCCAACTTGAAACAGATTTTAAAATATCAAGACTCAATCAAATGACAAAAAATTTAGATTCAAACTGAAGAAAATTGAGTCTAGTTTACAATGAGAGGGAATTCATTCAAAACGGAGTCCTATCGAAGTCGTTACGAGCAGAATACGGAACATGTACCCAAAACAGTCCCAGGTTTTGGACTCAACTTGCAACCAGAATATCTCCCACCAAACTCACCCAAAGTTAGTCCAACTAGTTCCTAAATTGTAGAAAATCGTGTTGAGTTTCCAGCAAAACAAACCCTATAAAATTTGGACACACAGAGAATGCACAAACACATAATTACTGAACCTATGTCAAAACGGATTCAAACCGAATTTCAGCACAACAATTTGCACATATAGCACCACCAATCATCAAAATTTCAGCAACAACATACAAAAACATGATATTCAGTTCAGGAAACACATTAAGAACGAAACCACAAGATTAGAAATCAAAGAACTCACCTCGATTGTCGATTCTAGCACACAAACATGCGAGAAATTATAACTTGAACCATCAATTTCGCACCTAAGGAACCAACTTTCTTCACTTTCCCTAATTTCAAACCCTAATCACCCACAATCTTCCAAACACAAAATCTAACTCCAATCCTTGCTCAATCTACCATGGATGGGCTCCTAGACCTCAAAATACCATCAGAATCATCATACAACAACTCAAAAATCACATCTCACGACACTCCTCAAACTCACTATTTTCGCAACCCAAATGAAAGAGGAAAGAGGGGATGATGGGAAACAAATTTGGAAGGGAAGATGACAATGATTTCAAGCTTAGGTTTTGTGGGTGGTGATGGAGTTCTTCTTCTTCTTCCTTTCTTCTCTTTTCTTTTTTCTTCTTTCTTTCTCTTCTTTTTTTCTTTTCTTTCCCTCTTCTACGACTTCTCCCTCTCTTTCTCTCTTTTATTCTTTTCTTTTCTTTTCATTTCTTTTCATTTCTTTTTATTTATATTATAAACTAAACAAATATCTCATGTGAGGAAACTGCTAAAACGCCCTCGCACTTTCCTCAATTCCCTAAAATACCTTTACTATCTATTATTCACTTAAAACCTCACAACAATAAATAATTAATTTAGCACTCAATTAATAAAATAATCAATTAAGCACCATAAAAATAAATTAATTGGTTTAAACATCGAAATAATTAAATTAATTATTTCGGGATGTTGCATCTTTGGCCTTGGGCCTTTAACAATGGATAAGATGTGGCCCAATCCATAACAGTTGCCCCCCAAGTCGGATCGCCTTGGGGAAAGCTTGACTTGAGATTTCCCGGCTTGAGATCCTCTTGAATGTCATTGTTTGAAGATCACGACGATCTTTAGAGGCCGGGCTTGTACTTATATGAGTGACTGCCCCCAGTCTAGGAGTGCCCGAGATTCAGGTCTTGTGTAAGTTTGGAAAACGAGTTTACAATGGCCCTGCGCGAGCTTGAATTTGAAGGTTTTGGTGAATATGGGGACTTTCCGAGGCCGGGCTTCTACTCACATGAGTGTTTGCCCCCAGCCTCGGAGTGTTCATTGAATGAGCATCGAGTGACTCAAGGCGCCCTTTCAATGGTGACGCTTCGATTCCATCGCCTGATAACAGTGCCATTGATTGGGCGCGTTGTTCGATGGTGGCTAGTGTAATGATGGTGGCTCGTTCCACGCACGCATCACAGATGCTATTGATTGGACGTGCCTCTTAGGTTCAGGCCCAATTCGTAGCCCCTGGCCCGCTATAAATATGGGAGTAACTCACCCTCATTCGCACTGGATCTTCGCGAACAACTCTGAGTACCGATCTTTGCGTCGTCACTCTGCTCTTTTACTTGAGTTTCCGATCTACTATATAGAGGCGAGAGTCTCTGCGTTTCAATGGAGCGAGATCATCAAAGCTCGGAAACAAGCTCAGCTTCATTAAGCTTCCGATATCCGAGGTTAGTGTCTTTTTTATTTTTTGCTTTTTGTTTTAGCTGGGATTCCCCCTCAGCCCGACTATATTTGCTCAGGGTGGGGGGGTCATCAGGTCGGGTTCCGACTTGGTTGCGGACTGTAACTTCCCCAAAATAAATAAGTTAATTATTTTGATGTTTAACCTAATTAATTTAATTTAGTGCTTGATTCATAATTTTATTAATTGAGTGCTAAAATAATTATTGATTGGTGTAGAGTTTTGAGTGAATAGTAGATAGAAAGGGTATTTATGGGATATTAGAGTTAAGTGAGGGCATAGAGGTCAAATCACCCCCACACCCTCACTTAAGTTGTTTAATATAAAAAGAAAGGATAGAAAGTGAGAAGAAAGGAGAAGAGGTCGAGTGATAGGAAAGAAAGAAAACAAAAGAAGGAAAGTGAAAAGCATGAGAAAGAGAGAGAGAGAGAGGGAAACGAAGGAGAAGAAGAGAAGAGTGAGGTGATATTTCATGATTTGTTCTCCTTCTTTCTTCCATTAGAATCACCTCGTCATTCTGTTCATTTTGATACAAAAATCATCACCCACAACTCACTCTCTCTCACTCTACCATTTTTGCATTTCAAGAGGAAAAAGGGGGGTTTTGGAGCTTAGTCTTCTTCTTGGTATTTTGGAAGTTTGGGAAGCTCAAATAAAAGTTTGATTCATATCTTGAAGTGAGGAAATTAAGTTTCAAGGGTTAGGGTTTATGGAAGCTCAAAATTGGGGTTTTGAATGTTGAAGCTCAAATTGGAGCTTAGGAGGAGGAATTAGAGGATCATGGATATTTAGGGATGGTGGTGGAGTCCCTATTAGAAGCCAAAGGTTTGGAATCAAGTTTGGTATTTTGGGATGAGCTTGAAGTCATAGGAGCCAATAGTTGGTGTCTTGGGTGGCGAAATTGAGGTTTAAAATTTGAGTCTCCTCGCGTGTTCGTGTGTTGGAGTCGGCGAGCTAGGTGAGTTCTTCGATTTAGTTGAGGTTTTATTAATGTGTTGGTTATTGACAAGTTATGTTTTGATGTTTGATTAATTGAAAGGTTATGATGATTGTTCATTGATGGGTTGTATTATGATTATTGGGAAGTTATAGTTATGTTTGATGAAATTGGTATGTTGAGTGGTTGTTCGGTTTGATGTGTAATTTTATAGCGTTTTGGTGAAAAACCAGTAAACCGACAATTGACGGATTTTGATGAAAATGATGTTTGAGGTGTGATTGAATGTTGTGAGTTGATGTAGTTTGATTACCAAGTGTATGTTTGATTGATTGTCAAGTTGAATTGTTGTTGCGGTTTGTTGTACGTTGTCGAGAAATGTTTTTGATCAAAAACCGTTAAAATCACACTTGATGTCAAACTTGTCTTTGATTGATTGATTGATGATTGGATGTTGATTTTTGTTGATTTGACATGTTTTCAAGGTTGTTTTGATCTGTGGTTAAGTTAGGAATTGAGTGGAACGAGTATCCGAATTGATCGGAATAGCGGAACACACGAAATCGGGACAATTTCAAGTGCTGTCAGAAGAGCATGGTCCGTGCGCAGAGTCCTGTACCCAAATTTAAAACGCATCTGAAACTATTCCTTTCGATTCCAAACCTTCCCCAATCCCTTCTTTAACCCTTCCCATTGCTGATTGAGTACCTTTATGTATCGAAACGCTTATTTTTATTATGGTACAAAACGAGAAATGTTATGTTTTGAGTAAACGTAAACGAAGTAGTTTTGTATCGAGAGAGGATATGATCAAGCATCAAGAGTAGACCTAAGTGTCTAAGTTCACATAACAAATGTAAGAATACGACTTCGTGTCGAGTAACAGACTTAATGTCCAAGAGGATAAGAATACGACTTCGTGTCGAGAAATGGACTTAATGTCCAAAAGGTTAATAAAAGATATTGAGGGGGATGACGATCTCGAGTTCATGAGCATACCTAGCTGAGGGGAGTCATGAACCCAAAGCTAGGGCCCTAGCATTATTCGGTATAGCTATACGAATTGGGGTTTCCGTTTGTTATACCCCAATTTTGTCCGATCTTTTTCGCAATCGTTTCTATCACTTACAAATCCTATTGCTACGAGAAGAGCGTTTTAGGCTCATTCGATGATGTCTCATCTTAATTCGGGCCAATGCTTAATACTTTGTTCAATCGGGCCAAAATGCCTTTTTGCCTGTTTGGGCCCATACGTGCGTGGTTGGCCTATACGTCTATGATTTGCACTTGTCTAGTAAAATGGGCCTATGTGTTGCTATTGGACCTATGTTAGTAAATTGTTCTAATTGGGCCCGATTTGAGTCATTTGTCTAATTGTGCCTGTGTTTAGTTTTTTGATTGGGCTCGGCCCAATTTAATCATTCTCCTCCATCTTTGACCAAAAACGTTAAAATTGTTGAAATAACAGTTTATGGACATCACAAACATAATTAAAAATTAATTTTACAATAATCCAAAAATCTAAAAAAAAATTAAATTAAAAAATAATAAAAATACAATCTGAAAATACATAAAAAATACATAATAATGAAAAAAAAGCAAAAAGAGACGCCTCAGCAACAGCAGCCGATCCCTAAGCTGAACCCTAACCATTTCTTGCTCACCAAGTACCCATTTTCTCCAACCCAAGCCCAAGTACCTGAAAATGGAAACAAATATGGAAAAGGATCAGTAAAACCCTAAAATTGGCCTATATAAACAAAATAATTCAGACCCAAATGCACACGAAAACTCAGACCCCAAAACAGACGAAAAAATCCATACAAAATTTAGAGATGTTCAGGGTAAAAATTAGGGTTTCACACTGAAACCCTAATTGCAAAGCATCAAAAATCCACAAACATAAGCAGTCAAACAGAAGAGGCACAGCAGTAGCAGTAGGGACAGGAACAGCAGTATCGAGCAGACAAGAATCTATTTCAGAAGCTGGAAAAGGGGTTGGTCATATCCTACTAATATACGCATTTTTTTTTATCATTCATTAGAACAGTTTAGGAATCTGGAATCCATGTATAACTGAACCAAAAATCGAATCTTCAGTTTATGTTGTAAATAGATTAGAGTAAATACTGTAAATAGATTAGTTGTAAATATTAGGATTCAGGAATCAGAATACCAAACACAAAGAACCATAAAACGAAAAGGTAGAAAGGATCAGAACAAGAGAATGAAGCCTAGGTCTCAAAAACAATTAGAATTAGGATTCGGTCTTTTTAAATCTTCCAACAAAACATAGGCAAGTAGAACCAGAAAACAAAAATAGAGAAAAAGAAGAGAACGAAACTCATTAGAAAAAGAGAAAAAAAGGAACCTGGGCTGACTGTCGCCGATGGTGACCTTCGCCGGCAGCCCCAACGCCCGTGTGCATCTTCACGCCTTTCGTTCTCTTTTCGCTCTCACAATCACCGCCACCAGCTCCAGCTCAAACCGCGCCGAGAACCACCCAGAAACTGAAAAGCAAACATAAAGAAAAGGGAATTAGGAATCAGAAACAAACATCAAAAACGAGGAAGAATAGAGGAGGATAAGAAGAGGAAAATTACAAAAACAGAGCCATACCTTTTAGTTCCGGCCACCGTAGACGGTGGCCGTCCGCCTCAAACCATCGCCTCCCCTGGCACCTTTGCCGTCGCGAGCCACCGTTAACGCTCGCAGTCGCAGCGCATCACCATCACCGTCGCAGTTCCTCAGCCTCTGTTGCCGTTCGTCGCCACTACCGCCATCGCTAGCCAAGGAACGGCCGGTTGGCGTCGTTTGCTCCCACCATCGTCGCTGTCACAAGCACCACGCCCTCCATCATCTCGGTCACACCATCCCTGCAACTCCGGTGCAAAATCCCCCCACGCCGTCGCGAGCCTTTATCGCCGTCCACCGTAGACAGCAGCTCCACCATGTCGCTGTCGTTAACCACCATCCCCTTCCCTCCTCCTCTCGCTCCGTAATCTCTCTCTCTCTCTCCGCAAATTTCTCTCTCCCTCTCTCTCCGCAAATTTCGCTCTCTCTCCACAAAATGAAGCCGCTGCGGCGCAGCAAACAGAGGAAAAGAAATTAGGTTTTGCAAAAAACCCTAATTTCCCAATTTATACCTCTCCCATCTCTTTTTTCTGTTTTTTTTAAAAAATAAAAATAGAATAAAAAACACCGGTTACTTTTCACACCCCCTGTGTTCCATTATGCACCTCCCTACGCAAGCCCATTTTTAAAGGCAGGCCAGTTCACAAAAACGAACTGGGCTCACTAACTGCACCCCCTGCTTTTAATACAACCCTCCTGTAATTTGCACCCCACTTTTAACTGCTGCACCCCTTTTCGTTTTGTCCTTTATCTCTTTTCAAAAAAAGCAATTTCTTTTACAAAAAAAAAACAAAAAAAAATAAATAGATAAATAATTCCTTTTTTCAAAAAATATAAATAGGGGACTAAGTCGACTGTACAGTCGGGTTAGTCTGCTTTTTAGGTCACTAATGAACCGTTACGGATCATGGCCTAAAATCCCTATTTAAAACAAACAAATTTCTAAGTTGAAATAAACACAAACACGTTTCTTCCTACAAATCAAATTCTCAAATTAGGGGACTAAGTCGACTGTACAGACGGGTTAGTCAGCGTTCTAGGATAAATGAGCCGTACGGCTCAGGAATCCTAAAACCCCTATTCCAATAAAATCAAACAAACACACTCCAAACCTTTTTCCAAACTCCAAAAACTCTATTTTCACAAAGTAGGGGACTAAGCCGACTGTACAGTCAGGTTAGTCATCGTTTTAGGACAAATGAATTGATCACTCAGGAGTCCTAAGAACCCTATATTAAAAAATACCAACCAACAAACATTTTTCTACCAAGAACTACGTGTGATTTGATTCTCTACCAAGAGATACGTAGGAGCAGATGGGGGCCCACATCTGTCAATTGCACTAATAAAAAACCTTTTTTAGTCCTTTTCTAAATAATCCCTTTCTTAAATTCGAATAAAATATCAATTTTCTTCTTTCTTTTTAATTCACAATGAAAGGGTAAAAATAAATGTTTTCAAAATTAACTTCCGCTTCTACAACTAATTAGCAGGTAACCTTCCTTAGGAAGGATGTCGTGGGGTGCTAATACCTTCCCCACGCATAACTGACTCCCGAACCCAAATCTGGTCTCAAGGACCCTTATCCATTCCAAAAGGGATTTTCCAATGTTTGCCCTTAAACTAAACTTTGGTGGCGGCTTCATTTTTGAACCTTCGAGGAATCCTCGCCCGGATTTTTCGGTCGCTACAGCTGGCGACTCCACTGGGGACATTTAGAGAGTCAAACCTAGTCTAAATTAGTTGTAGGATTAGTTGTTAATTTAATGTTGTCTTTACCCTTCCATTTCTGCCTTTTATTTTCATTGCATATTGTTCTTTTGTGAAATGAAAACCCTAGGATAGAAGACCACTTTTCTGTATGTATGTTTGTTTGTTTTGCAGCTTGGGGGGTATTCTTGATATGTTTGCTCCTTCACACACTCCATTATCACACTTTTGCACACACGTGAATAGTCCTATACCCGGACTGGAGAATAACCTAAGTTAGAACGAGACTGCGTAGTGATGGCCTACTGGATGTGCGTCCTGTTGGGTGGTTGTCATACCCCAATTTTGTCCGGCTTAGGTCCAAACCCTAATTTTCCCCACAAATAATAATAATGAAATGTATTGCATTTTGGACCCTAGAAACCATCCCAGAGTTTTGAAATCATTGTTAGGGTTAGAATGCACGTTTTGGGAAGTTAGGGTCAAAAAGGGCATTTTTGGTCATTTCTCACAAAAGGGTCTATGAAAATGATTTTTGCAATAAGCCTCATGCATCAAATTAGGGTTTTTGAAAATGTGTTATGTATGCTTGGCAAGTTTTGAAAAAATATGTTATGCATGCATGGCGAGCTTTGCATGGCAAAAACCTAAAAAACATTTTTGTGGAAAGCAAGAATTGATTTCCATTCTGTTCCAAGGGCCAAGAATCGATTTATACTATTTTGTAAAGGCCATGAAATCGATTCCTTAATCCAATATTAAACCATGAAATCGATTTTCAGGCCATGTTAAGAAGCCAAGAATCGATTCCTCTTTATTTTGTCAAAGCATGAAATTGATTTTCAGGCCATGTTAAGAAGCCAAGAATCGATTCCTCCTTATGTTATCAAGGCATGAAATCGATTTTCAGGCCATTTTTAGGAACCAAGAATCGATTCTTCCCTATGCTATCAAGGCATGAAATCGATTTTCAGGCCACTTTAAAGAGCCAAGAATCGATTCCTCCTTATTTTGTCAAAGCATGAAATCGATTTTCAAGCCATTTCCAAGAGCCAAGAATCGATTCCCACTTATTTTAACTAAACATGGAATCGATTTAGGATGTCCAAGAATCGATTCTTTGCTATTTCCAAAGGCTCAAACAATCGATTCATCCTTGCAATAAATGTTTTTTAAAAAAAAATCCTACGCTTTCCTAAGCCTATAAATAGGCAGCCTCAAATCACATTTTGACACGGACCCTTCACACGAGATCAGAGAGAAGAATTGCTACACACATCTTTTTCACAAGATCTGAGAAGAATTGCTCCAGAAACATTTCACGAGATCTGGGAAGACAACTCTCGCAAATCTCATTTTCCAGTTCTCCGCTTCATTTTCGCTCGTTCTTCAGATCTGTAATATCTGTCTTCATCAGAGGTATTTCAGTCTTTTCATTTGTTAATATTTAGCTATTGTGATCCATGTGATTTAACTTAGCTATAGCATTTATCTACTCGTTCTTGTATATTATCGTCCATCGCTGATGACGAACCATATGATTTCCACTTACGCCTAGTGCATCATGTTCTAAGTGGTGAAGATGGTCTCGGGTGATTCAGCTTGCCTCTTTCAAACCCTTTCAAAAACACTTTTCCTTAGAACTACGTCGCTTTGATTCCCATTTGGGATACGTAGGAGCGAGCCACGTTCTCGTCAAGCGCAACAAATAAAAATCCTTTTCATCCCCCTAAACAAATTATTTTCATAAAAACAAACCAAAAGAATCATTTTCCAACCCATTGTTGCTAATAGCTCATCAGAGCCTCTGTTCGTTTAGCTATTGGCGACAATGTCTTTTTCTCATAAGAATAATAAACGATGGTCCATCATAACCTTTGTTAGTTTGATCATTGTGCAAATCAATCTTTTTCGAAAATCACTTTCAAAAAGATAATAAAAACGAGTTGTTATCAATAGTCCATCAGAACCTTTGTTCGTTTGACTAGCGGTACAACTCTCTCTTTTTTGAGTATTTAGTAGTGATTCATCATAGCCTCTGCTAGTTTAATCATTTGCTAATGCTCGTCCTATTTCAAAAAACTCACTAAAAAAGATAAAAAACAAAAACTTTTCAAAAAGAACTTAGAACTACGTCGCCTTTGATTCTCCACCCGGAGATACGTAGGAGCAGGGCCACGCCCCTGTCAAGCGCAAAAATAAACAATTTCTATATTAAAAAATACAAACACATCTCTTTCATAAAATAAAAAATCAAAGATCTTATTTTCAAAGTAGGGGATTAAGTCGGTTGTACTGCCGGGTTAATCATCGTTTTAGGATAAGTGAACTGTGGTCTTTCAGAGCCCCAGCGCTCCTTCAGCCCCCAGCGGCCCTTCAGACCCCCAGTGGTCCTTCAACACAGATCACACAATTCTAAAACCCCTATATTAAAAAACACCAACACACAAACATTTTCTACCCAAGAACTACGTAGCTTTGAATTCTCCATCGCACCGGGAGATACGTAGGAGCGGGCCCTGTCCCGTCAAGCACTTTTTTCTAAAAACCTTTTTTTTTCCCCCTTCCTCGCCAAAAATAAAATTTTCATTAAGCCTTCGAACAAGAAATAAATAGGCAAATCTAGGTATTTTTCAAATCAAACGTTAAAACCACACATTTAATTAGAGGTTCCCTTTCGGTAGAAAGGACGTGCGCGGTGCTAACACCTTCCTCGCGCGTAATCGACCCCCGAACCTATATCTCTAGTTTTCAAAAGACCATCCGCCTTGTCCAAAAGACCTTTTTTCAATGTTTTGGTCTTAAAATTAAAATATTGGTGGCGGCTCCAAAATTTTTCCACGTTGTACATTGAGAAACCCAAACGGGGATTTTTCGGGGTGCAACAGCTGGCGACTCCGCTGGGGAGTTTTTAAGACGAGGGTCAAGCCTAACTAATTTAAATGTGTGGTTTAATGTATTGTTGATTTGATTAAAACTTTGTTTGCCTTTCTTTCTTATCATTAATTGTAGGCGTACGCATTTGTGTTCTTCTATGTTGTTCCCTGTCTCGTCTATTATTCCTTTCTTTTATCGCTTATGCCCATGCATTTTTTCAATCCCCATGATCCCCTCTTCTTGGCTCCTTTTCCTAAGGTGAGCAATATCCTTGTTTATAGATATTCTAGGTATGGAACCCTAGGGTAGATAACTTGTTATTGCTTGCTTTGGTCTGGACTGCTCTGGTTTTCATTTCAGGTGGGGGTAGTACTAGGGAAAATGCCCTTGACACACACTACACTTATACCCTGTGACTATGTGCTTTGAGTGGGACCATAACCCAGGTCTGCAAAAACTTAGGAGAGTGGATTCGAGTAGTGAGAGCCCATCAGGACCTTTGTCCGTTTGGCTACTTGCGAAAGTTTCAACCAGAGTTGTGCTCTTTCATGATGCCTCACACCTAGCAGTTTGCTGCATTTGTGGGGAATTTTGTGAAAGGGACTGTAGCTCTGGTGGCCTTGTGAGGGAGTGAATAGAGCTATATGGAAGGATTACCCTTTTAATTGCCCTAGATCGTAGGTCTCACCTCTTTTTAGGTCACAAGGGCTTTTCCAAATTGTGTGTTGCATTATCACATTTAGCTAAGTTCTTTTCTTTCAATGATTTTCGAAAAAAAAAAACAACAAAATATTTTTCCTCTCTTTCATAAATACCTATATGAGGTGGCATATAGGGTATATTTCCAAACCACCACTTGTAAATATTTTTCTTTATGTAAATAATATGAAAAAGCATCCTCATCATCCGCACTTTGCATCATGCATCACATAAACAAAAATTCTAAAAAAAAGTAGGGCTTCATGTAGCATTCTTCATGCATTTAATTCATTTGCCGGTAATCTTGGAATAACTTGGATCTTGTCATAGGCGTGAAAAACATGGGATCAAGGGGAGAAGGTATACTGAACTTGAGGTTCCCAATAGTGAAGAAAGCGAATGTGGCTAATCTGATAGAGTGCGCCTCTTTAATGGGACCGGAGGAGCGTGGGTTATTTGAAAGGGACTATGGAAACATTCTCCAGTTGCTCCAGTTAGACATTCAAGAAGACGCTGTGAAGGCCCTCAGCCAGTTCTACGACCCAGATATCCGTTGCTTTATCTTCGAGGATTTCCAGCTTTCTCCAACCTTAGAGGAGTATGAGCAAATCTTAGGCTTCTCTAGGTCAGAATCAGTGCCATATCAGTGCCGGGGACGTTACTACTCAGATCAAAGGTTATCTTTGTTACTGCAAGTGGGTGTTGGGGACTTAAAATTTCAAAAAGAAAGAAAAAACCGCATAATGGGGTTTCCGCTGAGCTACTTTGAAGCCTTGATGAAGTCCTATGCTCAAGCTGATAGATGGGGTCCTTTCAAACAGTTGTTAGCTCTAACCGTCTTCGGGATTGTCCTGTTCCCGCAAGTTGAGAATTTTATTGATGAGACTGCCATCGGAGTATTCTTGGCCTTTATCAGCAAGGATAATCCAATCAATCCAGTACCAGCCGTCCTCGCGAACACTTACTACTCCTTCACTCATCACCGGGTATTGGGGAAAAAGAAAATTGCTTGTTCCCTTCATGTGTTGTATGCCTGGTTTCTCAACCACTTCATCGCCCACAAAAATCAAGCTACAAATCTGTTGGAGTATGCCATGGGTTGCGAAGTGGAGGTCAAGAGTGCTCAAGAATGGGTGCATACTCTAGGGAGTTTCAATGCCCTCAAGGTCCGTTGGTACACCCATTCATGTTGGAAGGACAGGCCCTCCATTGTGTTTCAGTGCGGGGATTTTCAGAATGTTCCCCTAATGGGTACTCAAGGTTGTGTTAATTATAACCCCTCTTTGACTATCCGACAGCTTGGGTACCCCATGAGAAATATGCCTACCAAGGACATGTTGGCTACCATCTTCCTCAGCAAAGAAGATCCAAAGAATGAGGGTGTGCTTCGAAAGATCTCGAAGGCTTGGGAAAATGTGGTCCGGAAGGATAAGGATGAGCTCATGAAGAAGATTGGTAATGTTACTTTCTATCAGTGGTTGCATGAAAGGATCCAGAGTACCCGTCCATCGTCCCAAGAGGCAAGGCCAGTTGAGAGAGAGATGCCAGAGATCCGCCTTCCTACTACGGAGGAATTGAACAAGGCTAAGTCTGCTTTAGTTAAAGCAGAGGAAGAGAAAAGGGCATTGCAAGCGGAATTGGAAAAGGTAATTCTCCAAAAGAAGAAGTTAGAAGAGGAGAATGAGATTAAGACAGCGGCTATCGAGGAGAGTGTTCAGCAATTCAAGGCAGAAAAGAAGAGTAAGCAAGAAACTCAAAAACATCTGCAGGGAGCTAGAGATGAACTTCAGAAATACAAGCAAAGAACGAGGAAAGCCCTTGAGGAAGCCAGAGAGTGGAAGATGGCGGCAGGTGAGCCCAAACAAGAATCTCGCTTAGTGGTGGAGTTGAAGAATCAGCTAAAGAGCCTTGAACACGAAAGAAACTCCATTGGGTATGCTCTTAAAGAATATCAAGAAATGCTGGGATATGAGCAGGAACGATCTGACGAGCTGAAAAGGCACTGCCTGTACTTAGAAGAGTCCTATAGGCGGATACAAGTTGAGAGTCGGCATTGGGAGCAGCGTTTCTTAGCATTAATCGGCAAAATAGAAGGACAAGAGATTGTTAGAGAGCTAAGAGACGAGATTCAGCTGTGGAAGGGTAAGTTCTCAAGATTGGCATGGCTAACTAATCAGGTTGTAAAAGATGTCCCCAGAAGACTAAGAAGGGCTGAAGCCGAGATGTTTCCCTTCAACACCCCAGTGCATGTGTATGAATTTGTTAATTTCTGCAAAACCCTGACTGAGGAGCTCAGGGAGAAGGCTGAAGGAGCTGCCGCTGCAAGCAAGGAAAGAAGGAAGAAAAGGAAGTTGGAGGCCATTTGTTACTAAATTTCAGTGCTTTGATTTTTCTTGTTAGAATGTTCTCCAGGAAGTTGTAATTTTTCTTTAGGAATATTGAACATCGTACTTTTCTTTGAAAGATATTGCATTACACCCTTGATGGTATTGTACTCTCTTTTCTCTCTTATGGATGATTTATAATCCGAAGGAAGTATGCCCTATCGCTTGTTGGTCCCAATCTTCGTCATGTTCTTAAAACGTTTCGATATTTGCTTATGACAAGAGCGAGTTATTTCACGATTCCCGGCGCTAAAACAAAATAATGCAAAGTCATATGCATATGCATTGCATTCATTTATGCATTTCATATTTGTACTCATGAAAACGTTCTACAGAAGGCAAGCTGGTTAATCATCGTTACTGGACGCGCCTGCAAGCTAGAAACATGGAGAACAATGAAGGCAACGCCGGTCAGGGCGATCTACCGCCCCCTCAGAATAACGAAGTTCCAGTGGTTCAGAATCTTAACGGTCAGGGTCCGCAGGGGGAGAATCAAGCAAATCAAGCTGTTCAGGCTGAGTTGGAAGTCTTGAAAGCCCAGATGGCTGAAATTATAAGAGTGATTAGTGCCTTGAGGGATGTTGGCACCGCTGAAGCTACTACTGCCGGGATGAGCAATCCCCCTCCACCTCCTGGGTCCGGGGTCTCCCAGGCCCTTCAGGCTGTACAATGGCCTCTTTATGGTCTCCCGCTAGGATATGTGCCTCCAGTTGTTGATGCGAATACCGGAGGAGGTCCTTCAGGGACTGCGGAACAGGCACAGCCCGACGCTGTCGTGAATGAAGGGGGAACAGGGACTCCTCAAACTCCGTTTCAGATCCCAATCCCTGCAACTGCTTCAGGAACCCCAGTGGGTTTCAATTCACTGATGACTGTTCACCCGCAAATGCAGGGCTCTATCCCTCAGAATGCTGTTCGTCCGCATATGACTCCGGCTGTGGTATCAGTGACTAATCCTCAGTACGGTGCTGTTGGTTTCCCGCAAAATTACCCAGTCGAAACTAAAAGCCAGTATCAGATGTTGGAGGAAAGGTTAAGGGCTGTTGAAGGAGTGGGTTTCCGGGCCAGAAATGCCCATGAGCTGTGCTTGGTTCCCGATCTGGTCGTCCCCCCCAAATTTAAGGCACCCACCTTCGATAAGTACAGAGGAACAACTTGTCCCGTTAGTCATGTAACAATGTATTGCCGAAAAATGACTGCTCATGCTCGCAATGATGACTTGATGGTGCACTGCTTCCAGGAAAGCCTAGCTGGGGCGCCTTTAGATTGGTACATGCAATTGGAACCGACTCATGTCCGATGCTGGAAAGATCTGGCGGATGCTTTCATTCGTCAATATCAATATAACAATGATCTGGCTCCAGATAGAACTCAGCTGCAATGCATGACCAAGAAAGATAACGAGTCGTTCAAAGAGTATGCCCAGAGATGGAGAAATCTTGCTGCTCAGGTAAAACCCCCTTTGCTGGACAAGGAAATGGTTCACATGTTCATGGAAACTCTTCCTCCGGCGTACTATGATAGGTTGGTCGGTAGTGTGGCCTCGAATTTCTCTGAGATGGTCGTCACGGGAGAAAGAGTAGAGAATGGTATGCGCAGTGGAAGGATAGCTCATGGTTCAACACCTTCCCCCAGTCAGAAAAAGCCTTTTTCTGGATTCAACAAGAAGAAGGAAGGAGAGACTAATGCAATCATCGGAGCCAGTGGTCCATCCCACAACAACTCTCCGCAAGCTGTTCCTGTCCCCTCTCAGGCACCACCTGCACAGCATTTCCAATCCAACTATCAGTACCGGAATTACAATGAAAGAAAACCTGTTGTTTTTGATCCCATTCCTATGTCCTATACGGACCTGTTTAATTATCTCATCACTAATAAGATAATTAACACTCGTCAAATGAAGCCGTACCAGCCTCCTTACCCAAGAGGGTATAACGCAAATGCTACCTGCGCCTTTCATTCTGGGGCAGTGGGTCATGTGGTAGAAGATTGTAAAGCATTCAAGTATGTGGTGCAGGAATTGCTTGACGCAAGAACCATATCATTTCAGCAACCCAATGTGACCACAAATCCATTATCGGGACATGGAGGGCCTTCTGTTAATGCTGTTGAGGATTTGGGTGGCCAGTGTTTGGTTAGAAAGGTTGATCGCATCAAAATGCCTTTGGACTTTATCCATGCTGAATTATGCCGTCTCGGCGTCATCAAAGAAGGGTGTGCTAGGAAAGACACCTGTGGTAATCTTCGTTGCATTGGGGCGTGTGAGGGTTTTAAGCCAGTCCTCCAGAATCTTTTAGACAGACACCTGGTCCAAGTAGGGGCCCAGGAGAAAGAAGAAAATGTATCTACTTTGCAGTCTGGTAATAGAGGCTCCAGAAGACCGTTTGAGATTCCTTGCCATCTGAATTCCAGCCCAGCTGCGACAAGGCCTTCAACTATCATTATTCCAGTGCCCGCTGCCACCCCTAGTGGAGAGGCTAGGTTGGTCCCAGGGAGTTGCAATGTACGAATGCAGGCGGAGGTCCCCAAGAGCACTGTGGACGTAGCCAACATTGCTGGGAATAGCGGTATTACAAGGAGCGGAAGGTTGTATGCTCCTGAAAACCTCAGGGGAGAGCCACCCAAATCAGGAGAAGAAGGAGCCTGCAAAGGAAAAGGCAAAGAAACTGCAGAAGTTAGAAAGGTATCAGATAAGGAGGCTCAAGAATTCTTGAAGGTGATGAGGCAGAGTGAATATCAGGTGATAGACCAGCTGAGTCAAACCCCATCTAAAATTTCAATGCTTTCTTTGTTACTCAGTTCGGAGGCACATCGTGCAACACTGCTAAAGATTCTGAATGAAGCTCATGTCTCCCAGGACATTACAGTGGGTCAGCTCGATGGGATTGTCGGCAATATTGTGGCATCCAATTATTTGACCTTTTCAGACACTGAACTTCCTCCGGCAGGGAAAAATCATAATCAAGCTCTCCACATCTCAGTCAAGTGTGGAGAATATATACTTGCCAGGGTGCTTGTCGATAATGGTTCATCCTTGAATGTGCTGCCTAAGTCTACCATGGATAAGTTGAATGTAGATTGTTCATACCTGAAACCGAGTTCTACTCTGGTCAGAGCATTTGACGGGTCGGTTAAGGAAGTTTATGGAGAAGTAGAAGTGCCGTTGCAAGTGGGTCCCGAAGTGTTTCATGTTGTCTTCCAAGTGATGGACATCAGGTCCTCCTACAGTTGCCTACTGGGACGACCTTGGATACATGCTGCTGGGGCAGTGCCATCTTCGCTCCACCAGAAGCTCAAGTTTGTGGCTGAGGGGAAGCTGATAGTGATCCATGGGGAAGAGGAAACATTGATAAACAGATCACCACCTGAATACTATGTGGAAGCAGCAGAAGAATCCTTTGAGACCGCCTTCCAAGGATTGGAAATTTCCAATGCTGTTTTTGTTGAAAGTAAGCCTCCGTGGGAGCCCAGGTGGTCCAGAGCTGATATGATGGTAGCGAAGGTGATGCTAGGACAGGGATATCAGGTGGGTAAAGGCCTAGGAAAATCTGCTCAGGGAATTTTGAGACCCGTCCAGTTAAGGGGAAATATTGAAAGATTCGGTGTTGGGTATGTCCCAAGTTTTGCTGATAGGGAGAGGCTGGCCAAGCTCAAAGGAAGGGTACCCAATCAGGGGAAGATGGTCATCACTAACCTCGAGAACAATTTCCAGAGTGCCGGTATGCTAAACCCTGACCAGGTCAATGTGATTGAAGAAGGATCAAGCTCGAGTGGCCGTGCTGTCGGCTTGGTGCGCTGCTGTGCTGCTGGAGAGAAGCTGCAAAACTGGGAGATCATGGATTTCCCCGTGTTTTTCAATTTAAAGTAATTATCGTTGTAATGCAAAACCCTCGGCTCTGCCCAAGGCTCTGGGATATTTCATTCGGGCACATATGTTTTATCAAAACTCATCAATCAATAAAATGTTATTTTGAATAAAATTTTTGTCTTCATCTTTTATTTGTGTGTCTTTTCTTCGTTTTTATTTTCTGTTCCACTTTAATGCAGATCGAAAATAATCTCTGAAAATAATAATGCCCATAATTCATACTGTGATTTTGATTACCCGGTTAACCAAGCCGAGGAAGATGCTGAGAATGATTGGGATGCTCCTCCGGAAATCATGAGAATGGTAGAACAAGAAGAAAAAGTCATTGAGCCCCATGAGGAGTCTACAGAAATGATCAATTTGGGTACTGGAGAGAATGAGAAAGAAGTCAAGGTCGGTACTGCAATGAATAAAAATAATCGCACAAAGTTGATTCAGCTTTTGCGTGATTATGTTGATATCTTCGCATGGTCGTATCAAGATATGCCCGGCTTGGATACTAACATTGTAGTACACAAGTTGCCCATCAAACCGGAATGTCCGCCAGTCAAGCAGAAGTTAAGGCGTATGAAGCCTGAAATGTCTCTAAAGATTAGAGATGAGGTCAAGAAGCAGTTCGATGCAGGATTCTTAGCTGTGACAAAATATCCTGAGTGGGTAGCCAATATTGTCCCGGTTCCTAAGAAAGATGGGAAGGTTCGAATGTGTGTTGACTACCGTGACTTGAATAGGGCAAGCGCTAAAGATGATTTCCCTCTACCTCATATCGATGTCTTGGTGGATAGCACTGCTCGGCATTCAATGTTCTCCTTCATGGATGGATATTCAGGCTATAACCAAATCAAAATGGCTCCAGAGGATATGGAGAAGACCACTTTTATAACTCCTTGGGGAACTTTCTGTTACAAGGTTATGCCTTTCGGGTTGAAGAACGCCGGGGCAACCTACCAAAGAGCAATGGTAGCCTTATTCCATGACATGATGCATAAGGAGATTGAGGTCTATGTGGATGATATGATTGCCAAATCAAAGACTGATGAAGAGCATGTGGTTAACCTACAGAAGCTATTCGAACGTCTCAGAAAATACAAACTCAGGTTGAATCCAGCCAAGTGCACCTTCGGGGTTAGGTCAGGAAAGTTGTTGGGTTTCATCGTTAGCCAGAAAGGAATTGAGGTAGACCCGGGCAAAGTGCGAGCAATTCTGGAGATGCCGGTTCCTAAGACAGAAAAAGAAGTCCGTGGTTTCTTGGGAAGACTGAATTACATCTCTCGATTCATCTTCCAGTTGACTGCAACTTGCGAACCAATTTTCAAGCTACTGTGCAAAGACCAAGAGGTAAAGTGGAATGATAAATGTCAAGAAGCATTTGAGAAAATCAAAGTGTACCTGCAAAATCCACCAGTCCTGATGCCACCTATGCCTGGAAGGCCTCTCATTCTATACCTCACTGTATTAGATAGTTCTATGGGTTGCGTGCTGGGGCAACAGGATGAGTCAGGAAAGAAAGAGCATGCGATTTACTACTTGAGCAAGAAATTCACAGAATGTGAGACTAGGTATTCACCATTGGAGAAAAACTTGTTGTGCTTTAGCTTGGGCTGCGCATCGGTTGAGACAATATATGCTGAGTCACACTACCTGGTTGGTATCCAAAATGGATCCGATCAAGTACATATTCGAGAAACCTGCGCTTACCGGTAGAATTGCTCGTTGGCAGATGCTTCTGTCGGAGTATGACCTTGTATATGTAACACAGAAGGCAATCAAAGGTAGTACACTAGCAGACTACTTGGCACACCAACCGGTTGATGATTACCAATCAATGCAATGTGAATTTCCAGATGAGGACATTATGGCATTATTTGACGAAGGAAAATCTCAAGATGATGAAAGGTGGAGAGTTTTGTTCGATGGTGCCTCTAACATGTGGGGGCACGGGGTCGGAGCAGTACTGATCTCTCCAGACAACCGCTTCATACCGTTTACTGCCAGACTAAGCTTCTACGTCACAAATAATATTGCAGAATATGAGGCGTGTATCCTAGGTATTCAAGCAGCCCTCGATTGGAAAGTCAAAAGGCTCGACGTGTATGGAGATTCAGCTCTGGTTGTCCACCAGGTGAAAGGAGATTGGGAAACAAGAAATCCTGATTTGATTCCTTACCGCGACTATATTCAAGAATTAATCAAGCCTTTTGAGGAAATCACTTTCCAGCACATACCTCGCAGTGAGAATCAGTTGGCAGATGCTTTGGCAACCTTATCATCAATGTTCAACGTCAGCTGTGACAAAAGCCTGACGACTGTTAGAATTCAGCACAGAGGTCTACCGGCATATCATTACTGTATGGCGGTCGAAGAGGAATCAGATAATAAGCCTTGGTACCATGACATCAAGCAGTACATCACAAACAGAGAGTACCCTCCCGGAATTACAGAAAATGACAAGAGAACACTTAGGAGGCTGTCAGCAGGTTTCTTCTTGAGTGGAGACGTCCTTTACAAGAGAAATCATGACTTGGTACTCCTCAGATGTGCGACAGCAGAAGAGTCTGTAAAGATTATGAGGGAGGTACATGAAGGCTCATTCGGAACTCATTCAAATGCGCCTACCATGGCTAGAAAAATCTTGAGAGCTGGCTATTACTGGTTGCAGATGGAAGGTGATTGCTACAGTTTTGTTCGAAAGTGCCATAAATGCCAAATTTATGCTGATCATGTCCATGTGCCGCCTACTAAGTTGAATGTTATGACTGCGTCTTGGCCATTTTCAATGTGGGGAATGGATGTCATTGGTCCCATTGAACCCAAAGCGTCAAACGGGCATCGCTTTATCTTGGTCGCCATTGACTATTTCACGAAGTGGGTTGAAGCTGCCTCATATTCTAGTGTTACTAGCGCAGTGATTGCCAAGTTTGTGAAGAGAGATCTGATTTGCCGTTATGGTCTCCCTAACAAGATCATCACTGATAACGGCAGCAACCTGAACAGCAAGATGATGAAAAATCTGTGCGTAGAGTTCAAAATCCAGCATCATAATTCTTCCCCCTACAGGCCCAAGATGAATGGGGCAGTCGAAGCAGCCAACAAGAACATCAAGAGGATTGTGCAGAAGATGGTGGTCACCTACAAGGATTGGCATGACATGCTTCCTTTCGCTTTGCACGGTTACCGTACTTCAGTACGTACGTCGACCGGGGCAACTCCTTTCTCTTTGGTATACGGGTCAGAGGCAGTCCTCCCCATTGAAGTTGAGATCCCCTCTCTCCGAGTGATCATGGAAGCCAAGCTGGAAGAAGCAGAGTGGGCGCAAGTTCGCCTAGATCAGTTAAATCTCATTGAGGAAAAGAGAATCTCAGCTTTGTGTCATGGGCAGTTATATCAGCAAAGGATGAAGACCGCTTTTGACAAGAAGGTTCGTCCCCGTGAATTCAATGAGGGAGATTTGGTGCTCAAGAAGATCTTGCCGATCCAGACAGACCCCAGGGGCAAATGGGCTCCAAAGTATGAAGGACCTTACGTGGTGAAGAAGGCATTCTCAGGAGGAGCTTTGATTCTAGCAAACATGGATGGAGATGAGATCCCGAATCCAGTAAACTCAGATGCTGTCAAGAAGTATTATGCCTAGAGAAATAAATAAAAAAAAGAGAAAGATGAGCCAAGCAAGAATTAGCTCGCTAGGTTGAAAACCCGCAAAGGGCGGCCTAGGCAAAATCAGAGCGACCCGATGGATTGAAAACCCGCAAAGGGCGATCCAGGCAAAAATTAGGGTCAGAAAAGTTGGACTTGAAAAAAGAAAAAGGGCAACCAGCACTCCCAAAGGTTTGGATAAGAGGTTGGTCAAAGTTATGAGTATGGACGGTGGGCACCGTTACTTCAGAGATGAAATTACAAGATCTGTTCCTTTTGCTTGTATTTTTTCAGTTTAAAAGAAAATCATAATGTACTTTCAATTGGCGTGACTTTTTGCGCGTCCAATTTCTATATCAATAAAAGTCCAACTTTTCTTCCATATATGTGCTTTTCGTGTCTTTGCTTTCTTCTATTCGGTTTCTTTCAAAATAATGATTTTTATGATTGATGAAATTGAATTGCAAAACATGTGTATATTCATAGCATTACAGGATCATTACGAAATCTTTGAAAATACAGAAAGAAATGATTTCCCAAATGAATAAAGCTGTAAACAAAGCAGTTGTGACAATTCGATGCGCAGTCCTTGTGTAATTGTTGTCCCGAGACAGCATTCGTCCAGTAGAGTGATTTAACCAGCAAAAGAGTGCCAAAAAAAAAAAAAAAAAACAAACAAACAAGCAGAAAAAAGAAAGCTGCTTAAAGAAAACAAACAGCATAAACAAAGACAGAAGAATTGCAGAAAACGGAACATAAAAGAACACACCATCTTCATATCATTCATCATTCTCATACCATTCATACCATTCATTGCTTCATGGCATCAAACAGTAGTGCATTACACTTTCAATTTGTATCTCAGAAGAGCGAAGAAATAACAGAAAAAGCATTCCACCAAAGTCAATCATTGCATTCATATGCATTCAAGTGTATGCATTTCATGTACCTGTCAAGATAGAAGTTACCTCAGACTAGATAGTCTCAACCCAGAGTTAGTAAACTCCATCAACCCAGAGTTAGTAAACTCCATCAACCCAGAGTTAGTGAACTCCATCAATCCAGATCACAACATCGTGTTCGAGCACGCGATGGATCCATCCGACTTCGTCAAGTCCTTCGGATTAGTTATGTCAACCTAAGGCATAATGGACATCCTTTGATCAAATCAGTTCCGGACCTGATGTTGATCGGCCGCTCGAGAAGGCCATCCCAAAGCTCGGACTCAACAAGAGTCCGTTAGAAGGTTTTTAGGCAACCTCCGAATTCAGGACCCCAGCGTCCCTTCAGAACCCCAGTGTTCATTCAGGATCCAAGCATCCCTTCAGGACCCAAGTGTCCATCCAAGTTATTTTCTTTACTGCTTTCTTTATAGCTTTATTTCCTGCTTTTTGAGGGCGGGCATTTCATTTAAATATAGAAAAAGAAAAGAGGAAAATTCGGGTTTCCCCAAGTGGACAAAATCGGTATAATTTCTGAATTCTTTATCTTCATTTTGCCTTGGAATATGTTTCGGCCAATTCATATTCCTCGTTAAAATTCAGATAAAGAGGGGCAGCTGTCATACCCCAATTTTGTCCGGCTTAGGTCCAAACCCTAATTTTCCCCACAAATAATAATAATGAAATGTATTGCATTTTGGACCCTAGAAACCATCCCAGAGTTTTGAAATCATTGTTAGGGTTAGAATGCACGTTTTGGGAAGTTAGGGTCAAAAAGGGCATTTTTGGTCATTTCTCACAAAAGGGTCTATGAAAATGATTTTTGCAATAAGCCTCATGCATCAAATTAGGGTTTTTGAAAATGTGTTATGTATGCATGGCAAGTTTTGAAAAAATATGTTATGCATGCATGGCGAGCTTTGCATGGCAAAAACCTAAAAAACATTTTTGTGGAAAGCAAGAATTGATTTCCATTCTGTTCCAAGGGCCAAGAATCGATTTATACTATTTTGTAAAGGCCATGAAATCGATTCCTTAATCCAATATTAAACCATGAAATCGATTTTCAGGCCATGTTAAGAAGCCAAGAATCGATTCCTCTTTATTTTGTCAAAGCATGAAATTGATTTTCAGGCCATGTTAAGAAGCCAAGAATCGATTCCTCCTTATGTTATCAAGGCATGAAATCGATTTTCAGGCCATTTTTAGGAACCAAGAATCGATTCTTCCCTATGCTATCAAGGCATGAAATCGATTTTCAGGCCACTTTAAAGAGCCAAGAATCGATTCCTCCTTATTTTGTCAAAGCATGAAATCGATTTTCAAGCCATTTCCAAGAGCCAAGAATCGATTCCCACTTATTTTAACTAAACATGGAATCGATTTAGGATGTCCAAGAATCGATTCTTTGCTATTTCCAAAGGCTCAAACAATCGATTCATCCTTGCAATAAATGTTTTTTAAAAAAAAATCCTACGCTTTCCTAAGCCTATAAATAGGCAGCCTCAAATCACATTTTGACACGGACCCTTCACACGAGATCAGAGAGAAGAATTGCTACACACATCTTTTTCACAAGATCTGAGAAGAATTGCTCCAGAAACATTTCACGAGATCTGGGAAGACAACTCTCGCAAATCTCATTTTCCAGTTCTCCGCTTCATTTTCGCTCGTTCTTCAGATCTGTAATATCTGTCTTCATCAGAGGTATTTCAGTCTTTTCATTTGTTAATATTTAGCTATTGTGATCCATGTGATTTAACTTAGCTATAGCATTTATCTACTCGTTCTTGTATATTATCGTCCATCGCTGATGACGAACCATATGATTTCCACTTACGCCTAGTGCATCATGTTCTAAGTGGTGAAGATGGTCTCGGGTGATTCAGCTTGCCTCTTTCAAACCCTTTCAAAAACACTTTTCCTTAGAACTACGTCGCTTTGATTCCCATTTGGGATACGTAGGAGCGAGCCACGTTCTCGTCAAGCGCAACAAATAAAAATCCTTTTCATCCCCCTAAACAAATTATTTTCATAAAAACAAACCAAAAGAATCATTTTCCAACCCATTGTTGCTAATAGCTCATCAGAGCCTCTGTTCGTTTAGCTATTGGCGACAATGTCTTTTTCTCATAAGAATAATAAACGATGGTCCATCATAACCTTTGTTAGTTTGATCATTGTGCAAATCAATCTTTTTCGAAAATCACTTTCAAAAAGATAATAAAAACGAGTTGTTATCAATAGTCCATCAGAACCTTTGTTCGTTTGACTAGCGGTACAACTCTCTCTTTTTTGAGTATTTAGTAGTGATTCATCATAGCCTCTGCTAGTTTAATCATTTGCTAATGCTCGTCCTATTTCAAAAAACTCACTAAAAAAGATAAAAAACAAAAACTTTTCAAAAAGAACTTAGAACTACGTCGCCTTTGATTCTCCACCCGGAGATACGTAGGAGCAGGGCCACGCCCCTGTCAAGCGCAAAAATAAACAATTTCTATATTAAAAAATACAAACACATCTCTTTCATAAAATAAAAAATCAAAGATCTTATTTTCAAAGTAGGGGATTAAGTCGGTTGTACTGCCGGGTTAATCATCGTTTTAGGATAAGTGAACTGTGGTCTTTCAGAGCCCCAGCGCTCCTTCAGCCCCCAGCGGCCCTTCAGACCCCCAGTGGTCCTTCAACACAGATCACACAATTCTAAAACCCCTATATTAAAAAACACCAACACACAAACATTTTCTACCCAAGAACTACGTAGCTTTGAATTCTCCATCGCACCGGGAGATACGTAGGAGCGGGCCCTGTCCCGTCAAGCACTTTTTTCTAAAAACCTTTTTTTTTCCCCCTTCCTCGCCAAAAATAAAATTTTCATTAAGCCTTCGAACAAGAAATAAATAGGCAAATCTAGGTATTTTTCAAATCAAACGTTAAAACCACACATTTAATTAGAGGTTCCCTTTCGGTAGAAAGGACGTGCGCGGTGCTAACACCTTCCTCGCGCGTAATCGACCCCCGAACCTATATCTCTAGTTTTCAAAAGACCATCCGCCTTGTCCAAAAGACCTTTTTTCAATGTTTTGGTCTTAAAATTAAAATATTGGTGGCGGCTCCAAAATTTTTCCACGTTGTACATTGAGAAACCCAAACGGGGATTTTTCGGGGTGCAACAGTGGTCACGAAAGTCTCACCTAGAGTTTGGTCCCTCTTGAGAATGCTGGCACTCCTAATAGCTTGCCTATTGTTGTTGATCAGTGTTCTTAACTGGGGTCGTTGGCTCTAGGAACCTTATGTAGGACTCTTTAGAGCTACCCTTTGAAAGGTTCACTTAACAGACAAGCCCTAGACCTATTCTCTAAGGAACCTTCGTAGGACACACAGGAGCCTCATACCCCTGCATTCAAACAAACACTGATACATTTTTCCGGTCTTCTAAAAAAAATAATAAATAAATAAAATTTCAAAAATCATATGTTGTTTTGGCAAATTTTTTTTAACATACCTCATGCATTTTTACCTTTCCCTTTTGCATGGCATAAAAAATTTTTTAATTATTGCACATTAACATTTCATTCCTCATGCATTTCTATGACCGCTAGGGAATTGTAAGAGCTTCCTTCTGACGAGATGGATCAAACATTTTGCATTAATAAATCTTAAGTTTCTTTAAGTTCTGCGTCAAACAGAAACTTACAATTTCCCCGGCGTAACACGAAATCGTACATTTGCATTTCATGCACGTCCATTCATTCACTCATGTACTTACAAAAAAAGAAAAAATTGAAAAAATAAACAGAGAATAAAAGGGCAAGCTGGTTCATCAACATCGCTACCGGACTCGCTCACAAGCAAGAAAAATGGCCGAAGAGGATAATCAGGCTCTGAGAGAAGACATTGCAAAGCTGAAGGATCAAATGAGCGAGATGATGGCGCTGAAAGATCAAATGTATGAATTCGTGAAACTCCTCGAGAGAAGAAATATAGATGAAGGTGTTTCGGCAGGGAATACTGAGAACAATGATACAAGTCTTCCTCCTCCTCCCAGCTCCGAGACTCCATACACCGCTGGAGTGAACGTCCAGAACTACCAATGGCTCCCTTACGGTCTCCCAGCTGGTTACACTCCTCTTACCATGAAAGCCAATCCAGAGGAAGGGCCTTCAGGAGTCGCTGGACCTTCAGCTCAAAATACAAATGCAGAAATACCGCGAGTTCACTTCTCAAGTCCTGCGACTGCACCATAGGTCATTCCACAGGGTTATACTCCGTCACCAGTAGTAATTCACCATGCTCCTACACCGAACTCCGCTGCAATGCCAATGGTTCCTCCCCACTACAACATGAGAGGACCCTCTCATAACTACTCAATGGAGGACTCTCAGCCCGAGGACAAATATCAGATGCTAGAAGAGCGCCTGAGAGCAATTGAAGGATCCAATGTCGGCGCAAGGGATGCATATGATCTGTGTCTCGTCCCTAATGTGATTATCCCACCCAAGTTCAAAGTGCCCGACTTTAACAAATACAGAGGGGTAACTTGTCCCGCTAGCCATCTGACTATGTATTGTAGAAGAATGGCCGCATTTGCACACGATGACAAACTGCTCGTCCACTACTTTCAGGACAGCTTGACTGGGGCAGCCTCAAGCTGGTACATGCAGTTGGAACGCACCCACATTCGATGTTGGAAAGATCTGGCCGACGCTTTCTTAAAGCAGTACAAATACAACATCGATATGACTCCTGATAGAGCACAGTTGGAGAGGGTCAGCAGCGCAGGTGGTTCCGCCTCTACTAGAGAAAGAAATGGTATCCATGTTCATAGATACGTTGCAATCACCCTTCTATGACAGATTAATTGGGAGCGTATCCTCTAACTTCTCAGACATGATCACCATAGGAGAAAGGTTGGAGAAGGGAATGAGAAACGGGAAAATCTCTCACGGTTCGGCCAAAGCCAATAACTCAAGGAAGCCCTTCGCAGGATTTGTTAGAAGTAATGAAGGGGAAACCAACTACATAACAAGATCAGTGAAAGCCTCTTACACTTCCAAAAACCATCCTCGAGCCCTGCACTTCTCTACCCAAACCACTAAAAGCCACAAACCACCAAACTACCCAGAAAGGAGACATGTACAGTTTGATCCAATTCCCGCATCCTACTCAGATCTGTTCGACCACCTCACAAGTCACAACCTAATCTCCCCCCGCCCGATGAGGCCCATTGAACCTCCTTTCCCGAGAGGCTATGACCCGAACGCCACTTGCGAATTTCACGCAGGCGCAATTGGGCATTCAGTAGAAAACTGCAAGGCACTGAAACATGTGATTCAGGATCTGATCGAATCCAAATGGTTGAGCTTCAATGAGGATGCTTCAAATGGAGGCGCTAACCCTTTGCCAGGGGCATGATAAGTCATCCGTCAATGCTTTTGAAGGCGATCAAAGGGCTAAAAAACAGCATCATCAACCTTGTGCACCTTTGTCCTGCAGCTGAAGCACTTATGAATTGGGAGATTGTTGATTTTTCTTGTGATTTTCAGTTCAAAGTAATGTTACGTAATGCAAACCCTATGGCTCTGCCCAAAGCCTTAGGACATTTCAATAAGGGCATGCATGTTTCTTTCCGGTATCAATATTAATAAAATAGCATTTCGAATTCTCCGATAAATTCCTCTTTACTCATTTGCTCGCTTTACTTTTTCTTTTATCCTTCTTCAATTTCTACTAATGCAGACTTAAATAACTTGTCATTGAAAATAACAACGTCGGTAATTCATGTCATAACTTTGATCGCCCCATTAATCAAACCAAGGAATATGTTGAAGACAACTGGGAAACTCTTCCAGAGGTAATGATAATAACGGAACAAAAGGATAAAGTAACCCATCCTCGCGTGGAATCAAACGAAATGATCAACTTGGGCACAGAAGAAGACAAAAAGGGGTTAAAATTAACATCACACCCAAAGGATAGCAAATCAAGAAAGTTCTCTTACATCACCTTGTCTGACATAAGACGCCCACTGGTGTAACAAATTCGTGATTGTCGAGAAATTTGGTCTGCCGTTACGGCTTTCCTAAAAAATCATCACAGACAACGGTGAAAGGACTATGCAAGGATTCCAAGTCGAACATCATGATCCCTCCCCATACCGCCCAAAAAAAAAACAAATGGGGCAGTTGCGACAACAAACAAAGAATATCAGGGATGATAGTGACATTTCACCTTACACGGAGATCAGACCTTGTTCATACTTCAATAGGGGCAACCCCGTTCGATGGGAGTAGTACTTCTGTTAAACCTCACCAAATACAACAACGGTTGTCTTATGTCATATCAGAAAAGAATAAAGAAAGCTTAACAGAAGCGGATCCTTCCTCAACAATTTTAAAGAAACTTGGTGCCCAAGAAAGTCTCACCCAAAAGGATTCCCGCAGGAGATGGAGCTCGGACTATAAAGGACCTTTACATAGTAAAAAAAAAAATCATCCTCTGGAAGAGCCTTAATTCTCACAAAAATGGATCAGGAAGACATCCCACTCCCGGCAAACGCTGCCTAAAAAAGGAATATATGAAAAAAGAGAAAGAAAATCCAAGCAAGAATGAGCTCGCTAGGTTGAAAACCCAAAAGGGCGACCTAGGCAAAAGTTAGAGCGACCTGGTGGATTGAAAATCCAAAAGGGACAATCCAGGCAAAACTTAGGGTCAGGAAGTTGGACTAAAAAACATTGAGGCAATCAACACTTCCAGAAGTCGGATGATGAGTGATCAAGGTCGTGAACATGGGTGGCCGGCACCGTTACTTCAAGAACACTAACTACCGAGAAGTCTGCTTAGTATTTCAGCTTTCCTATTCTTTTAATAAAATTCCTGACGTAATCTTAAGTCGGTGTGCCATCTGCACATTTGGCCTCCAATGTCAATATCAAACACTTTCCTTTCTTTTTACTTCCGTCTATTTTCGAAATGATGTTTTGTGATAATTGATACTGGATTGTGAAACATGTGGCATAATCAAAAGCATTACAATCATTACGAAATTTCCGAGAATCACAGAAGAGATATAGTCTTTCTTTAAAAAGCCTATAAGGAGGAAAGGAACCGCGGGAATAGAACAATAAATGCGCAATCATCTCAAATGATAAGTCCCAGTCATCCGCAATTGACTCAGCAGTACGAATACACTTGATAGCCTCATGCCGGAAGTCCTGCGAGTTGAAGGACCAGCAAAAAGAGAGGCCCAAAAAGAAAAGCAAAAAAGACCAAAAAAAAAAAAAGAAGAAAAGCCAAAAGAAAAATCATCCACATAGCATAAATCATTCCATCATGCATTAATATACGGGCACTTACCTTTTCACACACTTGTATTGCACGCATGCATCATTCATTGCATTTTTAGACATGCCAAATATAGATAGTTTTTCCCTTCTCAGGTAAATGCATTCCTTAGTTATATTCTAGGCAAGTACGCCGTGTGTCAATCCCAATAATTTGTTCCCTCAAAGTCAGTGCTCCAAACACCGGGCTCGTATCGCAATTCAGAGCCTCGGACCTCAGCAGTCCCTCGCAGCCCCAGAGCTGTCTTAATTTAGACCTCCAATGGTCATTCATTCTAGATCGCACGTCGCGTTATCGAGCAACCGACGGATCATCCGACCCCAGGTCCATCAGTTCAGTTCGACCCAGTATGTCAAAGCAACGACTTCGAACTCTACCCTCAAGATCACTATGTCGCCACTGAGCGCGACGGATCATCCGACCCCAGGTCCTTCAGACTAGCTGTGTCAGCCTAAGACATGGTGGACATCCTTGGAGGTGAGCAAATTAGGTCAACGACCTGATCTTGCCCCTCCGGCCGCTCGAAAAGGCCACCCCCGAGCATACCGTTTTACTAGTACCATTGCTAGTTTGTGCTCTTTTGGACCCCGAGTGGTCCTTCAAAGCCCCAGTGCACCTTCGGACCCCAATTAGTCCTTTAGGGTTTAGGCAACCCCTCGGAGCCCCAGTGCTCCCTTAGAGCCCAAATGCTCTTTTAGAGCCCCAGTGCTCCGCCAGATCCCCAGTGATCGTTTATTTATTGTTTCGGTTAACACGCCAAGTGTTAATCGTCCCTCTTTTCCCTAACTCATCTTCCCCCTAAGCGGACAAAATTAGAGTCTATTCTATCTTTATTTTTATTTCTACTACGAAAATCTGAAAACCATTCACCTTTTCTAGTAAAATATAAATAAAGAGGGGCAGCTGTTATACCCCAATTTTGTCCGATCTTTTTCGCAATCGTTTCTATCACTTACAAATCCTATTGCTACGAGAAGAGCGTTTTAGGCTCATTCGATGATGTCTCATCTTAATTCGGGCCAATGCTTAATACTTTGTTCAATCGGGCCAAAATGCCTTTTTGCCTGTTTGGGCCCATACGTGCGTGGTTGGCCTATACGTCTATGATTCGCGCTTGTCTAGTAAAATGGGCCTATGTGTTGCTATTGGACCTATGTTAGTAAATTGTTCTAATTGGGCCCGATTTGAGTCATTTGTCTAATTGGGCCTGTGTTTAGTTTTTTGATTGGGCTCGGCCCAATTTAATCATTCTCCTCCATCTTTGACCAAAAACGGTAAAATTGTTGAAATAACAGTTTATGGACATCACAAACATAATTAAAAATTAATTTTACAATAATCCAAAAATCTAAAAAAAAATTAAATTAAAAAATAATAAAAATACAATCTGAAAATACATAAAAAATACATAATAATGAAAAAAAAGCAAAAAGAGACGCCTCAGCAACATCAGCCGATCCCTAAGCTGAACCCTAACCATTTCTTGCTCACCAAGTACCCATTTTCTCCAACCCAAGCCCAAGTACCTGAAAATGGAAACAAATATGGAAAAGGATCAGTAAAACCCTAAAATTGGCCTATATAAACAAAATAATTCAGACCCAAATGCACACGAAAACTCAGACCCCAAAACAGACGAAAAAATCCATACAAAATTTAGAGATGTTCAGGGTAAAAATTAGGGTTTCACACTGAAACCCTAATTGCAAAGCATCAAAAATCCACAAACATAAGCAGTCAAACAGAAGAGGCACAGCAGTAGCAGTAGGGACAGGAACAGCAGTATCGAGCAGACAAGAATCTATTTCAGAAGCTGGAAAAGGGGTTGGTCATATCCTACTAATATACGCATTTTTTTTTATCATTCATTAGAACAGTTTAGGAATCTGGAATCCATGTATAACTGAACCAAAAATCGAATCTTCAGTTTATGTTGTAAATAGATTAGAGTAAATACTGTAAATAGATTAGTTGTAAATATTAGGATTCAGGAATCAGAATACCAAACACAAAGAACCATAAAACGAAAAGGTAGAAAGGATCAGAACAAGAGAATGAAGCCTAGGTCTAAAAAACAATTAGAATTAGGATTCGGTCTTTTTAAATCTTCCAACAAAACATAGGCAAGTAGAACCAGAAAACAAAAATAGAGAAAAAGAAGAGAACGAAACTCATTAGAAAAAGAGAAAAAAAGGAACCTGGGCTGACTGTCGCCGATGGTGACCTTCGCCGGCAGCCCCAACGCCCGTGTGCATCTTCACGCCTTTCGTTCTCTTTTCGCTCTCACAATCACCGCCACCAGCTCCAGCTCAAACCGCGCCGAGAACCACCCAGAAACTGAAAAGCAAACATAAAGAAAAGGGAATTAGGAATCAGAAACAAACATCAAAAACGAGGAAGAAAAGAGGAGGATAAGAAGAGGAAAATTACAAAAACAGAGCCATACCTTTTAGTTCCGGCCACCGTAGACGGTGGCCGTCCGCCTCAAACCATCGCCTCCCCTGGCACCTTTGCCGTCGCGAGCCACCGTTAACGCTCGCAGTCGCAGCGCATCACCATCACCGTCGCAGTTCCTCAGCCTCTATTGCCGTTCGCCGCCACTACCGCCATCGCTGGCCAAGGAACGGCCGGTTGGCGTCGTTTGCTCCCACCATCGTCGTTGTCACAAGCACCACGCCCTCCATCATCTCGGTCACACCATCCCTGCAACTCCGGTGCAAAATCCCCCCACGCCGTCGCGAGCCTTTATCGCCGTCCACCGTAGACAGCAGCTCCACCATGTCGCTGTCGTTAACCACCATCCCCTTCCCTCCTCCTCTCGCTCCGTAATCTCTCTCTCTCTCTCCACAAATTTCTCTCTCCCTCTCTCTCCGCAAATTTCGCTCTCTCTCCACAAAATGAAGCCGCTGCGGCGCAGCAAACAGAGGAAAAGAAATTAGGTTTTGCAAAAAACCCTAATTTCCCAATTTATACCTCTCCCATCTCTTTTTTCTGTTTTTTTTAAAAAATAAAAATAGAATAAAAAACACCGGTTACTTTTCACACCCCCTGTGTTCCATTATGCACCTCCCTACGCAAGCCCATTTTTAAAGGCAGGCCAGTTCACAAAAACGAACAGGGCTCACTAACTGCACCCCCTGCTTTTAATACAACCCTCCTGTAATTTGCACCCCACTTTTAACTGCTGCACCCCTTTTCGTTTTGTCCTTTATCTCTTTTCAAAAAAAGCAATTTCTTTTACAAAAAAAAACTAATAAAAATAAATAGATAAATAATTCCTTTTTTCAAAAAATATAAATAGGGGACTAAGTCGACTGTACAGTCGGGTTAGTCTGCTTTTTAGGTCACTAATGAACCGTTACGGATCATGGCCTAAAATCCCTATTTAAAACAAACAAATTTCTAAGTTGAAATAAACACAAACACGTTTCTTCCTACAAATCAAATTCTCAAATTAGGGGACTAAGTCGACTGTACAGACGGGTTAGTCAGCGTTCTAGGATAAATGAGCCGTACGGCTCAGGAATCCTAAAACCCCTATTCCAATAAAATCAAACAAACACACTCCAAACCTTTTTCCAAACTCCAAAAACTCTATTTTCACAAAGTAGGGGACTAAGCCGACTGTACAGTCAGGTTAGTCATCGTTTTAGGACAAATGAATTGATCACTCAGGAGTCCTAAGAACCCTATATTAAAAAATACCAACCAACAAACATTTTTCTACCAAGAACTACGTGTGATTTGATTCTCTACCAAGAGATACGTAGGAGCAGATGGGGGCCCACATCTGTCAATTGCACTAATAAAAAACCTTTTTTAGTCCTTTTCTAAATAATCCCTTTCTTAAATTCGAATAAAATATCAATTTTCTTCTTTCTTTTTAATTCACAATGAAAGGGTAAAAATAAATGTTTTCAAAATTAACTTCCGCTTCTACAACTAATTAGCAGGTAACCTTCCTTAGGAAGGATGTCGTGGGGTGCTAATACCTTCCCCACGCATAACTGACTCCCGAACCCAAATCTGGTCTCAAGGACCCTTATCCATTCCAAAAGGGATTTTCCAATGTTTGCCCTTAAACTAAACTTTGGTGGCGGCTTCATTTTTGAACCTTCGAGGAATCCTCGCCCGGATTTTTCGGTCGCTACAGCTGGCGACTCCACTGGGGACATTTAGAGAGTCAAACCTAGTCTAAATTAGTTGTAGGATTAGTTGTTAATTTAATGTTGTCTTTACCCTTCCATTTCTGCCTTTTATTTTCATTGCATATTGTTCTTTTGTGAAATGAAAACCCTAGGATAGAAGACCACTTTTCTGTATGTATGTTTGTTTGTTTTGCAGCTTGGGGGGTATTCTTGATATGTTTGCTCCTTCACACACTCCATTATCACACTTTTGCACACACGTGAATAGTCCTATACCCGGACTGGAGAATAACCTAAGTTAGAACGAGACTGCGTAGTGATGGCCTACTGGATGTGCGTCCTGTTGGGTGGTCACGAAAGTCTCACCTAGAGTTTGGTCCCTCTTGAGAATGCTGGCACTCCTAATAGCTTGCCTATTGTTGTTGATCAGTGTTCTTAACTGGGGTCGTTGGCTCTAGGAACCTTATGTAGGACTCTTTAGAGCTACCCTTTGAAAGGTTCACTTAACAGACAAGCCCTAGACCTATTCTCTAAGGAACCTTCGTAGGACACACAGGAGCCTCATACCCCTGCATTCAAACAAACACTGATACATTTTTCCGGTCTTCTAAAAAAAATAATAAATAAATAAAATTTCAAAAATCATATGTTGTTTTGGCAAATTTTTTTTAACATACCTCATGCATTTTTACCTTTCCCTTTTGCATGGCATAAAAATTTTTTTAATTATTGCACATTAACATTTCATTCCTCATGCATTTCTATGACCGCTAGGGAATTGTAAGAGCTTCCTTCTGACGAGATGGATCAAACATTTTGCATTAATAAATCTTAAGTTTCTTTAAGTTCTGCGTCAAACAGAAACTTACAATTTCCCCGGCGTAACACGAAATCGTACATTTGCATTTCATGCACGTCCATTAATTCATTCATGTACTTACAAAAAAAGAAAAAATTGAAAAAATAAACAGAGAATAAAAGGGCAAGCTGGTTCATCAACATCGCTACCGGACTCGCTCACAAGCAAGAAAAATGGCCGAAGAGGATAATCAGGCTCTGGGAGAAGACATTGCAAAGCTGAAGGATCAAATGAGCGAGATGATGGCGCTGAAAGATCAAATGTATGAATTCGTGAAACTCCTCGAGAAAAGAAATATAGATGAAGGTGTTTCGGCAGGGAATACTGAGAACAATGCTACAAGTCTTCCTCCTCCTCCCAGCTCCGAGACTCCATACACCGCTGGAGTGAACGTCCAGAACTACCAATGGCTCCCTTACGGTCTCCCAGCTGGTTACACTCCTCTTACCATGAAAGCCAATCCAGAGGAAGGGCCTTCAGGAGTCGCTGGACCTTCAGCTCAAAATACAAATGCAGAAATACCGCGAGTTCACTTCTCAAGTCCTGCGACTGCACCACAGGTCATTCCACAGGGTTATACTCCGTCACCAGTAGTAATTCACCATGCTCCTACACCGAACTCCGCTGCAATGCCAATGGTTCCTCCCCACTACAACATGAGAGGACCCTCTCATAACTACTCAATGGAGGACTCTCAGCCCGAGGACAAATATCAGATGCTAGAAGAGCGCCTGAGAGCAATTGAAGGATCCAATGTCGGCGCAAGGGATGCATATGATCTGTGTCTCGTCCCTAATGTGATTATCCCACCCAAGTTCAAAGTGCCCGACTTTAACAAATACAGAGGGGTAACTTGTCCCGCTAGCCATCTGACTATGTATTGTAGAAGAATGGCCGCATTTGCACACGATGACAAACTGCTCGTCCACTACTTTCAGGACAGCTAGACTGGGGCAGCCTCAAGCTGGTACATGCAGTTGGAACGCACCCACATTCGATGTTGGAAAGATCTGGCCGACGCTTTCTTAAAGCAGTACAAATACAACATCGATATGACTCCTGATAGAGCACAGTTGCAGAATATGGTGAAAAGAAACAAAGAATCATTCAAGGAGTATGCCCAGCGTTGGAGAGGGTCAGCAGCGCAGGTGGTTCCGCCTCTACTAGAGAAAGAAATGGTATCCATGTTCATAGATACGTTGCAATCACCCTTCTATGACAGATTAATTGGGAGCGTATCCTCTAACTTCTCAGACATGATCACCATAGGAGAAAGGTTGGAGAAGGGAATGAGAAACGGGAAAATCTCTCACGGTTCGGCCAAAGCCAATAACTCAAGGAAGCCCTTCGCAGGATTTGTTAGAAGTAATGAAGGGGAAACCAACTACATAACAAGATCAGTGAAAGCCTCTTACACTTCCAAAAACCATCCTCGAGCCCTGCACTTCTCTACCCAAACCACTAAAAGCCACAAACCACCAAACTACCCAGAAAGGAGACATGTACAGTTTGATCCAATTCCCGCATCCTACTCAGATCTGTTCGACCACCTCACAAGTCACAACCTAATCTCCCCCCGCCCGATGAGGCCCATTGAACCTCCTTTCCCGAGAGGCTATGACCCGAACGCCACTTGCGAATTTCACGCAGGCGCAATTGGGCATTCAGTAGAAAACTGCAAGGCACTGAAACATGTGATTCAGGATCTGATCGAATCCAAATGGTTGAGCTTCAATGAGGATGCTTCAAATGGAGGCGCTAACCCTTTGCCAGGGGCATGATAAGTCATCCGTCAATGCTTTTGAAGGCGATCAAAGGGCTAAAAAACAGCATCATCAACCTTGTGCACCTTTGTCCTGCAGCTGAAGCACTTATGAATTGGGAGATTGTTGATTTTCTTGTGATTTTCAGTTCAAAGTAATGTTACGTAATGCAAACCCTATGGCTCTGCCCAAAGCCTTAGGACATTTCAATAAGGGCATGCATGTTTCTTTCCGGTATCAATATTAATAAAATAGCATTTCGAATTCTCCGATAAATTCCTCTTTACTCATTTGCTCGCTTTACTTTTTCTTTTATCCTTCTTCAATTTCTACTAATGCAGACTTAAATAACTTGTCATTGAAAATAACAACGTCGGTAATTCATGTCATAACTTTGATCGCCCCATTAATCAAACCAAGGAATATGTTGAAGACAACTGGGAAACTCTTCCAGAGGTAATGATAATAACGGAACAAAAGGATAAAGTAACCCATCCTCGCGTGGAATCAAACGAAATGATCAACTTGGGCACAGAAGAAGACAAAAAGGGGTTAAAATTAACATCACACCCAAAGGATAGCAAATCAAGAAAGTTCTCTTACATCACCTTGTCTGACATAAGACGCCCACTGGTGTAACAAATTCGTGATTGTCGAGAAATTTGGTCTGCCGTTACGGCTTTCCTAAAAAATCATCACAGACAACGGTGAAAGGACTATGCAAGGATTCCAAGTCGAACATCATGATCCCTCCCCATACCGCCCAAAAAAAAACAAATGGGGCAGTTGCGACAACAAACAAAGAATATCAGGGATGATAGTGACATTTCACCTTACACGGAGATCAGACCTTGTTCATACTTCAATAGGGGCAACCCCGTTCGATGGGAGTAGTACTTCTGTTAAACCTCACCAAATACAAGAACGGTTGTCTTATGTCATATCAGAAAAGAATAAAGAAAGCTTAACAGAAGCGGATCCTTCCTCAACAATTTTAAAGAAACTTGGTGCCCAAGAAAGTCTCACCCAAAAGGATTCCCGCAGGAGATGGAGCTCGGACTATAAAGGACCTTTACATAGTAAAAAAAAAAATCATCCTCTGGAAGAGCCTTAATTCTCACAAAAATGGATCAGGAAGACATCCCACTCCCGGCAAACGCTGCCTAAAAAAGGAATATATGAAAAAAGAGAAAGAAAATCCAAGCAAGAATGAGCTCGCTAGGTTGAAAACCCAAAAGGGCGACCTAGGCAAAAGTTAGAGCGACCTGGTGGATTGAAAATCCAAAAGGGACAATCCAGGCAAAACTTAGGGTCAGGAAGTTGGACTAAAAAACATTGAGGCAATCAACACTTCCAGAAGTCGGATGATGAGTGATCAAGGTCGTGAACATGGGTGGCCGGCACCGTTACTTCAAGAACACTAACTACCGAGAAGTCTGCTTAGTATTTCAGCTTTCCTATTCTTTTAATAAAATTCCTGACGTAATCTTAAGTCGGTGTGCCATCTGCACATTTGGCCTCCAATGTCAATATCAAACACTTTCCTTTCTTTTTACTTCCGTCTATTTTCGAAATGATGTTTTGTGATAATTGATACTGGATTGTGAAACATGTGGCATAATCAAAAGCATTACAATCATTACGAAATTTCCGAGAATCACAGAAGAGATATAGTCTTTCTTTAAAAAACCTATAAGGAGGAAAGGAACCGCGGGAATAGAACAATAAATGCGCAATCATCTCAAATGATAAGTCCCAGTCATCCGCAATTGACTCAGCAGTACGAATACACTTGATAGCCTCATGCCGGAAGTCCTGCGAGTTGAAGGACCAGCAAAAAGAGAGGCCCAAAAAGAAAAGCAAAAAAGACCAAAAAAAAAAAGAAGAAAAGCCAAAAGAAAAATCATCCACATAGCATAAATCATTCCATCATGCATTAATATACGGGCACTTACCATTTCACACACCTGTATTGCACGCATGCATCATTCATCGCATTTTTAGACATGCCAAATATAGATAGTTTTTCCCTTCTCAGGTAAATGCATTCCTTAGTTATGTTCTAGGCAAGTACGCCGTGTGTCAATCCCAATAATTTGTTCCCTCAAAGTCAGTGCTCCAAACACCGGGCTCGTATCGCAATTCAGAGCCTCGGACCTCAGCAGTCCCTCGCAGCCCCAGAGCTGTCTTAATTTAGACCTCCAATGGTCATTCATTCTAGATCGCACGTCGCGTTATCGAGCAACCGACGGATCATCCGACCCCAGGTCCATCAGTTCAGTTCGACCCAGTATGTCAAAGCAACGACTTCGAACTCTACCCTCAAGATCACTATGTCGCCACTGAGCGCGACGGATCATCCGACCCCAGGTCCTTCAGACTAGCTGTGTCAGCCTAAGACATGGTGGACATCCTTGGAGGTGAGCAAATTAGGTCAACGACCTGATCTTGCCCCTCCGGCCGCTCGAAAAGGCCACCCCCGAGCATACCGTTTTACTAGTACCATTGCTAGTTTGTGCTCTTTTGGACCCCGAGTGGTCCTTCAAAGCCCCAGTGCACCTTCGGACCCCAATTAGTCCTTTAGGGTTTAGGCAACCCCTCGGAGCCCCAGTGCTCCCTTAGAGCCCAAATGCTCTTTTAGAGCCCCAGTGCTCCGCCAGATCCCCAGTGATCGTTTATTTATTGTTTCGGTTAACACGCCAAGTGTTAATCGTCCCTCTTTTCCCTAACTCATCTTCCCCCTAAGCGGACAAAATTAGAGTCTATTCTATCTTTATTTTTATTTCTACTACGAAAATCTGAAAACCATTCACCTTTTCTAGTAAAATATAAATAAAGAGGGGCAGCTGTTATACCCCAATTTTGTCCGATCTTTTTCGCAATCGTTTCTATCACTTACAAATCCTATTGCTACGAGAAGAGCGTTTTAGGCTCATTCGATGATGTCTCATCTTAATTCGGGCCAATGCTTAATACTTTGTTCAATCGGGCCAAAATGCCTTTTTGCCTGTTTGGGCCCATACGTGCGTGGTTGGCCTATACGTCTATGATTCGCGCTTGTCTAGTAAAATGGGCCTATGTGTTGCTATTGGACCTATGTTAGTAAATTGTTCTAATTGGGCCCGATTTGAGTCATTTGTCTAATTGGGCCTGTGTTTAGTTTTTTGATTGGGCTCGGCCCAATTTAATCATTCTCCTCCATCTTTGACCAAAAACGGTAAAATTGTTGAAATAACAGTTTATGGACATCACAAACATAATTAAAAATTAATTTTACAATAATCCAAAAATCTAAAAAAAAATTAAATTAAAAAATAATAAAAATACAATCTGAAAATACATAAAAAATACATAATAATGAAAAAAAAGCAAAAAGAGACGCCTCAGCAACAGCAGCCGATCCCTAAGCTGAACCCTAACCATTTCTTGCTCACCAAGTACCCATTTTCTCCAACCCAAGCCCAAGTACCTGAAAATGGAAACAAATATGGAAAAGGATCAGTAAAACCCTAAAATTGGCCTATATAAACAAAATAATTCAAACCCAAATGCACACGAAAACTCAGACCCCAAAACAGACGAAAAAATCCATACAAAATTTAGAGATGTTCAGGGTAAAAATTAGGGTTTCACACTGAAACCCTAATTGCAAAGCATCAAAAATCCACAAACATAAGCAGTCAAACAGAAGAGGCACAGCAGTAGCAGTAGGGACAGGAACAGCAGTATCGAGCAGACAAGAATCTATTTCAGAAGCTGGAAAAGGGGTTGGTCATATCCTACTAATATACGCATTTTTTTTTATCATTCATTAGAACAGTTTAGGAATCTGGAATCCATGTATAACTGAACCAAAAATCGAATCTTCAGTTTATGTTGTAAATAGATTAGAGTAAATACTGTAAATAGATTAGTTGTAAATATTAGGATTCAGGAATCAGAATACCAAACACAAAGAACCATAAAACGAAAAGGTAGAAAGGATCAGAACAAGAGAATGAAGCCTAGGTCTCAAAAACAATTAGAATTAGGATTCGGTCTTTTTAAATCTTCCAACAAAACATAGGCAAGTAGAACCAGAAAACAAAAATAGAGAAAAAGAAGAGAACGAAACTCATTAGAAAAAGAGAAAAAAAGGAACCTGGGCTGACTGTCGCCGATGGTGACCTTCGCCGGCAGCCCCAACACCCGTGTGCATCTTCACGCCTTTCGTTCTCTTTTCGCTCTCACAATCACCGCCACCAGCCCCAGCTCAAACCGCGCCGAGAACCACCCAGAAACTGAAAAGCAAACATAAAGAAAAGGGAATTAGGAATCAGAAACAAACATCAAAAACGAGGAAGAACAGAGGAGGATAAGAAGAGGAAAATTACAAAAACAGAGCCATACCTTTTAGTTCCGGCCACCGTAGACGGTGGCCGTCCGCCTCAAACCATCGCCTCCCCTGGCACCTTTGCCGTCGCGAGCCACCGTTAACGCTCGCAGTCGCAGCGCATCACCATCACCGTCGCAGTTCCTCAGCCTCTGTTGCCGTTCGTCGCCACTACCGCCATCGCTGGCCAAGGAACGGCCGGTTGGCGTCGTTTGCTCCCACCATCGTCGCTGTCACAAGCACCACGCCCTCCATCATCTCGGTCACACCATCCCTGCAACTCCGGTGCAAAATCCCCCCACGCCGTCGCGAGCCTTTATCGCCGTCCACCGTAGACAGCAGCTCCACCATGTCGCTGTCGTTAACCACCATCCCCTTCCCTCCTCCTCTCGCTCCGTAATCTCTCTCTCTCTCTCTCTCCGCAAATTTCTCTCTCCCTCTCTCTCCGCAAATTTCGCTCTCTCTCCACAAAATGAAGCCGCTGCGGCGCAGCAAACAGAGGAAAAGAAATTAGGTTTTGCAAAAAACCCTAATTTCCCAATTTATACCTCTCCCATCTCTTTTTTCTGTTTTTTTTAAAAAATAAAAATAGAATAAAAAACACCGGTTACTTTTCACACCCCCTGTGTTCCATTATGCACCTCCCTACGCAAGCCCATTTTTAAAGGCAGGCCAGTTCACAAAAACGAACTGGGCTCACTAACTGCACCCCCTGCTTTTAATACAACCCTCCTGTAATTTGCACCCCACTTTTAACTGCTGCACCCCTTTTCGTTTTGTCCTTTATCTCTTTTCAAAAAAAGCAATTTCTTTTACAAAAAAAAAACAAAAAAAAATAAATAGATAAATAATTCCTTTTTTCAAAAAATATAAATAGGGGACTAAGTCGACTGTACAGTCGGGTTAGTCTGCTTTTTAGGTCACTAATGAACCGTTACGGATCATGGCCTAAAATCCCTATTTAAAACAAACAAATTTCTAAGTTGAAATAAACACAAACACGTTTCTTCCTACAAATCAAATTCTCAAATTAGGGGACTAAGTCGACTGTACAGACGGGTTAGTCAGCGTTCTAGGATAAATGAGCCGTACGGCTCAGGAATCCTAAAACCCCTATTCCAATAAAATCAAACAAACACACTCCAAACCTTTTTCCAAACTCCAAAAACTCTATTTTCACAAAGTAGGGGACTAAGCCGACTGTACAGTCAGGTTAGTCATCGTTTTAGGACAAATGAATTGATCACTCAGGAGTCCTAAGAACCCTATATTAAAAAATACCAACCAACAAACATTTTTCTACCAAGAACTACGTGTGATTTGATTCTCTACCAAGAGATACGTAGGAGCAGATGGGGGCCCACATCTGTCAATTGCACTAATAAAAAACCTTTTTTAGTCCTTTTCTAAATAATCCCTTTCTTAAATTCGAATAAAATATCAATTTTCTTCTTTCTTTTTAATTCACAATGAAAGGGTAAAAATAAATGTTTTCAAAATTAACTTCCGCTTCTACAACTAATTAGCAGGTAACCTTCCTTAGGAAGGATGTCGTGGGGTGCTAATACCTTCCCCACGCATAACTGACTCCCGAACCCAAATCTGGTCTCAAGGACCCTTATCCATTCCAAAAGGGATTTTCCAATGTTTGCCCTTAAACTAAACTTTGGTGGCGGCTTCATTTTTGAACCTTCGAGGAATCCTCGCCCGGATTTTTCGGTCGCTACACCGTTATATTGGGAATTCTAGAATACCTAGCATTATATCTCGGATTATGCTAAGCCACAGACAAGATTAAAAGACAGACATGGTAATTCACAGACAAGAATAAGATATGAGCGAGAACGGCTCATAAGACAAGGAAAACACTGAGAGAGGAAATGTGAGGGGGTACGAAAGAACTCACTGAGATTTATAATCTCACTTTTTATGTTTGTGGTGTTTTCAGATGTGCAAGGAAAGAAAAGCAGGTTGAGGAGAAGTGGCGGATACCGTAGCTACTTAGGTAGAGAGAAGATCCTTTGTCGATCTTGATAATGTATTTGCTTTTTCCCTTCTCATGTATTATTAAGTTTAAATCCTTGAAGATTATTCAAGGTTATGCAGTTATTGTAACCTATCTTATAGTTGGACCATAGATATGTGTATTATCTCGATTATATACTTATTAAGTACTTATTTCAGAGTTAGGTTCAGAAAGTTTTATCTCAAACTTGTAAGTGAGTGGTTTATTTCCGCTTAAGTTTTAATTGGTCCAATTGTATGAGCAGGTTCTACTCTGAGTTAAGATATTAAGTTAATGCCTCTTTTTATCACTATATGGTATAATTTAAGGTGTTACACGGACCCACCTCATCGCACAAACCTGACATTCCGTGCCCCCATTCCTGCAGGTCCGATCTGGAGGAGCCCGTGCTGAGAACTCAGGATCGGTAGGACCCGAGGTACAAGAGGATCTGAGTTCTGCTCCCAACAGCTTCCAAGCGGAAGAAGACCGCTCTCCCGAGGTTTCAATTAATGAGTTAATGGACGAGGACCAACTGAGTGAGTCGGAATCCTCCGAGTCACACCGATCCGAGGATCAAGGGAGCATCAATTCCCCTATGCCTAAGGAAAACGAGTCCGGGCTCGAAGTTGGCTCCGGAGGCAGAGGTGGAGGCCAAGAGCAAAGCACCGGATCCGATGAATACTCCAGCACCGGAGTCGGGCCGGTTGACATACCTCTGGAAATGGCTTTGTCAGTTCCCCGCGAGTACTCGTGGGTTTTCGAGATGCTGAAGGAGATCCGATCTAAGTATGTGGTCGACATGGACTTGAGCCGGTTTGCTGAAAAAATATCAGAAAGAAGAGGCAGACAAATATGGAATGTAGAGGGAATGGCGAATGACCAGCATTCACCGCTTTTCAGCAGGAGGTCTTGGGTACCCTTAACTTGGAACCATCACACCTTCACCCCAACGCATGGGCCTTCATCCGAGCTTTCGATCTGGTGTGCATTCATTTGGATAGGCCGGTGTCAGCATATTTGTTTTTTCACCTCTTCAAAATCAACAGGAGACACGAGGAGGGATCCAAAGAGCGGGGGGAGCATGTTAGCCTCCGAGCGAGGAGAAACACCAAGATATTCCAGCCCTTCACTGATTCTCTAAAAGGAGGCTGGAAAGACAAGTTTTTCCTTTGTCGAACCTGTGAGTGCCGATGCTATAGAATACGTCGGCAAGTACAGTGACGATGGATGATCTCTTGAGTCTACCAAGTTTCCTATAGGCTGGACTCTTGCCCACTTCAACCACCCGCCCAGAGCTTACACCGTTAGCAGGAGTAGGCTAAGCGATGTGGAGAAAGTGACGATGGAGATCCTGGTGAACTGTGCCGACCTTATTCCTCATGCCGACCTCAAGAAGTTCGGCTTTGACACCGCAGCTTTGGTTCAGGCTGGCAAGAAAACGGCGGTTTTAAGAGCCCTTGGTAGGATCGTACATTGATATTTTTTCTGAATATTGACTGAATTAATTCACAAGTTTTCTAACTCGTCTTTTCTTTTTGTTCGCTTTGCAGATAACATGTCTGGTGGTAGGTTCGCCACTTTGAAGGCAAGAGCTCCGCTGAAGGGCGGCCTGGAAGGAAGCAGTTTCGAGCCTCAACCTGCCCCACGAAATGATGAGCCCTTGAATGTTCGGAACACCCCAAGGCGTGAAGAGACCCTGATTGTTGACCCCCTGAACACTGCAACAGTGGAGGATCTTGAGGAGACCGACCTTCAACATTAGAGGCGGCGGCTTGGTCCGGTCCCGAAGGAGCCTCGCCCTTCTCAACATGCTGCTTCCTCCCAAGCTCGGGGGGAAAGAGTCCAATCTGGAAGGGAAACCTTCCCCCGGGCTTCAAAGAAAATTCGCCATGGGAAAGAAGGGTCAAAAAGGCACAAATCTCTGGACTTCTCTCTAGAGGGCGAGTTTGTGAAGAAGTCCTACGAGGAGTACTGTGCCGATCCCATCAGGGCTTCAACAAACGTCTTCAATCACGTGGTCGACATCGCCAGGTGTCAACTTGAAGATGCTGAAAAGTAAACGAGAGGTAAAGCTTGAAGATGCATGAAAATACTTTTTATTCACTTTATCATTTTCAATTCTATGTTCTTAACTTGCGTTATTTTCCTTTTCAGAAGCTCGGAAAGAGAGTGAGGAAGCAAGGGTCCGGGCTGAGGAGGCTCGGAAAAGATTGGAGTCGGTCCAAGCCGATATGGAGAAATCTCAAAAGGCATTCTCCGACCTACAGAACGAAAAGGAGAAAGCAGAGTCGGAGAAGAACACCTCAGCAGGCGGAATCAAGGACATGGAAGTCCAGCTCGTATCATCGGAGGCCAAAGTGAAAAGAGTGGTCGAGAAAAACACCACCCTTCAGAGCCAAAATTATCTCCTTAAGACTGAAAAATCAACCCTCGAGGCTCGGGTGAAAGGTCTTGAGGGTGAATTGGAGACCGCAAAAAAGGAGAAGAAGGTCGATGGAAATGGCCCTTGAGATGGGTACGTCGGCGTTTTCAAATGCCTTGACGCAAGTTGCTGTGATCTTTCCCTCCTTCACCCCCGATCTGGAGGTGTTACATGTGGAACACAATGTGGAGGATGGTAAGATCGTCAAAATTGATGAGGTCACCAAGGAGCGCACCATCGTCTACCACCTCCTTCCGATGTTTAACTCATGACTGGAGGGAGATATTTTTTGTGAATAGGTTCCGGGCCCCAAGTGGAACCGGAGTTTTGCTCTGTAATTAACTGCTTTTTCGAACTTGAGGACCCGGCCATATCCGGGATAGCTTGTAATATTTTACTCGTTTTAATTGTTTGCTTTTCCGGTTTAAGTTACCTCGATTATGCTTTATTTCTTGCATGTTAATATTTTACCCTTGCGTTTATTTTGCTCAAGTAATGTATGTCGCCTTTATGACAGTTTATCGAGACTCAGCCCAGATCGAACTCGCCCTTTAGGGTAATGGCAGCCCCGGCCATTGATCTTGGCGATTTTGAATCCCAAAGATCTTTGAAGCCCTTTGAACAATTTATTGGGAATCGGCCCAGATTTAACTCGTTCAAGAGGGGTTGCGAACACAGCGGTCGCAGATAATGCTGAGCTTGGTGGCTCGGGTTCCAGTTTAATATGGAACCTTGCCGTGATCGTTTGACCGGTCCCAAAGGATTCCCTTCAACCTCGGAATTGTGAATTTCTGATAGTGAAGAATAATAAAGATGTATTAGATGGAGACATGTTTACAACATCGGAATACAATGCGCTCTTAGGCTTAAAATGGAAATTAGCTGTAGTATTTCTTTAGTTTGGCAGCATTCCAAGTTCTTGGGATTGCTTTCCCTTTTAGGGTTTCCAACTCGAAGGTGCCATTACCGATCTTTCACAGGATCCGGTAAGGCCCTTCCCAGTTGGGGGCGAGTTTCCCTTGCGTTGCGTTCTTCAAACTGACATTGGCTCTCCGGAGCACCAGATCGCCGATCTCGAAATCCCTAGGGATAACCTTCGAGTTGTACCGGGTTGCTATCCTCTGCTTTATCACTGTTTCCTTGAAGGAGGCTTTACCTCAGACCTCGTCGACGAGGTAGAGGTTCTCCCTCAACTCGTGGTTGTTTTCCTCTGGCGATTTCGGGATGAGCGTTCTCATACTCAGCTCTTAGATTTCAACCGGGATGACCGCCTCGCTCCCATTAGAGAGTCGGAACGGAGTTTCCCCCGTCGAGTTCTGTGGGGTGGTCCTGTAGGCCCACAATACATAGGGCAACTCCTCAACCCAATTACCTTTGGCCTCGTCCTGTCGTTTCTTCAGTCCATTGAGGATTACCTTGTTGGCAGCCTCGGCCTGCCCATTGGTCTGGTGGTGTTCTACCTAGGTAAAACGATGTTTAATCTTAAGATCAGACATCAACTTCTTGAAGCCTTTGTCAGTGAACTGGGTTCCGTTATCAGTGACCACTACCTCGGGGATCCCAAACCTGATCATGATGTTTTTCTTGAAAAATTTGATGTAATTCCTTACATTGATAATGGCTAATGGCTCGGCTTCAATCCATTTTTGTGAAGTAATCTACAACCACTATCAGGTATTTGACCTGGCCAGGGGCAGTTGGGAAAGGCCCCAATAGGTCTATCCCCCACCACGCAAAAGGCCATGACGAGGTGAGGCTAGTAAGCTCGGTAGGAGGCGCCACATGAACATTGGCATGGATCTAACATTTTCGGCACTTTTTTCACGTATTCTTTAGCATCGATTTCCATTGTTTGCCAGAAATAGCCTACCCTTAATGCTTTCCGGGCTAGTGACTGACCTCCGAGGTGTTTGTTGTCCACAAATTCCTTCGTGGATTTCGGCCAGGACATAACCGCTTCTTCTCCTTCAATACATATCAGTAATTGTGCGGAGAGGTGTTGTGTAAAAACGTGTGCAAGTATACACAGTCAAACAAGTAATATAATGATAAGAAAGATCGTTCCCACGAGGATTAATGTTTAAAAACTAATTCTATTTACTAGCACTTGGTTCAACGAGTAAAAAGTAAAAATAAAAGCATAGTAAAAATTCATTGTTGTGCAAGAGTAATAGTGAAAGTTAAATGATGGTAAAACAATAACAACTAAGGTTAAAAATCAGAGAGATGAATATAGTCAAGACAAGGATCCGTAATCAATCACTATTGATGCGATGCTGTTATTAATGCTATGACAGCATTCAGTGTGCAGAATGAATATGGATATTCCTATCTCTGTTAACGAAATGTCGTCAAGGTTTCCTTATTCCTAAGCTCCCATGAGGTTCATTTCGTCGGTTGAAAAGCATGTTTCAGATCACACCATAGCCCTAGCTTCATATTCCTATTCTTCACTAGGAAAGGGTAATATTCCCATTACTCTTCAAACTATGTTAATTTGCGAAATCAGCACTTAAATTTCTTCCCAAAAATAGAAGCACATTATCCTAATTAAAGTGATCATGTTTAAAAAGGATGTATAGCATTTACTCACACAAATTAATAAAGCGTAAAGCATTGATTACATAAAGCATCAATAGATCTTTAATTACATCACCACATTCTTGACTATAAAGAGATCTAGCTCATAATGAGCTTAGACATGATAAAACAGCAATCGGCTACCATAAATGAAGTCATCAAAACAAAGAGAACACTGAAATTAAAGTACACAGAAGAATGCAGAATTATACAAACAAAATGAAGCTCAGATTAAGCTTCAGGTGTTGTAGATTGCTATAGAGCTTCTATGCTGTGCGTTGGAAAATCAGTGCTACAAATCCTGAGTTCCGAGCTTCAACAATGGAGTTTCATTACCGAAATGGTGGAAGATGGTTGGGTGAAGGCAATGGAACAGTGAAATGGGAATGGAGTGTACTCTCTGACCTAGGGAACAGTGGAGGCTGAATTGTGTATGCACTTTTCAGGGTAAAGTACCTATTTATACCTCTTTCTCTTTCCAAGTACTATTGGGCCTTTCTTTCCGTGCCACTCTGCCAAGTGCTGCCAACCCTAATTCCAAGGACATTTTGTCTTTTAGCAGTGTTGGTGCGAAAAGTAGTTGTGCAAGTATACACAATCGCAACAAGTAATATAATGATATGTAAAGTTCGTTCCCACAGGGATTGGAATTAATCTAAGAAGTTTAAGTGATTAGAAGCTTAGTGAAAAGAATTGAGTACAAAGTAAAAGTAAAGAGTTGTAAGCATTATAAGTTGTGATAAAACAGTATTAAGTTGAAGTAATTAAAGGTGAGTTGGATAGCTCAGTAGTTGTGTAAATTCCCAAGAGTAATGTGCAAATAATATTTAGACGCTGTAGCGTTAAGCGCTGTAGCGCTTCAAAGTCCGTAGACGCTGTAGCGCTTTGGTAGCGTGCCTTTCAGTCACTTTTGTCAGGGTTATGTTACAAGACTCCTATGTCTAGGCTCTAAATAAGTTTTACCCCTGTATATTAAGCTCTTACAACATTTGCCTTATGAACTACTACTCCCCTATGTCTAGAGTTAATTAGTGCTTCCTTTAAATGTCTTTAAAGGGTTTTCATTCATATCATTCCTTGAGTTCTCTTTGTGAACCATGTCTGTACCCACAAAGTTACCTTGTTTTAGTTGATCATTCCCAAACCAAGATTGAAAGCATTATGACACAAGGAATAAAACACAAACATCATAATATTATACAAAAGTTACTCAAGGTTCTTCACACACCTAGAACAATCCAACTACAACAAAGTTAGCTCATCACAAGTTCCATCAACATAATACAACTAGAGAGTATGTATTACCGTATGAAGACAAGAGAAGAGTGGTTGCAAAAGATACACTCCAATGATCCCAAGTAGCATATAAAGGATGAAGTTGAGGCGTGAGCAAAACCTTGGATGAAGACTAGAAAACTATGCTAAAAATAAAAGCTTAAAGGGTAGTATATCAATGGAGAAAAGCTACTATGTCATAAGAAGTTCTTTTTTCCAAGTTACAACCACTTGTGTCTACGTATGTTTCTTACCTAATGAAGCAATCTAATCTAATCTAAAAAACTAACTAAATCTTAATAAAGTAATAATAATAAAATCATGATCATAAGACTTAGATATTATCTTTAAAGTACTTTACAAAAAGTGCTAATGATGGAATACACCAACTATCACATGGGTTCCATTTAGGGGGCACCAAGTGTAATTTAGCATCCACTTGGAAGTCAAAATATCCAGCTGAGAGGAAGAGATAAGGGTGATGACTCATCATGTCCTCAAGTGGTCACACAAATATCTCAATGGTCAGCCGTCATATAACGCTGTAGCGTCTCCTTGATAGCATACCGCTGCAGCGCTAAAGAAAAACATCAAACATATTCACAAAGGCATTGACTATGCCCAAGGTTTAGGGAATTGGCTTATAACCTATATTTACTCTAATATTCATATATTCACATGTTTAAGAACTAGAATTACTTGAGAAGTAAGCTTGACTTAAGTATTAGGAGCATAAATAACCTATATAAAATAGAGTTATCACACCCCCAAACTTAAACCATTGCTTGTCCCCAAGTAATGACACTTGAACAAGACAAACTGATCATATAACAAGCTGCAGCTTTTAAATTAAACAGAATTTATGCATAAGCTAATTCTTATCATTTTCACACACCATTGTGGTCCACAATTCAAATAGAATCATTACTGCTCAGTTGTGAGTGTGTGATATCAAAGCTTAACTTAGTCCCTAGTTAATTTCAGAATTTCTCTAAGGTTTTGGGAAGAATGGATTTCTTTTGGGTTAGGCAAAAAAAATTTTCAAAAAGAAGAGTGGAATAACAATTTCACACAAGGTCTGAGGGGCATCAAAGCACAGCAAATGGCTTTAATTAGGCAATGCATAAACTTTTGGCCTGGTGATCAAACGCTGTAGCGTTTAGACGCTGTAGCGCTAGATTTTGATGATCAAAACTAGATGTTATCTTCATTACTGAGCTCCTTATTTGCATTTTCTTTTCATGATTTTTGGAACAGCTCAGCAATTTATTTAAGATATTTTGCAACTTTTTATAAGACCATAAGCACATTTTTATTTCATTTTGCAAAGACCAATTTATCATCTTTTGTTCCTAGCCTTAACATAACCGATGCACCCCCAAACTTAGCTTTAAAAGCAACTCTCAATTTTTAATGAAAACTTGACTAACCCTTGGTTACCCTAGACTAACTTTATCCTTAGATTACCCCTAGCTAACTAGGTTCTTCACTAAGCTTGGATTTTGTGTAAAAGCAGCAATAAAACCATTTCATTGTTTACACAAGGCTGCCCTACTCAAAAATTCTTATTTACTTTTTTTAATTTGGCTATATAACTTCAGCTTTTGCTTACTAAGAAATTTAAAACATGCAGCTAATCATATTTCCTATTCAAGCATACAAAATATACAAAACATGCAACACATGCAAAACATGGCATAATTATAATTAATTATACTTAATATTTAAAAACATAATTGTACTTAATTCAAAACATTATTTAATAACCATAAGGTCCTCCCCCAGAATTAAAATTTTGCAGTGTCCTCACTGCTTGATGGACAACAAAAGGGAGAGGCCTTAGAACAACAAAAACAAAGTTCAAAGAACATAACCGGCATGAGAAGCCAACAAGTCTTGCCTTTTTAGGCTTTCTTGAGCCTCTTACCGGCTCTTGAAGGGGCTGGGGCTCCTCTGGCTGCCTTTTTCTTCTTTGGTTGTGTTGAAGTAGTCTTCTCTGCCGCTACAGCGGTAGGTGGCGCTGTAGCGCTTGACTCCTGTACTGCTGCTGTTGCAGCGTCTGATTCCTGCACTTCTTCTTCCTCTTCTGCTTGCTCTTGTTCCTGCTCTTTTTCTTCCAGTACTGGCTCTTTTCCATCCTGCAAGTTCACTAGCTCCTCAGCAGCCTCCTTCTCACTTTCCTCCTCGGTCAGAATTGCCTCAGGCTTCTTTGGTGTGGCTTGTTTGGCAGGTGATTTCTGGGGTGTTAGTTTGGTTGGTTCAGGGATGGGGTGGGGGTTGATGGTGGATTGGCTTTGGCAGGTGGGTTTTTGGTTTCTTTGGGCTGGGGGTTGTATCACACTGAATTTCTTCTGCTTCCTCATCTTCTGCAGTTTCAGATTCTTCTTCAGTATCACTCTCCTCACCTGATGATTCCTCATCCTCTTGCTTCTCCATCTCTTTCATGAATGCAATGGTTTCTTCCTCATCTTCCTCACTTATATTCTCAATGTCTTCAGAATCAAAACTGTCCTCCTCTACTGCAGCTTTTTGCACTTTCTTTGCTGGGCTAGGCTTTGCTCTCTTTACTGGGCTAGTCACAGCTTTCTTCGTTTCTTTCCTAATTCCCTTTTTCTCTACTTTTTCAGCTGGCTCTTCCTCCAATAGCCAATCAGGGAATTGAGGTGGGGAAATGGATTTCTTCCCTTTTGATATCTGGGCATACATTGCTTTTTCCCAATCAAACGTCGGCTAATGTTGCCGACTTGGCACGTCATGTGCTTATGTGGCACGTTAACCAACACATGTTTTTGCGCCATTTAATGTACATGTTTAGTTTTTGGTAAACCCGGGTATTGACTGCACGGACAGCAGTGACTAATCCCTCGCTCATTGTAGGTGCCTCGAGGGGCAGGCCAGCTGGCCCAGAGTTTTAACGCTGCTCCGTACCCAATGCCTGGATCGAACCCCCGACCATTGGTTAAGGGAGGTTCAGCCCCAACCGCTGAACCCCCGGCTCCGGATTTGTATATGTTTAGTTTGTTTTAATATTATTATACATAGCACGAGTCATTCTCCTATCATAACAATAATAATACGTTTATATAACTTAGTGTATTTTTTATAATATATCCTCAAAAAAAAAACTTATAGTGTATTTTTATTTCTGATTTAAAATTTTTACAAAAGTTTGCGTGGTTTTTTCAATTAGTTAGCTAACATAATATTAGTTAATATTTACATCTCACGAAGGTAAAAAGTAAAAACTATATGTAAACTCCTATTTGTTAAAATATTTTTATAGCAATTTAAAAATTCCCATTTAAAATTTTTACATTTCTCTTTACAAATTTTAAATCATTTTTTATAATTTTTGAAAGCAAATTCTTTTCAAACTTTTTATGATTTCGTAGGAAACTTCTCATAAATTAAAACTTAATATAATATAAAAATTAGTATCACATTCGCAACCCTAACACATACTCGGGCATCACCCGTGTTCAACACGGTTTGTGAAGATACTTGGGTCTTTTAACCATTTGATTTTGGGTTCGATCTCTGGCCATTGCGTATGGAAAAAACATTTATTGTGAGAGGTTAACCCCTTAAAAGGATCTCAGATATCTCGAAGTATAGTCTCCACGGTCGCCGTGGAGGATACCTTGATTTAACGGAAAAAAAAAAACAAAGCGTGACAAAATATATTCTATATTTTTGAACAAAATCTTAAATAGATACTCGTACGTGGAGAATTGCATGTCAAGATTAGAGACTGGAACTCGACTTCACGGATATGAGAAGATTAGAGACTAAGAAACAGTCACTCTCCATCATTTCTAGTAATACGTGTATTGTTAATCATCCAATGTTGTTGAGTTCAGAACCAGACCAACATATGGGCCCTACAATTAGGAAATGGTTTCCTACAATTGGGATCCCCTGTATTCACACAATCCGTGCGTCTATAATTGTTTGATCAAAATTGGATGATTAACAATACACGTGGATTATAATTTTTTTTAAAATTAAAATACCAATCTTGGAATCTAGATCCTACGACCACCAATGTTCTAATATGTAAACGTAGAATGTCTCAATTCCACAAATTTTCCATGGTTGATAACCACACCTAAAGAGAATGATAAACGATAAAGAACGATTTTTTATGAAAAAATTTTAGAGCGAAGAGATGATGTCCAAATCCAAGGCAAAGAAGACCTTCAAGCTTTTTGAATAAGGTAAAGAACTAATTTAGTTCGTGAAAGTTCAAGACACTGTCAGAATAGTTTAATCAATGCATTGAAAATTGGATTAAACACCAATTGATGTAACCTCCAAATCAAAGTTCAATTACTTTAAACTACTTAAATCGGGATGAAACTATAGCCTAACCGCTCAAATAATCAAACTGTGGACAATATTAATTCATGATTTAATGAGTTAAACATTTTAGCTGGTTCAGTTTTTAAATCATCGAGTCAACATATCAAATTTATAAAAACATCTCAAATGTGTCTTTTATCCGTTTGGTTGAAGCGAGAGAGAAATGGAAGAAAGAAAGAGAGAATGAGTTTCTATTGTATGGTTAAAGCGAGAGAGAAAGGGAAGAGGGAAAGAGAGAAAAGATAATGACTTTCTACTGCACTAAGAGTGTGTTTGGTTCAAGTGAAAGAGGGAAGAGAAAGTAAGGAAAGAGAGAAAGAGAGAAGAGAGCGTATCAAACAATAGAAAGAGAGAAGAGAGAATGATTTTCTTTCTTCCCTCTTTCTCTTTAACCAAACAGACCCTTACGGTGTGTTTAGATTAGAAGAGAAAGAGAGAAGAGAGAGTGAGGGAAGCGAGAAAGATGTGAGAAATAGAGAAGATTAGGGGTGTTGTTTGGTTTAAGGGGAAGAGAAGAAAATTAGGGGAGAGATATTGGTGTCTCTTGGTTTGGTTAGAGCGAAAGAGAGAAGAGAGAAAGAATAATAGTTTTTAAATGACAAAAATACCCCTATATATTTATTTTGTTAAATTTAATTAACTTAAAAGTTATTTTAATTATTTAATTAAATTCGCTAAATAATTAATATAATTAGTAAAATATTTATTTTAGTTAGTTTATTTAATTAGATAATAATGAAAAGAATTAGGAAAATGGGGTGATAAAGTGAGGGTAAAAGTAAAATTATTGAGCCTTTTCTCCCTAGTTTCTTCCCACAATTGGAAAGATTGCAAATAACACTATGTGTTTGGATGAGGCATTTGAAAATTCTAGGGAGTTTCAAATTCTAGGCAACCAAATCCTTTCATTTTCAAAATTATTTTGTTTAGATGGGATAATTAAAATTTTTCATTCTTAAAATTCATTGTTTGGATATAATAATTAAAACTCTTCATTTTTTTATATATATTTTTTAAAATCTTTCAATTTACCCGAAAGTCGACTGACATGTGAGTTCAACGACCCACCGGATGACGGGCCCGACCCATTGGAAGTTGATCAGTCTCGACCTACGAAGTTAGAGGTGGCAAAACAGGCTACTCGGCCCGTGTTGGGATAAAAGAATATTGCACTAATAATTAGCTCACCAAAAAAATCAATTCCACTGACTGTAACTATGGAGAAAAAAAAGCTTACATTCATCAAGGTAAACTGGGATCAATATGATTTAACAGAAGATGAAATGAATTACGTACAAAATAGCTAAAATCAATGTTAACAGGGTGACCACCATGAATGTAGTAGTAGCATCATTTTTCAAATCAAAGAAACACACCCTTATAGTCAATTTGGTCATTGAATATCTCTTTCATTAGTCAATTTAGTTCTCTAACACATCTTCTGCTGATCATCGGTTCACAGAAATTAGTAAAAGACCATACATGCAAGAACGTTTTTACAATTTCAACACATTCAAGTACCAAAATGCCTATTTACCGCTGAAAAAATAGTCTAAAGGGTATGAGAAACCTGCTTGTTAAGTGAAAAAAAATTGTCTCCATGAGAAACAACACCCCCTAAAGTTGATGCAATGCAAAAAGGGGTCACAATTTCGATACACAACAAGTGGCCATTTTTCAGGTAAGAGGGCATAAGCTATATAAAGTGAGACACTACCACTTGCATATCTCTCCTTAACCCAAGAAATACAAATCACAAGAACCATCAAGCTTGGCATTGTGTGATATTACTAACCATCAAATATTCAAATATTCAAAATCTGAGTTCTATGAAGGATTTATGCTTCCAATCCATTCCTAGGGGAGTGAGTGAAACTGCATTCTAAGCCTTTAATTACTTTTCCAATTTACAATCCAAAATTCATCAAAAAGTAAAGAGTTTCAATAGTAACATAGTAACTTTCAAATACAAAACTCAAGTTTCATACATCATATGGTTAAAAGCAACTACTACAATAAAGGGTAAGCCAACAAAAATGGGCTTAAACCCTTGAATTTATGAAATACATCATAACCTATCATATAATTTCATAACATATATATTATATATTAAGTCATATACCAAAATCAGATTAGCTTAAGAGAGCCAGAATCCACTGAGACCATGAAAGCCAAAAAAACCAGTGGCAAACGCAATGATGTACAAAACAATCATCCATGGCTGCTATATAAAGCACATAAAAAACAGCTCTTTTTCGAAACAGATGATCAGCTGCGTCTACTCGTTTCATGGACTCAGTGTTAATGGCACAAAAACCTCTCACTATGTAGCTGTAGATATACCATTTTCAAAAATTTCTTCACCACATTCCCACTCTAAAGAGTTTTCACATGGTGTATTGGTTTCCTCTAGCTCCTCATCAATCATGATCTCCATGGCCCGGCAAGTCAGACTGCAAAATGCTTTTTCACCTCTGCAAGATATCAAAGAAGCTAATCTTAGAATCAATTTCTATGCATCAAATCAACTACTACATCCAGTCCACTTTATAAGAGACATAAGAGACACTGCAGTTTTAAGTACATTGAGTAACTACCAGATACATCAGTTATTCAATGTACCTAAAATTGCATTGTTTCTTATAAAGTACATTGTTTCTATGCGTCATCATGGTTTACGGCATCACAGACATCATGGTTTACGGCATCACAACTGAAACAACATCAACCACATTTGACAACAATTCTCCGCGCAATGACAAAAATACCGCAACCGTAATATAAAACCATGTTGTTAAGTCAAAACAAAAAATGCAACGAAGTTAAATAATTAATTTACCTATATATGTAAATATCTTTCCCTTCTTCCAATATCTTGTTGCAATGGTAGCAGAAACTTAAGAAGCCACCAGAGGGATATTCATATCGGTTAGGAGTCTCTAATTGGTCAACCACAGCAGAAGACAACCCTTCCTTCTCTTCATTCTTTTGATGTTCCTTAAGATCATCAGCATGAATGTCCAATACACAGTCACAGAAAATATGTGTTGTCTTCGGATTCGGACCATGAGAAATCACACAAGTATAGTCCTCAGAGTTTTCAATGTCACTAGCAGATAAACACTTGATAAGTTCATTGGAAGAGAGCAAAGCCTTTTTGTTCATGCTTCCTCCAATAAAATGAGGAGGAGACAAGCTTGAATCAAAGTTGTTTGAACCAAAGGGCTCACCAATCTCAAAAACAACACTAGAAGATTCACCCTTATAAGAAATAGAACCACTTTGAGTATAAGGAAGCTTAAAAAAATCTTTAGGTAAGGATTTAGATGCATGAACAGAATCAATGCAAGGTTTGAAATTAGGTGCTTTGGTAATCATTTTGGGACTAGATTTCTTGCACTCAGATGAGAGAAGAATATTATCAGAAAATTTTGAACAATCTTCCAATGAATCTATGATACTTAAACCTACTTTGGTAGAGTCCCATCTCCTTTGATGCCCTATTTTTGACAGCAATGTAACGTCAAGTGGAGAAGTTGGGCTTCTAATTGAATCAGAATCTAACAAACCTTGAGGTCCTAATCCAACAAACAGGAGAGGGGTTTTGAAAATTGATTTGTTTTTCATATTGGTCCCTAAAGTATGAGATTCAGAACCAGAACAGTAGTTGTAATTAGCATCAGAAATTGCCATTTGGTCCTCTTTCTCAGCAAATATCTCACAAAACCTGATCAAATTGAAAACCACACAGGTTTACGTACTCAAGAAATAATCAATCAACAATATCAAGAATTTTTTTGAATCAATCAACAATATGACATAAAGATTTGAACTTTGAATGCAAGCACAGATGAAAATCAAAGTCAAAGTCTTTCAAAATGAACAGATGAAGATGAAAACAGGAAAAAAATAAAAACTTGAGCTTCAATTAAACAAAATATTCATTTTACAACATCAATCCCTAAAATGCAAAGGGGAAAAATAAGCTTATTGGAGGAAAGGGAAATAGATCATTGAAAGATCAGCAAAATCATTTCCATTTGGTTATGAATGTGAATAAACAAAAGCCAATTTATCAATCTGCATATGAAAAACAAAAAATAATAGAACTTCTAAATAAACTAATAAAGTATCACTATAAGAAAAAATAAAAAAGGATTAAAATAACATGTGAGAGATAGAAAGCTGAACAAAAAACTACTAAAACATTAAAAAAAAATAAAAAAATGCAGAGAATAAAAAAGAAGGAGAAGGAAGAAAAACGCACCTGGGTTTTCTCTATGTGTGCTAGAAACTTTGAGAGAGATGAAGGTGCAGAGAGAGGGAACTCCAAAAGGAGTAAAATGTGTGAGTGTGTGTGAAACTTGTGCAGTGGAGAGCAGAAGAAGTATAGAGTACAATCTCTCTCTCTCTCAAATTCCTCTTTCTCTCTCTAGCGCTTTGTTTGGCGTGTCATGATATACAAAAATGTTACTTTCACTTTGATTGTGACAAATGGTTTACCAGAATCATGCCACGTAATCACCAAATGTCATTTTTGAGTTATAGAAAGTGAGTAAAGTGTACCTGTGTTTGATTATTTATGTTTCTCCAATTGGCACTTTAGTAGTTACATTTATTTTTCTATTTTAGCTTTAAATAGTGTTTTCGTTTATTTAATTATAAAAAAAGCATCGTAGTTTTTTTCTTTCAAAACGGTATTGATTCAATAATCAAACAAAAAACAAAAATAATTTGTTCACTTGCTCTTCAATGATCAATTAAAGAAGTAATTTGTTTGAGAAAAAACAGAATTCTTTTAATATAAGAAGTTTTTATAATTTGTTATTATAAATTATTTTTCTACATTTAAACTTAAGTAATAAAGATTTATTTTTATTTTAACAAAGATTACCTCCGTCTCAAAATATAAGTGTTCGGACTGGGGTCGCCATTTCAGACTTGGGCCAGCCTCAGAGGCCCATATCCATGATCTATAGGAGATTCACAAGCCCTATTATCCGATCAACAATGGAGATCATTTCGTGTCTCTCTGTACGGCAAAGAATCAATCTCGGCTCAACGCTCGACAAAAGAATAAAGCCACGTCACTGGCAAAGTCAGTGTTATCAGAACCGGTCCGGACCGGCCGGTCGGACCGGTCGGACCGGGACCCGGTGGTCTTCACGGACCGGGCAGCTTGCAGGACCGGACCTGCAGTTGGCCCGGTGATGACATCAGCGAACCGGTGAAAATCCGGTGAAAACCCGGTCGGACCGGGTCGGACCAGTTTTTTTTTTTTTTTAAGATGAACCAATTATAAATTTTGCATTTTTCACAAAAAAGACTTGGGTGGGATTCGAACCCCCTCCCTAGTATTCAACATTTCAACTTTTTAACCATTAAGCTATCTATTATTTGTTGATACTGTCCCGCATTCATTAAATATATTCAATTCCGGATATGTTAATTTTTTTTGCACATTCTTTCATTAATAGTTTTGATTAAACACTCATTTTTTTGACAAATTGATTCAAGTTCAACACTCATAAACATGTTAGTAAATGTATAATTATAAATAAAATTATAATAAAATTTCTATATTAATAAATGTATACTTTCTTAGTATATATTATAATTTTTTGAATTTATTTAATATAGACCGGTCATGCCGGTCCGACTAGAGACCCGCGGTCCGACCCCGGGTCTAGTGACCCAGTGCCTTGACCGGGTCGATGGCCGGTCCGGGTCTGATAACACTGGGCAAAGTTCCCTATAAATACGTTGTTCAATAAATGCATGCTTTGACAACTAAAATCGACTTACAAAACAATTCAATAAGAACCAAAAAATATATGTATTTGGACTAGTTTTAGTCCAGATCCATGTACTTTTAATTCTTATATTTTGCGACTGGGGAAGTATAAATTATTTCATTTTATTTTATATGAAATATTAAGAAATAATAATTATAAAGAAAGTTGAGAAAAATAATGACTATAACGACAAAAAATAAATCAAGTTCACTCATATATTATAAATTTAAAGCAAACAACATTACTTTTTATCTAGAGAATTTAAATTATAAAGCTCAAATAGTGGAGAATGACAAAATCTCGTATAATCGTAGTTCGAAGCTTTACTAATTGAGTAAGGTAAATGTAGAGATTCCTAAGTAAAAATGCTTTTGAAACTCAGGTATTCTTTGCCCGTGGCACTGATCCAAATTTTGAATGTGGTTTAACATTAAACGTAAAAATACCATCGGAATCCTACATTAAACGTAAAAATACCATCGTCTTCTACATGAAAAAGAGCTCGTATCGAAGTAGTGGTCATACAATTACCTTGGTGGCAGGCACAAGAAGACGATATCCTACAATATAGAGTACCGTAGAACTTTTTTTTGTATAAATAGTACATGTTACTATTGTATTAAGGATCTTTGGTTCTATATTAATTGAGAGGTTTCCCTTAGTAAGGTTATATCCTTCTAGACCCCATTTTTGTATGCAGAACAACTATATATAACTCTAACATTCTTGTATTTTGTACGGATTTTTTTATATATAAATCGAGTATCTTCTATGCGCAATTGCAAAGGCTAATCTCTCGAGTCTGGTAGTACCACAATGAGTGGCAAAGCTCTCCCTCAAGATATTTAATACTGTTGCATGCCCAAGGCTGGATTTGAACCCCAAATCTTAATTAAGCTAGAAGAGACCCGAACCATATAATCTAAGTACTTTTTGATAGTACAAATTTTTGCTTAAATACAAAACATACAAAACTCCAAATAATAACACAAATTATGCATTGATAATTTAATCATCTGCATTATACATTGTAACTCCCATTCCGGTTGCCGAGCAAACACGAAAACCAAACATGCCAAACGCCACGTCATGGAACAAAGTTAACCTTACCATGGTTAAAATTCTTTACCAATGGCTAACCAGAGTTATAGTTTGGTATTCAGTCTATGTTGTCGTTTTCTGACTGTAACTTTCATGATTTTGTACTAAGAAACAGAAATAGCAGAGCCCATCCACGTGTATGCTTAGAAACAAACCTCTAAAGTAACCAACGGCTCAGATTTGAAGATGCCTTATTTATTTTCTAAGAAAGCTGTTTTTCTTTTCTTTTTTTTCTTTCCTTTTTCTTCTGTTAGCATTGCGGTTAACCGACCACTAGTTTTCACTTTTACTTCTCTGGAGCACGTGTTATAAAATGAGTGGCTGGCTTGGTTGTTGAGACTTGAGACTCCCTTTATTAGAATTTTTATTTTATTTTTCATTTCCTTTTCTTTTTGTGTTCGTTGATTAGTCAAAAACAAGATCTATTAATGGATAACAGTTTTTTAAGTTACTTTCTTATTTTTTTTCCAAGTTAATCTTCATTTCAATTACTTTTTTTTGACTGAAATCTTTCAATTGTTATCATTTTTTAACTTGTAAATTATGAGAGTTGTTAAAAGTATTTTAATTATCTTTCTGGCAATATACTTGTCTCGGTGTTGGTTTACTTTTGGGGCGGGAAGAAATTCTAGCTTATCTCCGCCACTATGGTGAAACAATGCTCTTACTTGTATAAACAATTTCTGAATTTTTTTGTATTTATGGTTTTGAGCATCCCTAATACTCTGATCAATGAATCATTTCTTATCGATTTTTTTTTATAAATTTTCAAAAAATCATATATTTTTTTAAAGAAAAAATATAAAAAATTTGTATCCATGCATCGTGGAATGTTTTTGTGTCGGATATTAAAAGTAATGAAATTATATCGACTGTTTCGGACTGGGCTGAGCCCATGTTTGTATTTGGCCCAACGACGGCCCAATAGCGCATTGCGGAAGACGTACAGCATGGGTGTTGTAGGCGTAGCGGCCGATCAATGACAGAGATTGCACCAGCAGATCGAACGGCGAAGAGCGCGTCATCTCACCTACACATTAGAGCGGTCAAGGCACCACACCCGGCGCCTATAAATACCAGCTCAGCCATTGGGTCAGGTATGCATTCTTCATATGGACCTTTTACTGACTTCTGATTGCTGATTTTAGCATCGGAGTGTCTGCATGTACCAAACCTCACCTACTTGGGGCAGGAGTGGACGACTTCAATAGGAACCTACCAACTACTCAACCCGACCACGCCCGATTCAAAGCAAGGTACATATCACCGACAATATGTAATAATTTTAAAAGAAAAAATAAAAGTAATATAACCAGAATATAGATAAATACATAGGTAGATAAATAAATAGACACTAGATTAGTAGATACTAGATATCATATTACTAGATTAATACATAAGAAAAAATTGTTTTTTTGAGAGAAAAACTTTTATGAGAAAGAGTCTTCAGTCTTATGTCTTAAGGGTTGAGTTTTATTAAAATAGATAGGCACATTAGAGAGGTTTTTTTTTTTAAACAAAAAGGAAAGGAGCATCGTTAAAACCTTCTGATGCAAAACCCTCCTTAGGGATAAAAACACCTAGAAGGAAAGAGTACTCCCCCCTATTTCATTAAAGAATAAAAAGCAAAAATACAAAAAGCAAGGGGGGACATAAACCAAAACCCCTGCAAACAAAAATTACAAATATTACTGTCTGAAACGAAAAGAAGGAAGACCAACCCTATTACGGTTAAAATCATCCTGAATAAAAGTGGGAATAGAATTCCACCATTGGAAGCCAGACAGGGTAGTTCCATGAGACGCAAGCTTATCAGCAGTGATTTCCTTCCTGAAAAATATGAGTGCAACTGAAAGTCATGGATTTTAGAAGACCCATGCAATTAAGCCAGCGGTTGCGGATACTGTAACACCCCCTTCTAATAACCTTACTATTTAATAAAATCAGACTTTTTTTTTTTTTTGAAAAACAATATAAGAGAGTGCTACATTTACTTCATTAAAATCAACAACTTCAAATCGCATAGTTCGGCTAAAAGCCACAAGATACATAGCACCATAAAATACCTGTTTAGTTTGCATCAACTAAATACAGTCACTACCACAGCGGAATAATAAATAGTTTGGAAACACGTCCAATACATCACCAATAACAGTCTAACAGTATAAATAAAATAACACATAAGCATAAGACGCCCCCCCGGTGCTACGTATCAGAGCATGACACTCCCTACCAGACGAAGGCATAAGGGTAACCTTCACTCGCTATTACCTGCACGTTGCCGACATGAGAAGCAACATAAAAGCAGTAGGGTGAGTCTCTTTTCATCATTAATAACATATGGAATAAGCACTGCATAGGAAAAGTAACTAGGCACACCGATTCACAACAATGGCAGCAACCACATCGAAATTACAATCTCCAAACATCATTACAAAATGTATGGTTATGCATGGAATGCAACCCAAACTCCACGGGCACATGCATGTCGGATCCGTCACCAAATACAATTAGGCCGAAGCCTCTGCTCACCAATTAAAATTAGGCCGAAGCCTCTGCTCACCGATAATGCACATGGTTCATGAGACGCCATGACAATACACCACAACACACTACACAATTCACCAATTCACCATTTAATCAACTCACCATAAACTAACCAAATAACTCACCAATAAACTCACCAAATAAACTCACCAATAAACTCACCAAATAACTCACCAAATAAATCAGTACCAATTTAATTAAATCGTTTTAGGACATTGACACGGAATAGGAGAAAGTGAATAAAAATTGCAATTAGACACCTTGAACAACTTCAGTCCAGAACCATCAGGAAAATAATCCATTTTTGCCTAAGACCCGAATATTTAAGAAGACATCGGAATTAGCTTCAAAACGCATTTTGAACCGTTAAATTTGGATAACCGAGTCAAAAGTTATGATTAAAACAAAATCGGGAAAACACTTAGACATTCTGAAACTGGCGCATAGGCGCTGGGCGCCCAGGAGCAGCAACACTGGACTGGCGCAACTGGCGCAGGAACTGGCGCAGGGGAACATGGCGCCCATGCACTAGGCGCCTAAGGCCAACACGGAAAACAGCTCATTTGACTCCAAAATTTGTTTTACACGAGCCATTTATTCAGTATATGAGAACCCAGCAAAAATTTTGGCAAAATATGACACGCAACGTTGGCGCCCATGGACTAGGCGCCTAAGGCCAGGACAGGGAACAACTCCTTTGACTCCAAAAATTATTTTACACGAGCCATTTATTCAGTGTATGAGAACCCAAAAAGAATTTTGAGAAAATATGCAACACAACAGTGGCGCCCTTGGCGCCCATGGCCAAGGCGCCTAGCGCCAAAACTGGAACACATGAGACAGGCGCAGGAAAAACTGGCGCAGAGCACACGGCGCCCATGCACTAGGCGCCTAAGGAAAACACAGGATACAACTCTTTTGGTGGCCAAAATCATTTTACACGAGCCATTTAACTTGGACATGAAAACCAAAAGCCAAAATTGGCAAAACAATCACCAGAAAGTTGGGGCCCTTGGCGCCCATGGCACAAGACGCCTAGCGCCTGGGACAGCAACAGAACACAACAGGCGCAGCACAGCTCTTGGCGCCCAGCAGCAGGGCGCCTGGGACAGAATTCCAGCAACACAAGCAACACTCTAGGGCGCCTAAGGCTCCTACATTTTTTTGAGTTCCTCTCAACAAAAAATCACCAAATTAAATCACCAATGCCAATTACTTATATGAACAGCAGCCATCACATTTTCCACCAAAAATCATTCAGTCATAACCACCAACACCTAGCATGCATCATTCATTTGCACTCCACTCAACACAAATCAAACATGTCTTTGCATAAATAAATTTCAGCATAGCAACAACATCAAAACACACCAATCATTCATAGAAATCACCCTAGAACCTAACCCTAGACAATACTCATCACATAAGCTATTAAGAATGGAAAGAAGAACCCCCTAACCTTATGGAATTCGAATATACAAGGCAAGGCTCCAAGGAATTGCAAGACACCAACAAGCTTTCCCTTCCTCCTTGAGTGCTCCACGAATTTCCTCTCCTTTCCTCTTGCAAACCGTCGCCTCCTCTTCTCACTCTCTCTCTATTCGCTTCTTTTCTTTCTTTTGGATGGAATGAGTGAATAAAGACTAACCCTCAAGACCCCTAAGTGAATCGAGCCCTATGACTAGCCAATGGGTCATGGGCCTACATGTGGATCATGGGCCCTCATGTGCATCACCTAATTCACGACAACACCTCCTAAATAAATAAAATAAAATAAAATAAAATAAAATAAATCATGAATTAGTTAATTAAATTAAATAAATATTGTAAGCCTTAAATAACTTAATTAAATAAATAATTAAATTATTTTGGGGCGTTACAGATACTCCAAGGCACAATGGAATGAGACGAAATAGCCATAACAGCAAGCTGAGAATCACTCTCAATCCATAAACGATGCCAACCTTTATGGAAAGCCACTTCAATGGCTACCATGATTCCAACAAGCTCAGCATGAAGAGCATAGTTTGTACCAAGCGGAAGCATGAAACAACCCAGAGATTCAGCATTACTATCTCGAAAGATACCCCCACAAGCAGCTAAACCAGGCGAACCCCTAGCAGCGCCATCTGTATTACACTTAACCCACAAGCAAGGAGGGGTCGACTTCCAAATAACCTCTATAGTTGTCGGAGCCTTACGAGGCTTGCAATCAACCGAAAACGCCTTAAGAATCAAAAAATCCTGCATGGAGTTTGACGTGGATCCCTTGGTGAGATTACCAGAGATGCTCACATTTGCCGTGATCAAGTTCTTCATGTTAGCGGGCAAGATCTTCTTGTTGTCAAAGCGAATCTGATTCCGAGAGTGCCAAATAGCCCAAAATACATTAATAACAACGGCGGTAACAACATCTTGCACTTGGTTAGACCAAGGGCGCTGACAGACTTCAAAAATCGTCTCCGGGGAGGAAACATTAATATTAATTGATAGCTTACCACTAAGCCAGTCCCAGAGCTTCTTAGCGAAAGAACACTCACAGAAAAGGTGCAATGATGTCTCATATTCCGCTTCACAGAGATTACACATGGAAACCGTTCCACAGCCACGTTTTCTAACCTGCTCATCTGTAGGCATACGATTATGAAGGATACGCCAGACAATAAGAGATTTGGAGGGAGGGATGACACTACTCCAAATATTTTTGAACCGCCTAATAGTCTGCCCCATAGGCCTATAATGAAGATAAGCAGTCTTAAAAGTGAGCATACCATCTGTAGAGTTTTTCCAAATCAGTTGATCTTGAGAGTCAAATGAAGGCAGATCTTTTTCACGAAGGAGCGAAGCCAGCTGAGGAAAGATATTAGAAAGAGATGCTAGAATACACCAGTGACCATTCTGAATGAAGTCACAAACACGGGCCTTTAGATATTGCTGACGATGCTCAGGGACATTGAGAAGATTTACCAGAGGGTCCAACACCCACTGATCTATCCAAAAGTTGTTACCGTCACCTTTACCAATTTGCCATATGCAATTTTCATGGATATCGGATAAATGAGCACGCAAAGTACCCCACAAAGACGAATTGATATGATAAGAGATCGTAGTCCTATTTCGGAAAACCTGGGACCTTAATAAGACAATCCAGCTATTCTGGGAAATGCTGAGTTCCCAGCTAAGCTAAGACAGGCTGCCTTATTTATGTCTTTAAGGGATCTAATCCCGAGACCCCCCTCAGAGGTTGGTTTACAAACCTTATGCCACGCCACTGTAACCACTTTACGCTGATTGACGTCACCAGACCAAATGTAATTTCTGATCCAAGAATCGACCGTATTCAATAGAGAGGTAGGCCATTTGTATATCAGGAAGCTGTACACTAACATACTTTGAACAACCGACTTGACAAGCTGAGCTCTTCCGGCAATAGAGAGGAGCGAAGCTTTCCAAGCTGATAACTTGGCTTTAATCTTGTCAGCTATAGGCATTAAATAAACAGCTTTAGGCTTACCTTTGAAAATGGGGATGCCCAGGTAGGTGAACGACAGCTGGCCAATAGAGAAGCCCAGCAGATCGACCATGTGACACTGCCGTTGATTGAGAACAGCGCCCAAATGAACGGTAGATTTACTGGAGTTAACAATCTGACCAGAAGCCTCCCCATATTTGGTAAAGAAGTTGAGAAGACTATGAATATCATCCGCATAAAGGGTATGAGATGGAACCTGAGTGCCTCTAGGACCATTAATTAACTGGAGATCCCCATCATGCACCAACTTGGAAATGCTTCTGCTCAAAACCTCCTCAGCCAAGCAGAAAAGAAGGGGGGAGAGGGGGTCCCCTTGACGCACGCCCCGCTTGCAACTAAAGTACCCAGAAGGCTTGCCATTAACTGAGATCGAAATCTTTACAGAATGTAAAAGAGCGTTAATCCAATCACAGAATTTGCTATTAAACCCAAAAGCCTTGAGGACTCTAAGCAGGAAATTCCAATCCAGAGTATCAAAAGCTTCCTTGACGTCAACCTTGAGCGCCATATTACCACCAAAAGCCCTATTATGCAGCATATTAATGGCTTCCGAAGTTAAGTAGATGCAGTCCGATATACTTCTACCGGGGATGAAGCCACGCTGCTGAGATGAAACAATACGGGGAGCAATTTTGGAAAGACGGTCAGCAAGAACCTTAGTAATAATCTTAAACTTGAAGTTCGCAAGGGCTATAGGCCGAAACTTCTCAATACTGTCAGCTCCATTGACTTTAGGAATAAGGACTACCAAATTAGAGTTGAAGTTCGGGAGGATCCAACCCTGCTTGAAGAACTGCTGGACAGCGTTCACCGTGTCCTCTGCAATGATGTCCCAGAACTGCTGAAAAAAGAAAGCACCGAAGCCATCCGGCCCTGGGGCGCCGTTAGAATTCATAGCAAAGATGGCCTGCTTGATCTCTTCCCTATTAGGAACGTTGGTGAGCAAATTGTTCTCCTCACCTGTAACAAGATTAGGGATAATCTCCTCCACCATACCATTATCAAGACACTGGTTATTAGAGGCGAAGATATTCTCAAAATAATTAACATGAGCTTCAATTTCATTCGGAGAAGTAAGAAGAACATCACCATGCTTTAGGGCAGATATTTGCTTGGTAATATGTCTAATTTTGACCATCTGATGGAAAAATTTTATGTTGCGATCACCATGTGAGTGCCAGTTAAGTCTAGATTTTTCGAGCCAAAAATCCTCCTGGGAAGCTGATAACTCTATTTTATATAGAGTTATTCATACAATTAAGCTTGAGTTATTGCTTATTTTCAAGAACATTTATATATATTTATAGCTTATTTATCAAGGAACAACATTCTAAATATTCAAATGGATAAAGGGCAATGATCTAGGCAAAATGCACAAATCTTGTTAGGTTTGATGTTTTTGTTCAGTGCAGCTACTGCAGGAGTGGAATTACTGCCAACCCCAGGAGTGGAAACACTGCCAACACCTGCTAAATTCTGCAGTTTATACCAAAACATCCAAAGACCATTTCAATGCTTCCACACTTGATTTGTGACGTCATGCCTAGTCACCTAGAGCTGAGCCACTTGCAGAAGTCGGCGATGCACATAAAAATCAAGTTGCAAGACTCAACTTATCTAAAAGACATGTGGCACTTCTCCAATGGACCTCATCTTTTGTTATGCATGCAAGCGACCACCTGTGCAGCTTGCTTGATTGGTTGTCTACAACTAACCATGTTTGGTCCCCTCAGCTGATCTTTCACGCCAAAGGAAACCCCTTGCAAGAGGAAAGCTTTCAAGCCTATAAATAGAAGCCATATCTTCACTTATCCAATATCTTTTAATCTTTAAAATCCTTCTTCTTTCATTTGTAATTCTTCATTTTGTTTTCTGAAAGGATCGCTTAGTTTAGGTTTAGTTTATTTTCATTTCAAGTTTCTAAGGAGAGGAAGGTGAGGAAGTGCTTGACAACCATTCCCTTCACTTCTACTTTGAAGAAATTCGTGTACGAAATCTTTATTGTACTTCAACTTGGGAACTTAATGCAAAAGATCTTCTATTCAAGTAATCTCTACTCTTTTAAGTTCTTTTGCTTTATTATTCATTTACTTATGTTCTTTGCATATTCTTTGCTTTATAACATGAGTAACATGAGCTAAATTCCCTTAAGTTGAGATGTTCTAACCTTGTAATGAACTTCTAAATATGTTATTATGGTTTATGTAGTGTAAACACTTTAAACTCTTGCATAATACTTCTTTCAACTTATTCTGGAATTGATCACTTTAGAATAGGTAAAACTTGTAGCAGCAGACATGGGCTACATTTATGAACTCAAGAGTTAATAGGGACAAGTATTTAATAAAGGAAACTTTGTTAAATACATGCTAAAACCTAGACATAGGATAGCATAGTCCTTAGGATAATAAAATTACAAGAGTGAACCTATTTAGCAACTTGGATCATTGTTAGGAGGTAAGGGAGGAATTGACAAACCTTTCTTTACTGTAAAAAACAAAGATCATAAGAGCTTGTAATGAAACTCTAAAGAGAAGTGCTGAAAGGCACAAACTGATGCACCTACATCCAGTGTTCCCACACTACATACTCCATTAAAACACTTAGAAGTAAAGTACTTGGTGAAAACCAACTACTTTTTCCACTGATTTCTCACACATTTTATTGCTTATTACTATTTTTACTTACTTTGAAAACTCCAAACCAAAAATACTGAATAGTGTAGACACACTAAGTGTACACTTTGAACTACAAAAATTTACAATACATAATCCCTGTGGGTTCGACCTTTCTTATCACTTTATTACTTGTGTGACTATGTATACTTGCATATATTAAAATAACCAACACCAAGTTTTTGGCGCCGTTGCCGGGGATTATAGTAAAATTTTGTTGTTTAGATTGTTAATTTAGTGTTTTATTAGTACTACTGGTATTCTGTTTTCTGTGCAGAAACACTTAGTGCAGAAACACTCAGTGTGGAAACACTAGTTTATGCCCAGAGATAGACCACCAGAATTTGATTGTGATCCAGAAATTGAGAGAAGATTTAGGAGATTGCTAAGACAACAAAGACAAAGACAACAAGACTGCAAAACAATGTCTCACCACAGTGAAAATGCCTCAGTAAGAGGAGGACCTAATTCACATCAACAACCTGAAGGTGGACCAGATCACAGACAACAATTTATTCAAATGGGACCAATAGGTATGATTAATGATAGAGATAGACCTATGAGAGACTATGCTCAATATGACCAGCAGCACATACAAACTAGTATTGCTAGACCTCAAATTGATGCTGTTCATTTTGAATTTAAACCTATGATGTTTCAAATGTTGCAAACAATTGGTCAATTTGGTGGATCTCCACATGAAGATCCCCATGAGAATTTAAAGCAATTCATAGAAGTTTGTAGTAACTTTATCATTCCTGGTATTAGTGAGGATGCATTTAGGCTTAAGTTATTTCCATACTCTTTGAAAGATAGGCTATTCAAGTGTACTGCACACCCCTAGTTGGCAGATGAATCAAGCTATTCAAATTTGTCTAGTTTTGAAAGTCTTCACAGGCTGCTTTAGAGGGGGTTCCACTACCTCTATATTCATGACTGCCCAGAACAGCATTCCAATCCCCAATAAAGCACCAAGGGATTTTATACGTTTGCTGAAGAAGAGAAAGATCCTGCCAAAGCGATCTTCTGCCCAGATAGTTACAAGAAGCATAGATTACAGAAATACCTACTGTATCATTATTGACCTCCACCGTAAAAGAGACTTGCTGATCTGAGCACGCAATAACAGTAGGATTGAACTTGTCCGTACAGAGACACCAAAGGTTAGGTGGTAAATTATTCCTGTCATTAATAGCAAAGACTTTCATACCAAGGCGAGACCAATACCTGCGCGGGAAATCATCAGAGATAAAAACGAAATCAGGCTTGTTAGATGAACAATGCTTTTTAAGAGCTAATCTTGTCGGGGGATTAGCCAGGCCCCTTATATTCCAATATAAGCACTTCATTGAGCAAGACTTTGAGATCCTGCCCTAGAACGGGTTGTAACTGGGGTAACAACTTTCTTTTGGCGTTGTTTTTGTTTTTTCTTTTAAGACTTGGTGTGAACTATTTCAAAATCGGATCCCTCATCATTCTGGGCATTATCTTTCTCCAAGTTATCCTCCTCCTCCACAGCATCAGCCCAAGGCTGCTTAAGGATGTTCAAATCATCAATCACAACTTGAGCTGCTTCTTGGTCTGCAACCACTTGGACTCGGTTTCTATCGACCTCAAAGGTTGCTTCCACTTGCGAGTCACCTGCTAAAATTTGATCAGGGGTCGTTATAGATGGAGCTCTACCACTTGGGGATCCTGATTCAAAATGATTAGAAATAAGTCCAAGCAGTGGATTAATATCATCATGAGGGATATTGTTAGGGACTCCGAACTGATTAGGGATAGTGATCTCTTAAATAGAAATGAGATCTCTGGGACGTCGAATACCAGCGCCATTGTCCTTTTGGGTATCTTTGCCTGCACCATTATCAATAGTGTTAGCAATAACAACAGTATCATTAGTTGAAGCCTTACCTTTGACCTGAGGTTCTTTCTCTGCATCAGGCACGTGCATGTCACGAACATTAATGTCATCAATTATGTTTTTTCTCCTTGGCTCCCAAACTTGCCTATTGACTGGGGGCTGCACACGTGGCTCCTGTTTATGAGCCTGCTTACAATTGGAAAAATTGTGTCCGATAATATGACAATATGAGCAGAACTGTGGCAACCTTTCATAAACAACTTCCACATAAAATGCGTAGCCTTCACGCTCAACCATAATACGCTCAGGAAGATCTCCATTCAGATCAATATCAACAAGAACTCTTGCAAAGTGGCCAAAAGTACGTTTCTTTGTAGCATCATCCAAAGCAATAGGACCCCTGATTGCACCGGAAATCTCAAAAAGAGTGATTGGACGCCAGTATTCACGCGCCAGTCCATGTATACGCACCCAGCATTGAACATTGGTGTTTCGGATCCTGTTTGGATATAAGTCTGGCGTCCATGCAAATAGCCGTAGAAATCCCGGATGTACGACCAAGACCCAATGGCTTGAAGGCTTCGCATCTCCTCAAACAATTGAAAACAAAATTCATAGTATCCCTTTCCCAAGGAGACCATTTTCCAAGCGCCTATGGATTTCCATTCTTGCAAAAGTTTTGCTCTGAGATCATTGATTTTTAGAGGAGAATCCCCCTTAGACAAAGTAAGGCGGCCATGCAATACATTCTTGCATTCTTTGACACCTTCTTGATATTTCGTTTCGGTAATCTTAATCGTGACTGCATCGCCTTTGATGCAAGGCTTGGGCAACTGACTTGGAGGAATCACGCATGGTTTGTGAGCGCAGCAGCAAAGGATTTTGATGTGGATACTGGCTGAGGCTGAACCCGAGGCGCTGCTGCCGGTGCCGTATCGGCCGAGCATGGCCATGGATAGAAATCCATTAGCGCATCCCAACACCAACCCAGCAAAAACCAAAATCAGCAAACTCAGATATCACGCACACGAGATACAGTCGCAGGCCACAATAGAATATCAGATTTCACGAATATAAGCTATGCACCGAACCACTTACAGGGATAATATCGAACCTTCAAAACGTATACACCCCAGCAACTGAACATGTATGCAAACCCAGCAAATTGAACACACTAAACTGCACACGTACCTTCAGATAGCAAGCGTTGAATACTAGATTTCACGTATATAAACTAAGCACCGAACCACTTACAGGGATAATATCGAACCACGTATACACCCCAGCAACTGAACACGTATGCATACCCAGCAAATTGAACACGAATACTAAACTGAAAACGTACCTTCAGATAGCAAGTGTTCACGATAGTAGCGAAACCTTCTTCCCAAACGTAGCAAGACTAAATAGCGCCTGGAAGCCTGACGATCCAGAGGAGAGAAACAGCTGGGAAGAGATCACGGATCAGCGAAGGATGCCTTCTTCCCAAACCCTAGCAAAGGTTTCTATTATCGCCAAACCCTAGCAGAGGGTTTTTCTCACATTAGAGAGGTTAAAATGACATCTATTAAAAAGACAAAATAGAAGAGTTTTTTCCTTATATATATATATATATATATATATATATATATATATATATATATATATATATTATAGAGTATATTAGATATAACAAAAGATCTAAAAGAATAGAAAAATTTTGAGTGAGTAATCTTTTCACTAAAGAGAGGTGGGTAGCAAGTCCTTAAGTAACCGTTAATGATTTAGTCAATAGAAAGTACAGTTAATGATGTTAAATTAAATTATACTTACTACCTCGGTTTCACAATACATGTCGTTTTTTAAGTAAAATTTTGTTTCATTTTACTTGTCGTTTTCAATGTCTAATGCAACATTAATTTTTTTTGTCAATGATACCCCTAACTATTTAATGCAGAGAGACAAATATGTGGAATGAAATAATGAATATGTTAAGGGTATTCAAGGGGGAAAAATAGTTCCATCAAAAGTAGCAAAATTTATTAAGTTTTTTTGGTATGTGTAAATAACCATAAAACGAAATGTATTGTAAAACAGAGGGAGTACAAGACTATAGATTATTACAAATTCCAAGATTCATCAAACCACTGTAATTAGGGTATTTAATTCCTAGGCCACATCCGAAGATATAATTTTCAATCGTTCATAAGAGTAATTATGACACACACACGCAGGGAATGCTGACATTTACAGGTTACCCTAGTTGGCAACAACAAACACATTACGGAGTTAAGATCCTCTCTATTTATTCTCTCCATTACTATAATTTTAGGGTATTTTAGGTATATAACAAATATTTAGACTTTTTGTTTAAATTTTTCTATTGTTTGCTTCCTTTTTTTATTCCCGAAGGATATTAGGGAGTTTGTCTCGTTATTCATGTCGACAAAGTAAGAACTAATGTTCAATTTTCTGTCAACTTTTAGTTTCTAATTTATATTTTTACAAAATGCTGACTCATATTAGAACACCTAGAGCTTTATATAGTGCATTTAGGCTCATTACCTAAAGTCGTACATCTAGGGTTGATTTATGAAGGAGTATGTGGCAGGTTTGGATAGCTGCGTGACACACCTTCATGGCGTGACACACATTCATGGCAAGCTTTTACTATTAAAGGGAGAAGCTCCTCTAAAGATCGATGCTTTGAAATACAAACTTCAGGATCTTTGGCAACCGACAGGTGAGTGGGGAATGATCTCCTTGGGAAGAGGGTATTACGAATTTACTTTTTCGTTGGCTGATGATTTGCGTAGAATACAGTCGCAACCTGCTTGGAATTGCAACCCAGGTTTGCTTCAGTTGTTCGCCTGGTAGTCTGCCTTTACTCCTTTAACTATTAAACACACAAATGCACAATACTAGATTAGGCTTACAGGTCTAGCTCAAAAATATTGGTGTCCCAAAATCTTATTTGCCATTGCTAGTAGCATGGAACACCCATATGTCTGGATGATTCTACAAGCAAAAAAAAAATTGACAGAGCTTTTGGCCATTTTACACGTATTCTGGTTGATAGTTGCTTGAAATCAAAGCTTAGAAATCGGATTCTTGTGCGAGAATAGGTTATGCTTTTTTTGGGCATTCAGTAAGAAAATTTTCCTTACTTTTGTATGAATTGCATGAATATTGGCCATATACTAGCATTTGTAACAAAATGACACACTCAAGAGTGGAAAAAAATAAGGAACAAAAGATCTCGGAAAATGTGGCTCAACCAAAAGTGGTTGCTAAATATGTTCCAATGTTGATGGATACTGGTAATGCAAATGCGAAACAGAATGCACATGTAATAAGTGTTCAAGTGAATAAGGTAGCTTTTAAAGGCGTCAACAATATTCCTTGGGACAGTTCGGATCCTAATCCTTTACAAGGATTTGTTATGCCGCCTAATGGCGCCCAACAAGATTTACCTATAAATGTGCAGCAACATTCAGATTTAAATAAACAGCAAGAGGAAACTTCATCCAATGTGATTAGAGAAGTTGTAATGCAATCTAATAAAGAATCAGACTCTGTCAAATTTGTCCAGGATTCAATCGCTTTTGAGAAGGGTCAGAAAGTGTCGTCTACGGTTAAGCAAATGCAGCAGGCATCTTTGAACTCCATTCACAAGGTGGCTAATGCAACTACCTTTGGTACTTAGATAGCAGCTCAAGACAACATTGTTCAGATTTGTCCTACATCTGATACTATTAGCGGTTGTAATATTGAAACCCCTATTGTTCACTCTAATATCAAGGTAGTTAAGGATTTGCAAATTGCTAGTCGATTTTGGAGAGATTTTGTTGGTGATTTCGAAGAGGACCAAATTTCGAAAGAATGAGATTCTCAGGTTGTGTCTTCTAAGTATTTAGCTGCCGATAATAATACTAATGACAATTCATAGAGGTTTTATCTAAATCTCAAAGAAAAAAAGATGGGAAAGAAGCAATTACAAATTTAAAAGAAGGAAGATTATATGACTCGATATAAGGGTAGTATCCAACACTCTTCTCAATGTTAAAAATTCTCTGGTGGAATGTCAGGGGCATTTGTAATCCCGACACAAGAGTAGTGTTAAAAAAGGCTTTGTAAGTTGCATAAGCTAGATATTTTTGTTTATTTCTGAGTCATGGGTTAGTATAAATCAGATTCCCTATAACTTTTTCTATAGGTTGAATTTGAAGTTGTTTGTAAAGAATAATAGTGGTTCTTTGTCCTTTAATCTTTGGTGTTTTTGCACCAATATTTACAATCCTATTGTTATTTCTTCTACTAACCAACAAGTGGCTTTTTCTATAATTGTGGAAAATCAAACTCTTTTTTTCTCCGTTGTTTATGCAACGTCTACTAATTACATTGCTAGAAGGAAATTATGGAGTGATTTAAGTAACTTGCAGCAGGATCATTGAGCTCCTTATGGTTTTATTGGTGATCTTAATGCAGTTATGGGTGCTCATGAGCACAGAGGTAAGGAGCTTCCTTCATTTATTTCCTGTGGTGACTTCTCGTCTTGGACTGACTTGAATCATTTGATCCATATTCCTACGAGGGGCTCTCAATATATACTTGATCTAATGGTAGACTTGGGAATAATTATACAGAGAAGAGACTAGATAGATCCATTTGTAATGAGGCTTGACTCAATTTTTGGGACAATGTTGATTGTTGCACACTTACTAGAATTATGTCAGATCATTTTCCGCTTCTCTTGCTTATGAAAAACGAGGCTTTTCAGAAACGTCCTTCTTTTAAATTTATGAAAACGTGGGCTTAACTCCTTGATTGTAAGAGGGTTCTCTCCGAGGCTTGACAAAGTCTTGTAGTTGGCTGCCACATGCATGTATTATCTTATAAATTGAAAAACTTGAAGGCAAAGATTAAATACTTCGCTAATGTTATTAAGACTTTAGCCAAGCTTGATAATATCCAGGAGCAGATTAATAATTTAGGAGATTCTGATACTTTATTCTCTCGAAAAGGAGGCTCAAACTAATTTGCAGATTTCCTTAAATTATGAGGGAGCTTGTTGGAAGGAGAAATATAGAGTTAACTGGCATAGCTTTAGGGACATAAATACTGTCTTTTTTCATCAAATGCCCAAGATTTCAAATGTTAGCAAGAGAATTTCTGTAATGAAGGATGGGGATACTATTCTTTCAGATGCTGCTGATATTGAGAATCATATTTTGAAATACTATCACAATTTATTTTCGGTGAATAATTATTGTCGATCCAATGTTATGCTTACAAATTTACCTTCTATGGATGAGGTTAAAATTGTACTTTTTCTCTTAATGGAGATGGCACCGCCCTTGGTCCTGATGGGTTTGGTGGTTTCTTCTTCCACCATTACTGGAACATTGTTGCTCAAGATGTTTATAATGATGTTTTTCTGCAACTTTTTCAACAAGGTTGGATGCTCCGTAATTTTAATTCTAATATTGTAGCTTTGATCCCTAAGGTAGATGGAGCCGGTATAATTGAGCATTAGACCTATAGCTCTAGATAATTTTCAATTTAAAATTATTACTAAAGTTATAGCTGAGAGACTTGCTCTTATTGCTCCTACTACTCTATCTGACAATCAGAGGGGATTTTTGAAAGGTACAAATATTTCTGACTGTATTTGCATTACCCCTGAATCTAATAACTTGCTTAAGAAAAAAGGCTTTGGTGGTCAATTAGCCTTGAAAATTGACATAAAAAAGCTTTTGATACTATAGATTGGAACTTTTTACTTCAAGTTATGGCAACTTTTGGATTTGTTAACACTCAAAAATTGTTGAGTGGTTGGTCGAGGGAAGACCTAGCCGAGGTAAGGGCCCAACCGAGTTCACAAGGGAGTAAGTTACTGAATAGCCTATATTTACTCTACTCCTTCAACTCTTTCTTAGCATTTTCAAGAAGAGAAACCACGTGAAAAATGGTGGTAGCCTCAACTAAGTATGGCCATGAAAGTAGAGGTATGTTCTACCCAAGGGACTAAAGCAATGGGTTTTCTTCAGAATAAAGTCATCAACTCTGAGGGGAGTCAATTTACAGTGGAGCTAGCATGGGGCCTCAATGAAGAAATGTTTGTTGAGGAAGGCAAAAAGAAGTTGTTCTCAAGAAGACTTGGTAAAAAGCCAGAATGATGCACTTAAAGCCAATTCATGGGCTAAAATACCAGGGGAATGGTATTGTTTGCTGAACTTAGGAGAAACTTAGCTGAGAAATTAATAGTTGAGGTGCAGTTGAGTATTGGCCAAGTCCCCCATGTTTTTTTTGGGGTAAAATGCTCTTGGGTCCCTTATCTTTATTTAAAGTAACGATTTGGTCATTTATCTTTTTTTTGTCCCAAATCAGTCATTTATATATCTTTCAATTATTGAGCAAAGTTAGCCTTTTTCGTTAGTGTCTATCTTGCTCCATCAAAAAATGCTCCAGGTCATTTTAATTTTATTTTATTTAAAGAAACTGAAAATTAATCATCTTCAACCTCACTCTCAACCTCACTCATCTTCAACCTATCTTCAAAAACAATTGCAAACCCAGAAATTTTGGAGGGGGAATCACGTTTGCAGCAACCACAATTGAGCAGCAAAAACAACAGACGCATGGGTGAATCACGTTTGCAGCAAAAACAATTTTATTTTATGGTTGCTGAAAACCCCCAAAATTCTCAGTTTTTTTCAAACCAACAAACCCAAAACTCTTCAAACCTATTTTTCAAATCTAGAATCACTTCCAGCAACACGAACCAGAAACAAAATTTCTGGAATCGAAGCAACAACAAAACGAAAACTCGAACCAGAAATTTTGAGATTCAAGATTCAAGAAACGAATGCGAAAACGCGAACGGGAAACGCGATTCCAGAAACGAAAAGGGGGTAATTTGTGACCCATAAACGCGATTCCATAAACGAAAACTCGAACCAAAAATTTTGAGATTCAAGATTCAAGAAACGTAAACGTGATTCCAAAAACGAACCAGAAACGAAAACACGAACGGGAAACCCGATTCCAAAAACGAAAATGGGGTAATTTGCGACCCAGAAACGCGAAACTGGAAACCCAAATCAAAAATGAAACAAACTGATTTGGGATAAAAAAATGAAGGAAGGATAATAAAGCCAAATCAAAAATGAAACAAACTGATTTGGGATAAGAAGAAACTAGAAGAAACGAAGAAGAAATTCAAATCAATATGAGGTAGAAGAAACTAGAGGAAACAAACACCAGATCTGGGTTTCAGATATTTTTTATTTTTTGTTTTTAATTTTTAATAAAAATTTAAATCAATATGAGGTGGATAATATTTTAGACAGCCACATAAGCACCTCTAATGGACACATCAACACTGTTAACATAGTTGGATGGAGGTTGACGGAAAATGATTTATGTGCAAAAAATTTAAAACATAAAGGACTGATTTGGGACAAAAAAAAGATAAAGGACTAAATCGTTACTTTAAATAAAGATAAGGAACCCCAAGAGCATTTTAGCCTTTTTTTGTCTCTTTTTTACTTTTTTATCAAAAAAATTTAGGGAGAGTACTCTTTTTCCTTCTTGATGTTTTTTCCTAAAGAGGATTTTGCATCAGAAGGTTTTAACAAGACACCACATTCCTTTATTTTGTTTTAAAAAAAGATTTATGAAGGAGATAACATGTCAAATTTTATAACAAAATCACGGAGTTTTGGCCCAGTGAGGTTTTAATGAGGCCCTTTGTATTTCTAAGGATTGGGGTACCTCTAGTACTCCTTTCTATTAATATATATTTTGCTTGTAAAAAAAATATAATTTGGCGCATTGATCTATTTCAGGTATATTGGAAATGGTCACTTTAGATTTGGAAGCTCGGAATCGAGGTAGTGGCTGATCCAGGACCCGGAGTAAAAAGGTTCAAAAATTTTAAAAACATAAATTGCAAAAAATATAATTAAAAACAATTTTAATATATTTAAATAAATAAATAAATTATACAACTCATAATTGGCCTAGTGATGTGTTTGTGTGAGGTATTTGAGTGCAAAATTAGAGTTCCAAAAGAAAATTTATAATTTTAGGGGGTTCAAAATATTATTATATAAGGGATTAACGAATAAAAAAATATTATATAAAAGATAAATGGATATTTTTTAGGGATTTCAAGTGAATCCCTCATTAAGCCATATATAGGTCAGCCACTGTCGGGAGGAAGAGGTCAATGAAACTGTTCAGTACCTTTACCTTATCACGGATAGGACCGAGTAGGTAGTTGGTAGGGTAATTGCTTTGTTCGATTGAATCTCTGATAGCACCAGGTGGTAGCTGAATGATCAAGCTTGGATGGGTAGGATCACAGAATACTGCTTGTGGCTGGGCCTATTTGTGACCGGGCCTATTTGTGAGTGGGCCTGGTTGTGAGTGGGCCTGGGCCTGATGATGAGTAGTGCCAATATGTTCCCGGGTGGGGTATCTGCGAAGCCACTTCGACGCTCAAGTCAGTATTGAGGACAATAGAGTAGTATAGCAAGGAATCAGAATCTACCTATTAATGGCAATGCATGTCAGTATTTATAGGGATTTGTGTCATCTTTGAGCCGTCGGATTAGTCAGGTGAATCTGAGCCATTGAGGCATAATAGCCATAAATTGGCTGAATTATCATGGATATGGGCCAAAGTTTATTGGGCTTAGTCATGTCCAATTTGTCATACCCCAATTTTGTCCGACTAATTGGAAAATCCCAAAAATTTTATCGCTCCGCATATTGTTCTAAACGCGGGTATATTTGGCACTCTCGTGCAACAATTTTGTTTGGCGCTCGTTGTTTTCAAGAAAAAAGAATCCAAAAATAAATAATGAAATAATAAATAGCGCGAGCGCGCGTTTCGTTTAGAGTCGTGTGAGTAATTGCGTCGGTGCGCGTTTATTTTTACCGTTTTCTTTTTAGAGAAGTAAGGATAAAATGAGATCAGTTTTAATAACTTACGCGTGTGCGCATTAAGTCAGTTACGTGTTCATACTCTTAACGCGAGTGCGTGTTGGTTGCGAATCGTGCGCGAGTGGTTGCGTCGGTTCGTGTTGCTTTTCCCGCTTCTTTTAAGTATTATTAGTAGAAAATAATAGTAATAAGATAAAATCAGTTTTTTTTATTAGCTGTCCCCTTTTTTAATTGTGTTACATATGTAGACAAAAAAATTTAAAAAGAAGCAGAATAGTACAAAAAAAAAGTCAGCTCTTTTATTTACATGTAGACAAGAAAATTTAATTACAAATAATACAAAAATCAAAATACAAACACAAAAAAGTACAAAAAAATAATAAAACAAAAAAGGACAGCCAAGTCGCTGCTGCCTTGGTTGGTGGCTGTGGCTGGTAAAGCATTTTGAGCTTCAAGCTCAAACTCCTTTCATCTTGCCCTTTGCTTTTTCCATTTTCAGCAAAACACTGCTACAGTGGCAGCAACCCTGCTGCCATCCCCTTGCTGCTCCACTGCTCCAACAGCTTTGTCCCCCATGAGTTTTGATCCCCTGCATTAGTATACCACACCTACACCACACAACCAGCCTATAAATACTGTGAACATCAAATACAACAGGGAGGGGCAATTCACACACAGAAATTCAGAGAGAAAAGATAATAACAGATTCTAGGATTCTGGAAGCAAGAGAAAGGGTTAGCAGCAGTCAAACAGCAATAGTAGCAGAGTAAACAGCTTAGGGGTGATTCAAGAAGCTGGAATACAGGTTGGATTTTTGCGTCCTCATTTTTGTTCTTTCCGGTTTTATCTAAGTCAATATCAAAATCGTATGATAGTACGTATGAACAAAAATAGAGCAGTTTTTGAGTTTATATTGTGTTAGGAATGGTTAGGGCTCAATATTAACACTGTAAGTAGGCTAGAGTTTTAAAAAAGGGGATAAGAATGAATTAGTTTTTTTAGTATTCTGCTTTGAGTATTATACTGTAATAGCAGTCCCTTTTCAGTGTTCTATTAGAAATAAGTTTGGTAATAGAAAATAGGTTTGGTTCAGATAAACAAAGATCAAACTAGGAATAAAAATAAAAATCAGAACCAGTAGAGAGAAAAATAGAAAAAAAGGGAATGTAATAAAATTCTAACCTGAGCCGCCGTCAAGGGCGAACTCCGGCCACCACCCACGGTGGTCGTTGTCTCTCCACCTCCGTTGATCCTCCCCAAAGCGCCGCCGTCACCACCGAACTGCACATGGTCACCCACAGCTTCGCAACGCCACGGCCCCCCTCCTCCCGTCGAACTCATCGGACCACCGTCGTCTCAACCCGCACCACCACCAACGCCCCTTTCTCTCTCCTCACCAACAACCACCATAGCGCCTCCACCACCGCCGCTTCCTTCGCCCCCAACCCGTCAAAACACTAAACAGCCAATGCGTCAACACTTCCTCGCCTCACCACCGAACACCGCAACCACCGTTCAAACACCGCCTCACGCCATCCTCCCACAGTAGCCACCATCGAAGCCACCGCCGTGATCTCAGTGACCGTTCGCCACCACTGGAACGTCACCCCCATTTCTCACCGTTGGCGGCGGTAAGGTGAAGGGAGAACGAGATCGGGCCCAGTGGGTAAGGGGAACGAAAGCGAAGCTTGCAGGAGAGAGGGAGAGGAGCACGGCGTGAGGAGAGGGAGGAGAGAAGCGCCGTAGGGAGAGGGGGGTGGATCCGCGGGCAAAGAGAGATAGAAAAAATTAGGTTAGGCTATTTTAAGAGGGTGTGCGCCGTGGAGAAGGAAAGGAAGAGATTAGAGTTTCTAAAATTGGGTTTGCTTTTATATTAGGGAAACAAGGGCAGTGTCGTCTTTTCACGTCCTTCTATTTTTCAGATTTCTATTCGCACCCCTCATTTTACTCAGCGCGCCCCCCTTCTGGAAGCCCACGATTTCCCTATTTTTTTGAAACGGACCAGCCCATCAGGAAATAAAAAAAACGCAGCCCAGCTTATAAAAACAAGCTGGGCTCGCTGTCTGCACCCCAGTTTTAATAATACAGCCTTCCTTTTATTTACACCCTTATTTTACTACTACCCCCCTGTTTCTTTTTTAAAATTTCGTTTCTTTTTCCCAAGCGAACTTTTTTTCACAAACCTTTTTTTTCTTCTTTTCCAAATGATGGATAAATTTCTACCCGAACAAAAATTAATCCGACTGCGAAAAATCTTCAAAATCAAAAACTTTGTTAGTAGTCTTGCGAAGCCTTTGCTTGCATGATTATTAACAATGGAGTGCTAGTGATAATCACCCATAACCTTTGTTAGTTTGATTATCATGAATGCTTTCAATTTCAAAAGATATTTTCCCAAGCATCAAAAATCATGGTAAGTGTTAGTAATGATCACCCATAACCTTTGTTAGTTTGATCATTATGAACGCCCTTTACTTTTCAAAACCAAAGCAAAAAGACTTTCATTTTCAAGGCTCGTTAGAACTACGTCGCTTTGATTCCCATTTGGGATACGTAAGAGCGAGTCACATTCTCGTCAAGCGCACTCATAAAAAGTTTAGCATTTGCATAACAAAAAGAAAAGAGTTATTTTCATAACAAAAAAAGAATCACTTTTACAAACCAAGATCATTTTCAGAACGAAGACCTTTTCCTTTCTAAAAACATTTTCAACCCATCGTCGCTAGTGGTTAATCAGAACCTTTGTTCGTCTAGCCATTGGTGGCGATGTCTTTTTCCCAAAAGAACAACAAGCGATGATCACTCATAACCTTTGTTAGTTTGATCATTCGTGCCAATCAATCTCTTTCGAAAACCCCTTTCAAAAGAACAAATAAAAACGAGTCGATACTAATAGTCAATCAGAACCTTTGTTCGTCTGACTGGCGGTAGTGACTCTCATTTTCAAGAGTACTTAGCGGTGATTACCCATAACCTTGGTTAGTTTAATCATTCACTAAATGCTCGTCCTATTTCGAAAACTCACTAAAAAGATAAAAGACAAAAACCTTTTTTCAGGAAAAAGAAGAACTACGTAGCTTTGAGTTCTCCATCGCACCGGGAGATACGTAGGAGCGGGCCATGTCCCGTCAAGCGTTTTCTTTTCTAAAAACCTATTTTTCCCCCTTTTTTCATAATAAGCAAAGATTTTCATTAAGAATTTTTCAATAAGAAGTAGAGAGGCAAAATTAAGTATTTTCAAGTCAACACACTAAAACCACACATTTAATTAAAGGTTCCCTCTCAGTAGAGAGGACGTGTGGGGTGCTAACACCTTCCCTGCGCGTAACCGACCCCCGAACCCTATTCTCTAGTTTCGCAAGACCAATCGCTTCCCAAAAAAGGTTTTCCTAATATTTTCCTTAATAAATATTGGTGGCGACTTCATTGTCTTAGGAAAAGTTGTGAACGAGGAAGGTTCTCCCTCGGGGATTTTTTCGGGCGCAACACAATTGATGGAGTGGGTCTCATGATCCAGTCCTGAATAGTTTCCCCCCAAGTAGAGATTATCCTAGGGGATGGTCTTGGCTTAATGTTATCGTTAAGGATGCCCTCATAGGCTTGGTCGCTCTCACGGCTCGTGCCATCGTCGGGCCTGTTTAGTTTAACGGCTGATCAGAGCGATTATCCTGCCCGTCTCTTGATGATTTTTGCTGATGGTCTTCTTGCTCGAGGTGATTGATGGTAAGTAATTTTTTTATCATTTTTCACCTTGTATAAATAGGAGGTGGTCCCTCTTCTCTTTTACCCAACACAAGTGGTAAAAAGAAGATGTTATAGAAAGAGAAAGAGTGAGGGGCAACCACAACTCTTCTGTCTGGTCACGTTCTTCTCTTTTGTGATCGTCTAGGATCGACTACATTTTTTCACTTTGAAATCTCGAGGTACCTTTATTTTCTTTCTATTTTATTTTGAGGAGATCGCTAGGTGTGATAGGGCCTTTTAGGTGAGAGGGAAGAAGCCGTTGAGGTTGCGTCATTGTGGCGTGTTGCGTGGCCGACCCCGTTGGTTGAAAGAGAGAGAACTGAGCATGATGATGTGCCCGGCCCTGTTAGAGAAAACGTGGTCGCCCCCCTTGATGTGAGAGGGTGGACCGATCACGCATTAGCTCGTCTCTTTACCTGCTAAGTCTGTCGCAAACATCAACTTGTCTCTTTACATGCAACACCTTGAAGGAGAGGACCGAGCAGAGAGATTGAGGGCGAGGACCGAGCAGAAGGAGAGATTGAGGGCGAGGACCGGTCAGAGAGAAAGCCAGGGTGGTGTGGTCGGGCCTCATTGACTTGAGGGAGATAGGGCCGATCCTTCATATTCTTGAGGGAGTGGAGGTCGATCACAACCTTACCATTTCTAAGAGGGTAAGGATTGATCACAACTTTTTTTTTCTGAGAGGGTGAGGACCGATCCCAACCTTACCATTTCTGAGAGGGTAAGGATTGATCACAACTTTTTATTTTTGAGAGGGTAAGGACCGATCACTGTAACACCCAAAATGATTCAATTAATTATTTGATTAAATTATTTAGGTGTTGCAATATTTTTATTATTATTAGTATAATTATTTTAAATATTGATATATTAATTTATTTATAATTGAAGGGGGTGGTATTAATAGTTTCGGAATGGCAAATTTGGCCCAAGAAGAAGCCCAAGCCCGTTAGCTGAGACCCTAGGCGCATAGGGTATGATGCATTCGCATCATTTGTGCAAAGAAAGGAAAAATAAAGAAAACGTAAAAAAAGAAAAGAAAGGAGAAGAGAGAGGAGAGGTCGCGAAGAGAGAAAGAGAAAGAGAAGAAGGAGATTCGCGCAAAGGGAAGGGGAAAAGAAGAGCTGTTGCTGTGGTTTTGTTGGTGACTCCGTAGGAAGGACCTCGTCTTCGGTGTAATCAAGGTAAGGGTGGGTCTTACCTTATAATAGGGTTTAGAATGGGTTGTATGTGAGGGTTTAGGGTTTATACCATTTGTCTCATAATTCCATTGTTGAATTCGATATATGATTAATTGCGTGAAGATTGATTGTCTCTATGTGTTTTATTGAAAATTGTATGAGTTATGAGATGTATGTGAGAATCATAGTGTATGCCAAATAATTGATAGAATGTGTATTTAAAGATATGAGAGTGAAATTGAAGGATTAGAAATAATTATTGAATGATTGAGCATATGAAATTTGGAAGAATTTGAGTTTGAAGGACCCTAGGCGCCTTAGATGCCATTGTTGTTGTCAATCCATGCTTTGTTGCTGCTGTCTGGGCGCCTGTTGCCTATTTGCTGTGTTTCAGTGTTGCTGCCTTGGTGCAGTGGCGCCTGGGGCGCAGGATCCTTGTGCCTGGGCGCCAAGGGCGCCTAAATTGGGCTGCCCGGTTTGTGTTCCCGAGTTATATTTCTGAGTAATCATGTCATTGGGATGTCGTTATGGTTGAGTTTTGGTTGCTAGGATGTATGTTCTGAAAAATCACTGAGATCCCCTCCCCCGGGAGCCATGTTGCTTGTGTGCGTATATGGGGTGTTTTGGGTGAACTTCGAATTCTGGGCATATTTTACCGTGCCATCTTTTGTATTTGCGTGCCCAAATTCAATTTTAAACGTTTTGGCTCGAGTGGTTTTATTTTTGCACGTGTCATTTTGGAGTTGTCTCGGTGGGTGTTGCTTGTGTGCGTATATAGGGTGTTTTGGGTGAACTTCGAATTCTGGGCATATTTTACCGTGCCATCTTTTGTATTTGCGTGCCCAAATTCAATTTTAAACGTTTTGGCTCGAGTGGTTTTATTTTTTAACGTGTCATTTTGAAGTTGTTCCGTTGGCTCCACTTTGAAAAGGATGCACCATAGTCACAGAACATTCTGCCAATTTGCACCTCATTGGCGCGCCACGCGGGAAGCCTCTGAATTTTCTGCTGTTCCGAGCCATTTTCAGCACGTGTCTCGGTTTTGTCCCAAATTTGTTTTTGACATATCTTTTGACTCGGGTGTCCGTTTTAAGTGATTCAAAGTGCGTTTCGAAGCTCGTTCAGTCCTCTATCTGTGTATGCTACTGTAATGTGAAAATAATTAATTTGGCTAAAAGTTTCTGGACACTTGTATTTTGCTAGTGGTGTGGTAAGTGACGGTGGGTCTACGAACCAAAAATGTTGGTGATGATTTTAGGCTGCAGTCTTGACGTTGTAATTTATAATGATGATGTGTGTGACTTGGGATTGTGAAAAATTATGCTTATTGGTTGTTCATGGAGTCACATGCATACATTAGGCTGCGGTCTTGACGATGCATTTTTAGGCTGCGGTCTTGACGTTATTTTTCGGCTGCGGTCACGACGTTCCCAATTGGCTAATGAGAAGTGATAATGGTACCACATGCATTCTGCACCGCATACACACATGCTCATTATTGATAATTACTTTGTTTGGTGTACAATATGACTGTGTGACAATTATATATTGCGGATGTTGATGTTTATTTATCAGTTGGAAATGTTGCTGTATATGTATAAAATATAAATGTATTTGCTGTGAATGGCGTAGTCCTTATACTCTAGCATACCGCTTATTATAAGCCTAATTATGCGGTTTAGACTCACCCCTTCGTTGTTTATTACTACAGGTAACCATGAATGAAAGCTGTTATTCTTCATTCCTGCGTCGGTCTAGTGCTCTGATACGTAACACTCTGGGGATGGGCGCTAGTTTTCTTTGTTTGTTTATTTGAGATGTTAAACATTTTTATTGAGATTTTTATGTTGAGGCTGCGTTTTTGTGTGCTGAGTTTTATCTCTTTATTCCGCTGCGAAACGTTGTAATTTCTGTCATGTGGACAGAATAATATGTTTTTGGGAACCCCATTCCATTGTTACGTGTTACGTATTTTCTTTGATTTATAAAAGGAATTTTATTATGTTGTTGACGTTTGTTTCGAAGAAATATAGCATCCCGTTTGGATTAGTTGAAAAATACAATTTTTGAACTCTGATAATTTTTATTTAAATACCGGGTAGAAAATGGGGTGTTACAATCACAACCTTACCATTTCTGATAGGGTAAGGATTGATCACAACTTTTTATTTCTGAGAGGGTGAGGACCGATCACAACCTTACCATTTCTGAGAGGGTAAGGATTGATCACAGCTTGTTATTTGAGAGGGTGAGGACCGAGCAGTAGGTGTGATCACCCCTGTTGAAGAGAGGATCAATCATGCATCACATAATCTCCTTTTATACTAAGTCCATCACTTCACTTATCATTTTATTCCCTCACGTGCTACTTTTGTGATCTTTTCTTTTGTACAAATGAAGTGTGCTATCTTTATGCTAAATCTTTTGTCTCGTGACTTTTCAGAATCAAAATCTTAGCGTGCTCAGGCCGAGACGTTGTGATTAAAATTCAAAGGAGACCATTATTCGATTCAAGTGTCTAAACTCGGGGTATTTTGCTTGTCTTCGTATCTGATAAACTTCAACTTCTTTGAATATATTTTCGGGAAGTCTTGGATACGTAGGCCCTTCCCCCTCTTTTTTAACTCTGCTTAAGCAACCTCAGGAGGGGGGTTTGTCAACAAGTCATCCTTTCTCTCATTAAGTGAAAAGCCCAAGCCCATGATCCATAAGCTATGCGAAGTGGCTAGGTCAAGGGGGTTAGGATTTTGTGTTGTCATTTTTGCGAATTGAGAGAAGAGAATAGAGGGAGTTGCGAATTGAGAGAGTGAGAAGAAGGAAGAGGCGCGCGAAGAGAAGAGGGAAGAAGAGGAGGAATTTCGCAAGTCTCAAGGCCTTGCTCGTTGTGTTGCTGTAGTTACTCGTCGGTGCTTTCAATCGTCTTCTTCGGAGCCTACGTTTAAGAGGTAAGGGTGAGCGTTTCGATTTAATATAATTGAGTATGTAATGGGTTTTGTGGGGTTTTTTGTGTTGTTGTGAATTTGATGTGAGTATCCGTAAATATGATGAGGAATTGAATAATTTATGATGTTGTTTGATGAATGGTTGATGTTGTCACGTGTAATTTCGTGCTTTTGATGTTTGATGATGGTTGGGAAGGAATTATGATGTGATCATGCTGATTTTCGTGTAAAAGAAATTCTGCTGCATGTAAACTATTCGATGAAATGGCCATTGTGTGCACATGTGGGGTGTTTTGGGTGAAACTTCGAATTCTGGGCATATTTTACCGTGCCATCTTTTGCAGTTGCGTGCCCAAATTCAATTTTAAACATTTTGGCTCGAGTGGTTTTATTTTTGCACCTGTCATTTTGGAGTTGTCTCGGTGGGGGTTGCTTGTGTGCGCATGTGGGGTGTTTTGGGTGAAACTTCGAATTCTGGGCATATTTTACCGTGCCATCTTTTGCATTCGCGTGCCCAAATTCAATTTTAAACATTTTGGCTCGAGTGGTTTTATTTTTGCACGTGTCATTTTGGAGTTGTCCCGGTGGCTCCATTTTGAAAAGGATGCACCTTAGTCACAGAACATTCTGCCAATTTGCGCCTCATTGGCGCGCCAGTCGCGCGTCAAGCGCAAGACACACTGGGCATTTCTGCCATTCCGCGCGCCAGTCGCGCCTAAGTCGCGCGCCACGCGTGAAGCCTCTGAATTTTCTGCCATTCCGCGTGCCATTCGCGCGTAAGTCACGCGCCGCGCGCTGCCCTGTTTTATTACTGTTCTTGCAATTTAAAATGTGACGTCTTCCACTTTGAAAAGGTGATGTTTTTTTTTATATTTAAATGTGATGTTTCTAAGCATAAAAATGTGATGTTTTTCTAAATTTTTAATGTGTAGTTACTTAAATTTAAATGTGTTGTCACTTAAATTTTAATGTGTTGTTACATAAAATTTAGAGGTGTTGTTACTTAAAAATTTAAAGGTGTTGTTACTCTAATTTTGAATGTGATGTTTATGATGATGTTGTGATATCATTGTGATGGTTATGACGAGTACACTCTACGAGTGTTTTATGACGACGATGACGAGTACTCCAGGTGAATGATTTGGTGATTGCACATGTGTCCATAGTGTCTCATAGCATGTGCATATTATGACGAATAGGCTTCGGCCTCTTATTGACGTAAAGCAGTGACGATGTGCCCCTAGTGGCTTATTTATGACGAGTATGGTACCATCATGCATATACCCAGGCGTGGGTTGCATTTTCATGCCCATACATGTTTATGACTTGTGGTAAAAATTATGACTTGAGTTAGCGTTTAGTGACGATGAGGTTGATGATAATGATGATGTTGTATGACTGTTTGCTCATATTACTCTATTATATGCTTAATTATGTTTTGTTGAAATTCTCACCCCTTCTGCTTGGAATGTTGCTCTATTGTGGCAACGCTGCAGGTAACCGCGAGTGAAGGTCCTGTTGCCTTCCTTTATAGCTATTGGGATGTCTGTCGAGTCGCTCTCTGATACCGTGACACCTAGGGGGGGCGTGGTTGAAGTTGTTATTTAATTAATTAATTGTTTAATGATTATATTGATGATATGAGACGTGTTTGAGTGGTATTAGCGAGTTATTGTTTTATTCCGCTGTGACGTAATTTTTGGAGTTTAATTTTCATGACGGGTGTTTTTGTTGCACAAACCTTGATGAGTGCAAATTGACGAGTTTTTGTTAATGACGATGTGGCATTTCTTTTCTACCAGTTAAATTAATATTTGCGAAAAAGAAATTACTTTGATAAATGACGTGTAAATTATGGGGTAGAAAAGGGGTGTTACATTAGACAAGGAGAGCGGGTCTGCCAGGGTAGGTGTCTCCCCCCTTTTACCTTTTTTCAGCAAGGAATTGTCAGATACATCGGGGCCTCTCCTTCCCAGTTGCATCCTAATGGGTGGGCCTTCCTGAGAGCTTTTGAACTTGTGATGCGGGCTATGCAGAGAACACCATCTAATGACATTTTCTTTAGTACTTTCGAGGTTTCTTAGAGACGGGTGCGTGGTTCAGGTCGGTATCGCTATGAGCACGTGTCGTTTTGTAGCCGACCTCACCTCCCGATCTTCAAGAGGTATACGGATTCTCAGAGGAAGTGGAGGCACAAGTATTTCTGGGTTGTGCCCCGTGACCATAATGCAGCAAAAGCCATAAGCTCCTTAGATGAAGATGGTGACTTTGCTGAGAGGAATTTCCCCTTGGCTTGGACTGGGAGTGTGTCGACCTTTCCAGGGGGACTATTTTGTTGATCTGGATCAAATGGATTCAAAGGACCAGCGGACTTGGGTTATGCTTCAGGCCGTAATTAAAAAGTAGAAAGGTCGCTTGATCAAAACTCGGGATATAGTAAAATGTGAGGGCGTAGGCGATGTCATCGCGGCCTTTGGTAGTTCATCTTGTTGCGTCTACTTTTATGTGTAGTCTGTTTGAATGTTTGTTTCTAATAAGCTTTGTTTCCTTTTCAAATAAGATGAGTATGGAGGGGTCCTTTGACGACATTCTTGTTTGGGCTGGAGATGATGATGCTCAGGCGGCAGAATCGGCCCGACTTACTCCTTCCCCCTACTCCTAAGACTGCTCGGAAATCATCTGGATTGAAATCAAAGGCAGGGGCATCTTTAGGAGCGGGTTCGCATGGAAAGGGCAAGTATCAAACCCGGTTGTTATCTGATCGAAAAGACAAGAATCCACAGGTGTCGCCTGAAGTTGAACCCCAAGCATCACAAAGGTAGGACGAGTTATCCCTCCCCTGGGACTCATTTTGAAGGCTTCAACCGAGCTGGGTACGATGCTTATATGAAAGATCCTTTCGCTTGTGTGCTCAAGTGGCCAGTCAAAGAATTAAGGAAGTCTCAGTCCATATCACACGAGAATATCAAAGGGCTTGAAGTTGCCAATAGTGACCTTCATGACCGGCTCACAGGTTCTGAGAAGGAGTTAAGTCGGGTGAAAGAGGAGTCCAAGGAAAATTTGCAAACAGCTTCGCGTAAGGCGAAGGTCTTTGCCAAGGCCTCTTTCAAGAAGTGCTTAGCCCGGGTTCGTTGCTTGTACCCAGAGGCGGAGCTGGATTCTCAAATCATCAGTTTTGATCATGAGGTTCGGAATGGGAAGATTGTGAAGGCTCGTTCTGACAAGTCTGGTTATGACGTTGTTGGCCCAACGTTTCCCGTTTCTCCATGATTATGTATTTGAATTTCCTTTGGTTATGTAGTTTTAATTTTTGAACTTGTTGAATTTTGGAGGAACCTCGACTTCGATTCGGGGTCACCTTTATTGCATCATCGATGTTTATTTTATATCAGCATCTACTTTACTATGCGCGGAGGGGTACTAGGCTCAAGGTATGCCGCGTCTACTTTTAAGAGTGTTATACCAACGTCATCTCGTGGTCAGGTAGGGATGGCAAAACGGGACGCCCCGCCCCGCTTTGCCTAAAGCCCGCAAAAATAGGGGCGGGGCGGGTTGGCCCGCCAACTAACCGCGAGCTCAACATACTGGCCCGCCCCGCCAAGTGGCGGGCTGGGCCGCCTAGTTTTTTTTTTGCAATTCTTTTGAACAAAATTTTCACCTATTTTTAACATTTCAATTTCAATTAGATTTTTCACCTCCTTTTTAAAACAGTTTTTTTATAAAGCCTTTTTTAACAGAAATAAAAATATAAAACAATAATAGCAATGGAATTACTAGGATTAACTATATATCAATTGTTTGAGAAGTAAAAAGTGAAACCTAAAATGAACAAAACGGGTTGGGTTTGGGGTGCGCAGTGCGCTGGATTCTAATTTTGGGCCCTAATTTTTTTTTTTATAAAATGGACTGGTCTGTCTGACTCTGATGTTTGTTTTTTCAAAAAAAAAGGGCTTGCGGGCCCACCCGCCCCGTTCTTGTCTTAAGCCCGCGGTTTTCTCCTTTTGGCGGGGCGGGCTCAGCGGGTTAGCAGTCACAATATCCCAACCCAACCCATTTTTTTAGCGGGTTGGCGAGCCGGCCCGACGGGTCAAACCCGTTTTTCCATCCCTATGGTCAGGTATAGCTTTTGACTTACAGTTTCTTTTTTTTGGATTTGAAACTCAATGGGTAGATCCGCACCAGGGCAATTAGACTTACAATTTTAGGATTGAGTTCGGTTTGTGGGAGAGTCTTTGATGCCACGCCTTTCTCATAGTTTTCAATGATGACCTCAGGAAAGGGGGTTGTCAACAAGTTATCCTTCCGTCTCATAACACTTGTCTTGACTGCTTGCCCCCTGTCCTGCAGGTTTTTATTGATGTCAAGGACAAAGAAGACAGCTCCAGTCCATGGACCATATCGAGGGCCTATTGGTGTGAGAAAAAGATGTGCAAGTATACACAGTCACTAACAAGTAGTATAAAAGATCGAACCATAATGGATTGAATTAACTCTTGTAGTTTAAAAGTGTATAAATTAGTGTGAACTATACTACTCACAAATTAGGATGATGGTGATAAGTAAACAGAATGCAAACAAGTAATAAAATGTAGAGGAAATCAGATGAGAATGATAGTTGAGATGTTTTCACTAAATAAATCACTTTTGAGAGTTGTGTGTGTTTATGTGGTGCAGAAGCATTGAGTGCAGCTGCATCAGTATGTGCCTTTCAGCTACTTTCTTCAGAGTTTCGTTACAAGCTTCCTATGTCTAGGCTTGCTAAATAAGTTCACTCCTGCCTTTAAAGTACCCACTGTATCACCGTAAGAACTATGTTATCCTATGTCTAGGACTTAACATGGCTTTAACAGAGTTTTCTTTATTACACAAGTTAACAAAGCCTTCATTAAAACACTCACCTTTATTAGTTCTTGATTTCTAGTTATAAACCATGTCTGTGAATATAACTCTACATATTCTAAGCGATCAACCTTAAAATAAGATGGATGTAGTATAACACAAGAACCAAAATGCATACAACACTTAAAAGCACAATAGCTTACTCAAAAGCTCATTATAAAGTTATAACATCTCAACCAAAGAGGTTTAGCCCATAATATGCATTGCAAGGCAAAAATAGATGAAATGAAACATGTTGATATAATGGAAAGTGATCGTACCAGATCAATACGATGAGTTGTTGCTGTCTGATGATGTTGCTCGGTCGTTGGGATGAAGGATCGAGTTTTGGGCCGCGCGCGGGTGGTCCCTGCAAAGGCACTCCAACGCTCAAGTCAGAGGTGCTTCAACAGGCAGGGTCACAAGGTGAGTAAAACGTACCTGAAGCCACATGCTAGTGTGGTATATATACTGCTGATTGCGAAGGCGTTCTAGCCGTCGCGCTTATCTCGGAGCTGGCCGCATCTTGCGGAGCAAGCCATGTATTGGGCCGCGCTGGGCCTGTTGGGTGAAATTGGGCTTCGAGCCCACTCCGGAACAGTTGCCCCCCAAGCCTAGGTCGCCTGGGGGCGGGCTAAGGCTTCATTCCTTGCCCCCCAGCGTGGTCACAAATGACCGTTCTGGAATAATACTCGGTCGATCGCTAATTGGTCGACTGCGTGGTCGCTGCCACACGGCCTGGTCACACGGGGCCAGGTGCCGCCTCGGGTTTGATGCCTGACAATCAATTGTTATAAATGCTGAGGCGACAGTTACTTTAATGAGGTGACTTGGTTTTTTCGAGGCGATGTTTAAAGACTCGAAGCGTTTGAGTAACGATGGTACGCGAAGAGTCGCGCCTCTTCGCTTCCGGCCCATGATGATGGTTGGCCCATTATATATAGGGTTCAAGGGAGTTTCTCATTTGCACGTTTCTCTGATTTCCTCCGCTCTCGTTGATCGCTCGTTGCAGAGGTATTGGATCGGTCGTTCCTACCAAAGCTCGCTCGCAATCAGCTCGCTCCAATTCCAGGTAACTACGACCGCCCTTTCTTTATTTCAGTTTTTACGTTCCACCTGGTGGAGGGGGTGTTAGGTCTGGGGACGACCACGTCGCCCCCTCTCCATGCGCGAGCAAGACCTTGACCGTTATTCCCCTTCACAGGTTCATTCTGGCGCGGACCAAACAGACCCGCCGTATCTCTGGCAGTCCGGCCGTTTCTCTTGCACACAGTATGACCCGACCGGTGGAGCAAAGTTCTGTACAAGCCCGGTCGCCCTCTTCTGACGATGAGTCTTTCTCTGGGTCTTCAACCCTGAATTGGACTTCCTCCGGTGAATCCGGAACTCGGCCGGACAAAAATGGGGTGCCGCTAACTGAGGCTGCAGTCGATGACGCCGTAGAAAGCAACGCACGGGTTGCCACTGATGAAGGTATTGACCAGGTCGCGGCCGAAGGAACTACGACGGCCGACAGAGGTCAACAAGGCGACCAGCGAGCAGATCCTGAGGTCGCAGCTGAAAAGGACATGTCTTGGGTTTCACTTAGCCTGAGAGGTCAACGTAGCAAAATTCAACAGGGGAGCCAGGACATAGCGTATCTTGCGACCGGACTAAACGAAGGATGGAGAATAGAAGGCATGGGCAAAGGGGAGGACATCGCGGCCTGAACAGACGTGGTAAAATTCACGATGTACCGCATCGTTTTCGAACGCATGGGCATAATTCCGCCGTTTACCAAGTTGCAACGCCAGGTCTTACGTTATCTTCAGGTCGCCCCCTCTGAACTAAACCCGAACGCTTGGGGGTTCTTGCAGGCGTACGAAGATGTTCTTGTAGTTCTGAAATGACCGGTCTCCGTAAGATTATTCTCCACATTGTTTGAAATGAGCTACATTTACGAGAAACGCTCGAAGGGCGCCCGCAAGGAAGCAGTTTCGTTCAAAAACCGCTCGATATACAATTTTTTCAAACCTTATCTGGAATCACTGACGACCGGGTGGAAGAGAGAATTCTTTTGGGTCATTCCAAGCTCGGCCGAGGCCCTTCGAGGGATCGCCCAGATGTCAAAAGATGATCGGGAAGGAACGCCCCTGTTTCCCACGGTGTGGAGTTTTACTCATTTCTCGAAAAAACCGGGCGAGTACGCCTTTAAGGAAACAGAACTTGACGACCTGGATAGGGGGACGATCCATAGGCTGAAAAAGATTGCGTCCCTAGTCCCTGAGGGTCGCATCAAGGTCAAGAACATTGTGGACGCTCGTAACAATAGAAAAGTCAAGGCCGCTCTTGGTTGGTGGTCGCTCGCCTAGTTTATTTTCTGTCATTTCGTTTTATTTAACTGTTTCTAACCATCTACCTTTGTCTTTGAAGTTGACATGGCGAACATGAATGAATTCGACCTTTTGGACCAATGGGCGGCCGAGGATGGTGAGACTTCGCCCGTCCGCGAAATTCCTGAAACTCAGCCTGGGGGTACGCCCCAAGCTGCCGGAACTGGATCTCAGCCCGATCGTCAGACTCCTCGAGCGGGCACACCAAATCAAGCCATTGACTTGGGCAGCCCACTCCAAAATCAAGAAAGGTCCAAGAGGGATCGGTCGGTTGATCGTGGGGGTCAGAACAAGAAGCACAAGAGTGGCAAAAGCCATGGGCACTACCGGTCGCCTAAAATCGACCTGCTTGGATTGGGCGATCAGGACTGCGCTTGTTTCAAAGAAGAACCGTTCGAGGTGATGGCCGATGCGATGAAGGCCACTGGAATTCTTTTCAAAAAATACCAAGATGAGGAAGCAGACCGCATGGAAGGTAGGCGCCTTGCCAATAAATATCCATTGCTTGAAGACGATCTAGTTGATAAAATTTTTAAACGGAACTCTGCCTTGTCGTTGCTCGCAGAAGTGAGGGGTCAGCGAGATGATTTGCTCAAGAAGATGAAGGAACTTGAACCGAAAATCAAGGCGATCGCTGACAACGAGAAGAAGCTCGACGATGCAGAACGCCAACTTGTGGCCGCTGTTACTGCTCAAACTGCGGCCGAGTCTGCACTGGACAAGACGATCGTCGACAAGAAAACAGCTGAAAAAGAGGTCGAACGCCTCACTTCAAGGAATACAGAACTGTCGAACCAGATCGCTGGACTAAAAAATGACCTGGATGCCATGGAGGAGGAAAAGAGTAAGTTTCGAGGTCGTTACAAAGACGTTCTTGACCGGGCGAATGGAGCTGCAGAGAGTCAATTTGAGAATGCGGTCAGTCAGATTAAGCTCCTCTACCCTGATCTGGGGATCGATCGCGAGATCGTGCAATGCACACATCGTGTGATCGAGAAGCAAATCGTGCGTCCCAAGAAAATGCTGAAGGGGAAGGTCGTTCAAGAAGAGGCGGTGATCTACCAGGCCCCTAAGGACTCTTAAACTTGTAATCTTTTGAATTCTGTAATCTTGGATTTCGTACTTTTGGTCCATCTGCGAGCGATGTTTTAATGGGCACCCTGGATACGACCAAGGCATCCTCGTTTGTACTTAATGACAATTTGGCGTTTTGTTGGCCCGTTATTTTCAATGAACTTCGGCATGTTTAATTGCTCTTCAATTGAATTCGATTCTTTTTTGCTATGGTCGGTCGCGCCCGACATAAATTTTTATGGACCAATCGATGGTCCTTCATTGTGGCAGATTGTTCGTTGGCCACATTACTAAGGGTAGTTTGGGCCAATCGATGGCCTTTCGTATAGGCCTGACCGTCTACGTGCAAAGTCCAGGTCGTGATGGCCTGACCGTCTGGTATTGGAGTCATCTCAACGATGAAGTCGGCCAACACTTGGGCCTTAGCGGCCGATCTAGCCTCGAACTTGATCCCAAACTCGCTGAGTTCCACAGCCCACTTGATCATACGCCCTACTAGGTCAGGTCGGTGAAGGATTTGCCTAATACGCTCGTCGGCCCTCACCACGACCTGATGGGCCACGAAATAAGGGCGCAATTTACGAGTGGCCACAAGTAACGCTAAGGCTAGCTTCTCGATCTTCTGGTATCTGATCTCTGGGCCTTGAAATACCTTACTGATGAAATAGACCGGGTTTTGTTTTAGGTCGCATTCTCTTACGAGAACAGCGCTCATGGCTTCGTCCGTTATGGCCAAGTATAAGTAAAGCGTCTCCCCTGGTTGCGGCTTGGTCATGATGGGCGGGTTGGTGAGTGCCGCCTTCAGCTCGTCCAATGCTCGCTGGCATTGGTCGGTCCATTCAAACTCGACCTCCTTCTTCAAGAGCTTGAACAGTGGAAGCGATTTGCACGCTGATTTGGGTATAAATCGTGACAGGGCAGCGACCATGCCATTCAATTGCTGAATTTCTTTTTTCGTAGTGGGCGGCCTCATGTCGGCGACCGCCCTACACTTATCAGGGTTTGCTTCGATCCCCCGCTCTGTTAAGTGGAAACCCAGGAACTTGCCCGCCCCTACTCCGAAGGTGCACTTCTCTGGATTCAACCTCAAGGAATTCTTCCTTGCTTCCTCAAAAATTTCCCTTAGGTCGTCAATGTGGTCTTGGTCGGTCTTGCTTTTGATGATCATATCATCCAAGTAGACCTCTGATATCCAACCGATCTACCGCCTGAAGACCCTGTTCATCATTCTTTGATAGGTCGCGCCGGCGTTCTTCAGACCAAAGGGCATTACCTTGTACTGAAAATTTCCACGATCGGTCATGAACGCGGTCTTATGCCGATCGGGTGGGTACATAGTGATTTGGTTGTAACCTGAATAAGCGTCTAAAAAAGACAGGAGTTTGTAGCCCGCAGCCCCGTCGACCAGTTTGTCAATGTTTGGCAGGGGGAAGGCGTCCTTTGGGCATGCCTTATTCAGGTCGGTATAGTCGACGCACATGCGCCACTTACCATTTTTCTTCTTTACTAACACGATGTTGGAAAGACAAGTCGTATACTTAATCTCTTCAATGAAATTGGCCTTGATGGGGTCGTCAACTGCCTGTGCGGCCGCCAGTGCTTTCTCTTCGCTCTGAGTGCGTCTCTTTTGTGCGACCGGTCTGGCTGTCTCATCAACGGACAGTTGGTGGTAAGCAATTTCTATTGGGATCCCGGGCATGTCTGATGCCCGCCATGCAAAAAAATCTGCGTAGTCCCTGAGGTAGGTGATGAGATCTTGATTGACCTGTTCAGGTAGGTCGCTCCCCAACTTGACTGTCTTAGTTGGGTCGTCCGATAACTGAACATCGACCAATTCCCCGTGGGGCTCGGGCCTCTTCAGTTTATTCTTTAGATCGCAGGCTAAATCGTCGTCGCCGTCCTTAGGGTCGCTATCTGGGTCGTAACGAGCATCCAGGTCGGCCACATTGACCTGATGCCCCTCTCCGAGATCCTGCGGTTTAGCACTCACCACCTCCATATCACAAATCTCTTGATAGAGGAAATGGCTTCTCATGGCCGCTTCCATGTCGGCCATTACTGCCACAACCTGGTCGCTTTTATTGTAGAACTTCATCTTTAAATGCACAGTTGAGGCTACGGCCTCCAATTTTCCCAGTGTTGGACGGCCGGTGATGCAGTGGTAACACGATTTGATTGGCTGAACTAAGAACGTCGTCCTGACCGTCCTGTACAACGTGCTGCCGTTCGTATCATCTCCAAAAGTAACAAGCAATTCTATCGTCCCCAGGGGGTAGGTGGTCGCCTCATTGAACCCGGTCAATGGGGTTGGTACGGCTTGCGGAATAATCTCGCTCCTGTCCACGTTTAACTTGTCAATCAGTTCCTCAAACATGATGTCGGCCAAGATGCCTTGGTCGACCAGTATTCTTCAGACCTCAGTGTTGGCCATTACGGCCGATACTACCAAAGGGACGTAATTATTGATTTTGCCATCGAGCAAGTCTTCGTCCCCAAAAGAAATGGGCGGCCTATTCGAGGCCGGCCGTGGGGTTGAAGTTGAGCCGACCATCATAAGTTCATTCCACTTCCTCTTCATTGCCTTGTTGGACTCTCTGATATCCAACGGGTTACCTCCATGGATGACCATGGCTACATTGCAGCCCTTCGACTGTCTGGGGTCGCGATCTTCCTCAGAATTATCATGCGGTCGCTCGACCGTCGAGTTGATGATCGCTTTGCCTCTGTCATTGGCGGGTTGGCCAACGGCTCTTTCTTCAGGGCGATCGTTACCTTCATCTCTGACATATTGCCTCAACTTGCCTTTCTGAATGAGATCTTCTATGTCATCTTTTAGGGCCATACAATCATTGGTATCATGCCCCTTACTCTTGTGGTATCTGCAGTATTTCTTGGTAGGCCGACCTCCTTTCTTCAACACTAGAGGATCAGGTCGCCTAACACCAGTGAACTCGTTGTTTTGGCACTCCGTGAAGATCCGCGCGATCGGAGTGTTTAACTTTGTACGATGCTCGTACTTCTTAGGTCGGTACGCGGGCTTACTGTCACGATAGTTTTCTTGCCCCTTGGCCGGCCCGCTATTCTCTTCTTTGGGACGCGCGTGGGCGCCCTTGTTAGAGGCCAATTGCTCTTCATAGCCCATATGGTCGTTGGCCCTTCTAAGGAACTGGCCGAGGTCGTAATAGTGGTTTAATGAGAATTCTTCAGCAAATCTGTGGTTCTTTCTTATACCACGTTTGAGATACTTCAGTTTATCCGTGTCTGATAGGTTGCGGACTGTGTCAGCCTCCGACATGAACCGATCGATGAACTCCCTCAATGGTTCGTTCTCTCCTTGGACGACCGAGTCCAAGTGCTCTTCATAACGATACTGACAACGGTTGGCTGTATAATTGGCCAAGAACATTGCCACAAGACCTTCCCAAGAAGAGATGGTGTTGGGACGTAGGGATTCCCACCATTCTAACGCCCGACCTTCGAGCGACTGAGGAAAAAGTCTGCACTTCATCGTCCGCCCTAGCTCTCTATAGCTACAGTAGTTGTTGAAGTACATGAGGTGTTTATCGGGATCCCCGCGGCCATTAAACTTCTTCAGGTTTGGGGGCTTCCTAAGATCCCTTGGAATGCGATAACGTCTGATTTCGCTGGTGAAGGGCCCTTGTCCGGTCGGGATGTAATTCTGCCCATAGGGCTGCATGGCGGCATAGGTTTGGTCGACGGGCAGACCGTAAAGGCCGACCGGCTGACCAAGGAATCTATCGGCAATTGGAGGGGGTCCATAGGGTCCATTGTATTGTGGAGCATGCGACGATGACCGTCTTCTAGGCCGCTCTGAATAGTTTCTTCTTGGTCGGCTGATGGCACGGGAGACATCTCTAATCTCCCCGTTGCGGTAGTCATTAAACTCCTCATACGAGTCCCACGACCTGCCTCTTGATCGGCGGGATCCTGAGGACTCGTTGGACGAGTATCTTGTTGGCGACCTGCCTGATTCTGGTCGGTAGCTCGAGTCAGCATAGCCGTAATCTTCCACGGGGGAACGACGGTGGCGTCTTCCTCGATGAGGGGGAGACCTGTGGACGATCGCCCTTCTTGAAGGATTGCGTTGGGATACGCTTCGACGAGGAGGAACTTCTCTTGGTGGCGGTGAACGATGTGGCCGAGATGGTTGACCTTGACGACCGTTATCCGCACGCGGGCGGAACGAGATCGACCCTCTCTCATAGCGATCGATCAGCTCATCTCGATCAGCAATCACTTGATTCTTTCTCTCCAGAATTTGCATGATTGCTTGGGTCACATGCTCTGGCAATGCTGCGATTCCAGCTTCGGCCAGCTCGCCCGGTAGTTGCTGGACCGGTTGAATGACTGGCCCGCGGCCACCCTGCACTGAGGGTTCTTGGCGAGGCTCGCCTTGTGATTCATGAACTGACACAGGCACGCCCTCTGGGGTCTGTTGAGGTCGGTCCTATCCAGAGGGGTTGAGCCTGGAAGAAGCGCGTTTCTGACGTGGCGGCATGGTTTGATGTAGAATAGCACTCGGGCCTCCCACTGTGGTTGCCAATTGATCGTACCTGATCAATACGATGAGTTGTTGCTGTCTGATGATGTTGCTCGGTCGTTGGGATGAAGGACCGAGTTCTGGGCCGCGCGCGGGTGGTACCTGCAAAGGCACTCCAACGCTCAAGTCAGTGGTGCTTCAACGGGCAGGGTCACAAGGTGAGTAAAACGTACCTGAAGCCACATGCTAGTGTGGTATATATACTGTTGATTGCGAAGGCGTTCTGGCCGTCGCGCTTATCTCGGAGCTGGCCGGATCTTGCGGAGCAAGCCATGTATTGGGCCGCGCTGGGCCTGTTGGGTGAAATTGGGCTTCGAGCCCACTCCGGAACAGAAAGTACAAGAGATACCAATAATTTTATGCACCTACTGTTTTTGAAAAGGAATTGCTAATTTTTTGAAAACAGTTTAATGCATTTCAAACTACTTTGTTAAGTACATCTAATACTGAAATTTAATTAAAACTATTTCACATGGACAAACAAACACATATCTATAACAGATACTAACACAAACATATATAAGTACTTAAAAACAAACACACATAACTATTTAAAACACACACATGCATAAAGTGGTCCCCCCCCAACTTAAAGCTGAGCAGTGTCCTCACTGCTCTAAGTTGAGTTTCAAAAAGGAATTTTGTTCAAAATGGGGAGAGGGGTGATCAGTGCATTTTAATGCACTCTTTATAGCTTTGCACTTGGTATTTTTGATTGTGTTCTGTGTCTAATATTTAAGTCTTAGCGCGTTTCTAGATTTTGGGTCTTATTTGAGCAATATAGTAATTTCACGATTAATTCTTGTTTTATTGCATATTGACCCCTATCTACTCTGAAGGTCATAACTTTGTCTGCGGTTATCCGATTGAGGCGTGCAAGCATGCGTTGGAAAGCTAAGGAACAGAGCTACAATTCTTCTGTTGAGCTCGAAACCCAGTTCTGAAGTCTTAAAGGCGAAAACTGCGAATTACCGAAGCAGTACTGTATAAAACGGGTTTTGGGCCAAATATTAGTTTGTTAACGGGCTTTTATCCAATAACCCAGTTAGGGATTAGGTATTTTCGTTTTGTTCTGGTTAACTACACTTTTCAGAGCCGTCTGGACTCACTTACTCATTCCTACTTTCAACTTTACGTTTTGTGCCCTAACCTCCATGGAAGCTTAATGCCCTAGATCAATCTATTGGTGAAGGGTGTTGCTGTAAGGATTTTGAGGTTTAGTGCTTAATATTTATTTCGTTTTTATGGTTTTAATTCTTTCTCTATCAAATTCATCTCTGTAATTCTTGCTGCAAATTCGGTTTGTGTTTTGCTTAATTACTCAAACTCTATGATTTGCTTATGTGATTCGTTTTATGATTCGGTTTTGCTTAATCACTTAATCATGATTCTGTTTTGCAACTTTCATTATACAAACTATTTTATCGCTTGTTTAATTTAGTTTGGATAGAAATTGATAGAGTCTATGGCGCTTGTTTATAGGATTGATAGAATTCAGTTATGATGTTAATTGTGATACTGGCACTTGTTCGCTATCATGATTGATTGAACACATTGTTTTGACGCTTGCTTTTAAACGGTGCGAATTCGTATGAACTGATTAACGCTTGTTTAGTTAGTTTATGATCAATCAAGAATTATCAAACTATGCACGAATCTTTATTTTAGAACCGATGATAAATCCAAGAAACGCATCCGAAACCAATGGATTGATTGTCTCTCTAAATTGTTGAACTCCCTTAAACACAAATTGTTTTCTTCAAAACCCCTTTTTATTGTTTATTTTGATTCTTGATTTTGGTAATTTCATTATTTAGAGATCCTCGAGAGACGACCAAGGTCTCTTACCTTGATACTATATTTACCTTTTATTAATTATTTTGACCCGCGTACGACCGCTGATCAAATTGGCGCCGTTGCCGGGGATCTCTAATTAGGGATTGCCAACTTCAGGATCCCACTAACAGTACTAACATTTTAGTTTGTGTCTTTGTTGAGTTTTCAGGTGTTGTTACAGGTCGTAGGCATTCTGCTGAATTCTGGTTTTTTAGGTAAAAAAAAAACGATTTTCAGGTGATCTGGTCAGATTGCTCCGAAAATTGGTCAGAAAATCCGAAAAAAATCAAGGAGTAGGACTCCCTTATGGGAGCCTAGGCCGAAAAATCCTAAATTCATTCGTTTTCTATTTTTAATTAATTATTCGAATATTTTATAATCTCAAAAAAATCCAAAAAAATTTTCATAATCTTCTTTTGATTTTATTAGATTTTTAGTGCAGTTTTTATATTTTTTAGATTATCTTTGATTCGTTTTTTTATTTTCTTCCTTAATTTTAGCATAACTTATTTGATTTTAACTCTAATTCTGATTCAGTTGATTTAAACATGGTTGTTGTTTATGAACCTTCACTGGAGGATCTCATTAAAGAGATGGCTATTCAAAATCTCCAATTCCAACAAACAACAGATTCCACACTTAAGGAATTGGAGATAATAGTTGGACAATTAACCACTGCAGTTAATCAGATACAGGCCCAGAGATCAAACGAACTGTCTGCCCAGGAAGTAGTGAATCATAATGTCCCAAATCCTCTCATTGTCAGTGCAGTTACTCTTGTTGAAACTCTAGAGGTTGATACACTTTACATAGCTGATGTTGTGGATGTGGTTGTTGCTGCTATTGAGCAGCCACATGTTGTAGAGCTCAAACCACTCCCTGAAAATTTGAAATGCGCATATTTAGGGGGAAGTGCAAATTTGTCTGTGATTATTCCAGTTAACCTTGAATCTGAACAGGAAAAGTTATCGCCAATTCTAAGCGAACATAGGAAAGGTATTGGATGGACCTTGGCGGACATTCCAACCGAGGAAGTATGGAAAACACGGCAACAAATTAATCCCCTTATTCTGGAAGTGTGGAAGAAGAAGGAGACCAAACACGTGTGCAGTAACCATAAAAGAGGTTTCTATGACAAATACCATCCACCTGCAAGCTTCAAATTCTCCACCTTCAAGAGGGAGTTTTCTTTTCTTATCCTTAAGTTATACTTGTTTCTTACATCGAGGACAATGTGTGATTTAAGTGTGGGGGTGTGTGTTTTAGTATTTATGTTTCTAATTTTTAACTATAAAAAAAGGAAAAAATTGTTATTTTTGCATGTTTTTTCCATGAATTCTTAGTTTGTATAAGTTGTGGGTGATTTTACTATTCTTTGACCATAGGTGTTGTGACATGATTTGATTGATTTCTTGTTGCTCTGGGTTTAATAAGTTGGATATGAGCACTAAATTTTGCATCATTTGTGATAGTCATTGTCCCTGGTGAGAATTAAGCCTTTTATTGGATGACCTACATTTTGTCATTCTCTCCTTTCTTGTGTGTGACTCACTCATGTTTGTTAGTTACTCTAGAACTTGACTTGATTCTTGTTGAAACACTTGTTCACATGCATGTTTGAAATGATCTAGGCAATTCTGTTTTTTAGCTACTAGCCATATAAGCCTACCCTGAATTTATCCCTTTGTGTAAGCCCCTTTGAGCCTTTTATCCCATTCTTTGTTTTATAGCTCATTATAAGCCCAAAAGTGAAAAACAATGTTATTACCCAATCTTAAAGGGTGAAGGAGCTTTGAATTGAGAATTGTTAAATCCATAAGTGTGGGGGTGTCCAAATTGTGCAATTGTGGTTCTCACTTGGGTTTGTTCTTGGGTTCTCAATAGAAAGTTTGGCAAGTACATTTGTATAGAAAAATATTCCCCAAAAAGAAAAAAAAAAGAGAAGAAAAAAAAAAGAATGAAAAAAAAAGTGTGTGTATTTCTTTTAATTTTTGTTTCAAGAAGAATGAAAGTGTGTAGAGAGAGTTATGTGGAGAAGTATATCAAAATAGAGAAATTCATCATACTTTGTTGAAGTTGGACCCTCTCATGCTCACTTTACAATTGATTTTCACTTCTTCTTTATCCTCTTTGATTCTTTTTAGTTTAGTTCCCCCTTAGGATTATCCCACCTTGACCTTGGCCCCATTACAACCCTTATAAAGACCTTTTGATCTTATGTGCATGTGTTCTTAAGTGTGGATGTCAGAAGCTTGTCAAGCATATGGTAGTGCTAACTTTCATTGATGTGCTTATTATATATATATAGATATATATATATATATATATATATATATATATATATATATATGAGAGTAAACACAAGCCTAGACACTTGAGTGATTGAGAGCATTACCTATACATATCCTGTGAGGACTCATCACTTATGATTCACTCTCTAGTGCTCTATCATCTTGTTTGCCTTGATTGTAATTAAGTGCAGTCTTTGATTGTCGTTCTCCTTGAAGCCTAGGAAAAGTATTTCTCTTATGACATTGCATTCTTTGGGTTCATTGGAAACTCATGCATTGTTTTCGTGTCTTGTTTTGTGTGTTTTGCCCGGAGTGCAAAAGCTTAAGTGTGGGGGAATTTGATCAGTGCATTTTAATGCACTCTTTATAGCTTTGCACTTGGTATTTTTGATTGTGTTCTGTGTCTAATATTTAAGTCTTAGCGCGTTTCTAGATTTTGGGTCTTATTTGAGCAATATAGTAATTTCACGATTAATTCTTGTTTTATTGCATATTGACCCCTATCTACTCTGAAGGTCATAACTTTGTCTGCGGTTATCCGATTGAGGCGTGCAAGCATGCGTTGGAAAGCTAAGGAACAGAGCTACAATTCTTCTGTTGAGCTCGAAACCCAGTTCTGAAGTCTTAAAGGCGAAAACTGCGAATTACCGAAGCAGTACTGTATAAAACGGGTTTTGGGCCAAATATTAGTTTGTTAACGGGCTTTTATCCAATAACCCAGTTAGGGATTAGGTATTTTCGTTTTGTTCTGGTTAACTACACTTTTCAGAGCCGTCTGGACTCACTTACTCATTCCTACTTTCAACTTTACGTTTTGTGCCCTAACCTCCATGGAAGCTTAATGCCCTAGATCAATCTATTGGTGAAGGGTGTTGCTGTAAGGATTTTGAGGTTCAGTGCTTAATATTTATTTCGTTTTTATGGTTTTAATTCTTTCTCTATCAAATTCATCTCTGTAATTCTTGCTGCAAATTCGGTTTGTGTTTTGCTTAATTACTCAAACTCTATGATTTGCTTATGTGATTCGTTTTATGATTCGGTTTTGCTTAATCACTTAATCATGATTCTGTTTTGCAACTTTCATTATACAAACTATTTTATCGCTTGTTTAATTTAGTTTGGATAGAAATTGATAGAGTCTATGGCGCTTGTTTATAGGATTGATAGAATTCAGTTATGATGTTAATTGTGATACTGGCACTTGTTCGCTATCATGATTGATTGAACACATTGTTTTGACGCTTGCTTTTAAACGGTGCGAATTCGTATGAACTGATTAACGCTTGTTTAGTTAGTTTATGATCAATCAAGAATTATCAAACTATGCACGAATCTTTATTTTAGAACCGATGATAAATCCAAGAAACGCATCCGAAACCAATGGATTGATTGTCTCTCTAAATTGTTGAACTCCCTTAAACACAAATTGTTTTCTTCAAAACCCCTTTTTATTGTTTATTTTGATTCTTGATTTTGGTAATTTCATTATTTAGAGATCCTCGAGAGACGACCAAGGTCTCTTACCTTGATACTATATTTACCTTTTATTAATTATTTTGACCCGCGTACGACCGCTGATCAAATTGGCGCCGTTGCCGGGGATCTCTAATTAGGGATTGCCAACTTCAGGATCCCACTAACAGTACTAACATTTTAGTTTGTGTCTTTGTTGAGTTTTCAGGTTTTGTTACAGGTCGTAGGCATTCTGCTGAATTCTGGTTTTTTAGGTAAAAAAAAAACGATTTTCAGGTGATCTGGTCAGATTGCTCCGAAAATTGGTCAGAAAATCCGAAAAAAATCAAGGAGTAGGACTCCCTTATGGGAGCCTAGGCCGAAAAATCCTAAATTCATTCGTTTTCTATTTTTAATTAATTATTCGAATATTTTATAATCTCAAAAAAATCCAAAAAAATTTTCATAATCTTCTTTTGATTTTATTAGATTTTTAGTGCAGTTTTTATATTTTTTAGATTATCTTTGATTCGTTTTTTTATTTTCTTCCTTAATTTTAGCATAACTTATTTGATTTTAACTCTAATTCTGATTCAGTTGATTTAAACATGGTTGTTGTTTATGAACCTTCACTGGAGGATCTCATTAAAGAGATGGCTATTCAAAATCTCCAATTCCAACAAACAACAGATTCCACACTTAAGGAATTGGAGATAATAGTTGGACAATTAACCACTGCAGTTAATCAGATACAGGCCCAGAGATCAAACGAACTGTCTGCCCAGGAAGTAGTGAATCATAATGTCCCAAATCCTCTCATTGTCAGTGCAGTTACTCTTGTTGAAACTCTAGAGGTTGATACACTTTACATAGCTGATGTTGTGGATGTGGTTGTTGCTGCTATTGAGCAGCCACATGTTGTAGAGCTCAAACCACTCCCTGAAAATTTGAAATGCGCATATTTAGGGGGAAGTGCAAATTTGTCTGTGATTATTCCAGTTAACCTTGAATCTGAACAGGAAAAGTTATCGCCAATTCTAAGCGAACATAGGAAAGGTATTGGATGGACCTTGGCGGACATTCCAACCGAGGAAGTATGGAAAACACGGCAACAAATTAATCCCCTTATTCTGGAAGTGTGGAAGAAGAAGGAGACCAAACACGTGTGCAGTAACCATAAAAGAGGTTTCTATGACAAATACCATCCACCTGCAAGCTTCAAATTCTCCACCTTCAAGAGGGAGTTTTCTTTTCTTATCCTTAAGTTATACTTGTTTCTTACATCGAGGACAATGTGTGATTTAAGTGTGGGGGTGTGTGTTTTAGTATTTATGTTTCTAATTTTTAACTATAAAAAAAGGAAAAAATTGTTATTTTTGCATGTTTTTTCCATGAATTCTTAGTTTGTATAAGTTGTGGGTGATTTTACTATTCTTTGACCATAGGTGTTGTGACATGATTTGATTGATTTCTTGTTGCTCTGGGTTTAATAAGTTGGATATGAGCACTAAATTTTGCATCATTTGTGATAGTCATTGTCCCTGGTGAGAATTAAGCCTTTTATTGGATGACCTACATTTTGTCATTCTCTCCTTTCTTGTGTGTGACTCACTCATGTTTGTTAGTTACTCTAGAACTTGACTTGATTCTTGTTGAAACACTTGTTCACATGCATGTTTGAAATGATCTAGGCAATTCTGTTTTTTAGCTACTAGCCATATAAGCCTACCCTGAATTTATCCCTTTGTGTAAGCCCCTTTGAGCCTTTTATCCCATTCTTTGTTTTATAGCTCATTATAAGCCCAAAAGTGAAAAACAATGTTATTACCCAATCTTAAAGGGTGAAGGAGCTTTGAATTGAGAATTGTTAAATCCATAAGTGTGGGGGTGTCCAAATTGTGCAATTGTGGTTCTCACTTGGGTTTGTTCTTGGGTTCTCAATAGAAAGTTTGGCAAGTACATTTGTATAGAAAAATATTCCCCAAAAAGAAAAAAAAAAGAGAAGAAAAAAAAAAGAATGAAAAAAAAAGTGTGTGTATTTCTTTTAATTTTTGTTTCAAGAAGAATGAAAGTGTGTAGAGAGAGTTATGTGGAGAAGTATATCAAAATAGAGAAATTCATCATACTTTGTTGAAGTTGGACCCTCTCATGCTCACTTTACAATTGATTTTCACTTCTTCTTTATCCTCTTTGATTCTTTTTAGTTTAGTTCCCCCTTAGGATTATCCCACCTTGACCTTGGCCCCATTACAACCCTTATAAAGACCTTTTGATCTTATGTGCATGTGTTCTTAAGTGTGGATGTCAGAAGCTTGTCAAGCATATGGTAGTGCTATCTTTCATTGATGTGCTTATTATATATATATAGATATATATATATATATATATATATATATATATATATATATATATATATATATATATATATATATATATATATATGAGAGTAAACACAAGCCTAGACACTTGAGTGATTGAGAGCATTACCTATACATATCCTGTGAGGACTCATCACTTATGATTCACTCTCTAGTGCTCTATCATCTTGTTTGCCTTGATTGTAATTAAGTGCAGTCTTTGATTGTCGTTCTCCTTGAAGCCTAGGAAAAGTATTTCTCTTATGACATTGCATTCTTTGGGTTCATTGGAAACTCATGCATTGTTTTCGTGTCTTGTTTTGTGTGTTTTGCCCGGAGTGCAAAAGCTTAAGTGTGGGGGAATTTGATCAGTGCATTTTAATGCACTCTTTATAGCTTTGCACTTGGTATTTTTGATTGTGTTCTGTGTCTAATATTTAAGTCTTAGCGCGTTTCTAGATTTTGGGTCTTATTTGAGCAATATAGTAATTTCACGATTAATTCTTGTTTTATTGCATATTGACCCCTATCTACTCTGAAGGTCATAACTTTGTCTGCGGTTATCCGATTGAGGCGTGCAAGCATGCGTTGGAAAGCTAAGGAACAGAGCTACAATTCTTCTGTTGAGCTCGAAACCCAGTTCTGAAGTCTTAAAGGCGAAAACTGCGAATTACCGAAGCAGTACTGTATAAAACGGGTTTTGGGCCAAATATTAGTTTGTTAACGGGCTTTTATCCAATAACCCAGTTAGGGATTAGGTATTTTCGTTTTGTTCTGGTTAACTACACTTTTCAGAGCCGTCTGGACTCACTTACTCATTCCTACTTTCAACTTTACGTTTTGTGCCCTAACCTCCATGGAAGCTTAATGCCCTAGATCAATCTATTGGTGAAGGGTGTTGCTGTAAGGATTTTGAGGTTCAGTGCTTAATATTTATTTCGTTTTTATGGTTTTAATTCTTTCTCTATCAAATTCATCTCTGTAATTCTTGCTGCAAATTCGGTTTGTGTTTTGCTTAATTACTCAAACTCTATGATTTGCTTATGTGATTCGTTTTATGATTCGGTTTTGCTTAATCACTTAATCATGATTCTGTTTTGCAACTTTCATTATACAAACTATTTTATCGCTTGTTTAATTTAGTTTGGATAGAAATTGATAGAGTCTATGGCGCTTGTTTATAGGATTGATAGAATTCAGTTATGATGTTAATTGTGATACTGGCACTTGTTCGCTATCATGATTGATTGAACACATTGTTTTGACGCTTGCTTTTAAACGGTGCGAATTCGTATGAACTGATTAACGCTTGTTTAGTTAGTTTATGATCAATCAAGAATTATCAAACTATGCACGAATCTTTATTTTAGAACCGATGATAAATCCAAGAAACGCATCCGAAACCAATGGATTGATTGTCTCTCTAAATTGTTGAACTCCCTTAAACACAAATTGTTTTCTTCAAAACCCCTTTTTATTGTTTATTTTGATTCTTGATTTTGGTAATTTCATTATTTAGAGATCCTCGAGAGACGACCAAGGTCTCTTACCTTGATACTATATTTACCTTTTATTAATTATTTTGACCCGCGTACGACCGCTGATCAAGGGGGTTAGTACATGTGGGACAAACCAAACATATAAAACAAATTACTTTAAGCAAAATAAGTGAACAACATTAAAGTTTACTTTTTGGCTCCACTCTTGAGCCTTGAGCTTGATCTCACAGAAATGTGTTTGACCTTCTGCTTCTTCTTCTTGGGCTCCTCAGCTTTTGGTGCATCTGCATTAGATGCAGTTGCACCATCCACCTCTGTTTTCCTACAAAATACTTCAAAACATAAAACTGAAAAAAGAACATAATTAATAATTCAAAATCATGGGTTGCCTCCCACAAGCGATTGATTTAAGAGTCTTTCAGCCTGACTATCTCCTTGATTTAGATATTTTGGAATTGAGTGGTGCCTTTGTCCCTCACCACATGTGCTCCATAATACTGCTTCACCCTTTTGTCATTGATTTTGAATGTGAAACCAATGGCTTCATCAAACAATTCTACTTCCCCATTAGGATACACTTTCACCAAAGTTTGTGGAGTTGGATTTTTGTGAGATGGGCATTCAATTGGGAGAGTTGGTTGTTTGTTAAGTGCTTCTTTAGGGTCTGGTTCAGGCTCAATCTCTTTAACACTGCCTTCTTCCTCTGATTCATTTCTTCTTCCCACACTCTCCTTTTCTACCACGTCTTCACCTAGCGGTGCAGGAGTTTCAGATGCAAGAGCATTGGTGAGATGATCATACTGCTTATGGGACTGCTTTTGCACTATTTGATCAAGAGAGATGATGGCTGAGCATTCTACATTATCCTCTGCAGGATACTTCAAAGCATTCATCACATTGAATTTCACCTCTTGGTCATTTACTCTCATGGTTAGTTCTCCCTTCTGCACGTCAATCAGTGCTCTCCCAGTTGCTAAGAATGGTCTTCCAAGGATAATTGGCACTTCTTTATCTGCATCAAAATCAAGAATTACAAAATCTGTAGGAAGCACAAGTTTGTCAACCTTAACCAAAATATCTTCAATAATCCCTTCTGGGTAGGCTATTGATCTGTCTGCAAGTTGAAGTGTTACAGTAGTAGTCCTAGCATTACCAATTCCTAGTTGTGTAAAGATGGATTTAGGCATCAAGTTGATGCTTGCACCTAAATCACACAATGCACGACCTGCATAGAATTTGCCAATTGAAAATGGAATTGTAAAACTACCAGGATCCTTCAATTTTCTTGGTATTTTATTTTGCAAAATTAAACCACATTCTTTGAACATAACAACTATTTCAAAATCCCCTAATCTTTTTCTTATTGAAAGCACGTCTTTCATAAATTTAGCATAATTAGGCATTTGTTGAAGTGCTTCTACTAAGGGAACATTGATGTGTAACTGTTTTAAAATTTCAAGAAACTCACTGAATTGCTTCTCCTCATGTACCTTTTTTAATCTTTGAGGATAAGGAGGAGTAGGGTATTCAAGAACGAACCTTGGCATTTGAACTTCTTTAGATGCAGGTGCATCAGGTGCTTCGGCATCTTGCAAATTTTTCTCTTTTTTATTTTATTCAGTTTCTACCTTACCTTCACCTTCAATCTCATATGGTTCTGCAAGATCCTTCCCATTTCTAAGAGAAATGGCTTTCATCTGTTCCTTACCTAGCCTGTGGGATGTTGTTGCCAATTGTCCCACTTGATTCTCCAAATTCTTTATAGATGCATCTTGTGCTTGCCTAGCTGTTCTAGTTTCACTAATGAAGGATTTGAGTAAAGCTTCTAAGGAGTTATCATTGGCAGGTGGTTGTTGTCTTTGGTAGTTCTGAGATTGAAATCCCGATGGTGTAACTGGTGCAGCTGCATTTTGTGCAGGTGCACTAGTATTGTTCCATTTAAAATTTGGGTGGTTCCTCTAGCCAGGGTTATAGGTGTTAGAGTAAGGGTTGTTATTCCTATTGTATCCTACATAAATGACAGAGACAGGGTTGCTAGGAAATTCCTCATACAAATGACCTCATCCACAATACACACAACTTGTATCACCTGGGGGGCTTGTTCTATGGCTGCTGCAGTGTTTTCTGTTGGTGCAGCTGCACTAGGTGCAGGTGCACTGGTTGAAGTGAAGTTTTTAAACATGTTTGTCAGTGAGGCTAACTGAGCGGATAGGGCTGATACCTCACTAATTTCATGTACCCCTGATAGTCTCTTTTGGGCACTCACCCTCTCAGTAGGCCAACTAGAACTATTTGTTGCAATTCTATCAATCAATTCACATGCTCCATTATAAGACAAGTTTAATAACACACCCCCAGATGATGCATCAAGCATTATTCTGGTTTGGGGTTCTAAACCATTATAAAAAATTTCCATTTGAATAATGACAGGCAGACCATGATGTGGACATTTTCTTAAAAGCTCTTTCCATCTTTCCCATGCGTTTCAAACAATGATTCAAATTCTTTTTGTCTAAAAGATGTAATATCATTTCTCATTCTAGCATTTTTTATGGGTGGAAAATATTTTGCTAAAAACTTTTCAGCCATTTAATTCCATGAATGAATAGAATTAGGATCTAATGAATTCAACCAAGATTTAGCCTTATCTTTGAAAGAATATGGAAATAGCTTAAGTCTAAATTCATCTTCACTAACACCAGGAATGATAAAGTTACTACAGACTTCTAAAAACTGTTTTAAATGCTCATGGGGATCCTCATAAGGAAATCCACCAAATTGACCAATTGTTTGTAGCATTTGGAACATCATGGGGTTAAATTCAAAATGCACAGCATAAATATGAGGTCTTGCTATACTTGTTTGCATATTTTGATGATTAAACATAGATTAATCCCTCACGGGCCTATTTCTATCATTAATCATACCTATTGGTCCCATGTGAATGAACTGATTTCTGTGATCATCCTCAGGTTCATGATGTGAGCCTGGACCACCTCTAACTGATCCTCTAATGGAACCTGGTCTAGATCTCTCTTCTTCACTTTGTTGAGACATTTTGATTCTGCAGCTTTGAAGTCTTTGTTTCTGGAGTCTCAGCAACTTTATAAACCTTATCTCTATCTCAGGATCCAATTCAAATTCTGATGATTTGGGTCTGCGCATATGCTAGTGCATCTGCACCCAATGCTTCTGCACAGAAAACAAAATACCAGAGTAATAAAACACTAATTTATAAATCTAAATAACAAAAATTAATGGCAATCCCCGGCAACGGCTCCAAAAACTTGGTGTGTGAAAAAGATGTGTAAGTATACACTGTCACTAACAAGTAGTATAAAAGATCGAACCCACAGGGATTGAATTAACTCGTGTAGTTTAAAAGTGTATAAATTAGTGTGAACTATACTACTCACAAATTAGGATGATGGTGATAAGTAAACAGAATGCAAATAAGTAATAAAATGTAGAGGAAATCAGTTGAGAATGATAGGTGAGATGTTTTCACTAAATAAATCACTTTTGAGAGTTTTGTGCGTTTATGTGGTGCAGAAGCATTGAGTGCAGCTGCATCAGTATGTGCCTTTCAGCTACTTTCTTCAGAGTTTCGTTACAAGCTTCCTATGTCTAGGCTTGCTAAATAAGTCCACGCCTGTAACACCCCCTTCTAATAACCTTACTATTTAATAAAATCAGAGTTTCTTTTTTTTTTTTGAAAAACAATATAAGAGAGTGCTACATTTACTTCATTAAAATCAACAACTTCAAATCGCATAGTTCGGCTAAAAGCCACAAGATACATAGCACCATAAAATACCTGTTTAGTTTGCATCAACTAAATACAGTCACTACCACAGCGGAATAATAAATAGTTCGGAAACACGTCCAATACATCACCAATAACAGTCTAACAGTATAAATAAAATAACACATAAACTTAAGACGCCCCCCGGTGCTACGTATCAGAGCATGACACTCCCTACCAGACGAAGGCATAAGGATAACCTTCACTCGCTAATACCTGCACGTTGCCGACATGAGAAGCAACATAAAAGCAGTAGGGTGAGTCTCTTTTCATAACTAATAACATATGGAATAAGCACTGCATAGGAAAAGTAACTAGGCACACCGATTCACAACAACGGCAGCAACCACATCAAAATTACAATTCCAATCAACATTACAAAATGTGTGGTTATGCATGAAATGCAACCCAAACACCACGGGCACATGCATGTCGGATCCGTCACCAAATACAATTAGGCCGAAGCCTCTGCTCACCAATTAAAATTAGGCCGAAGCCTCTGCTCACCAATAATGCACATGGTTCATGAGACACCATGACAATACACCACAACACACCACACAATTCACCATTTAATCAACTCACCATAAACTAACCAAATAACTCACCAATAAACTCACCAAATAAACTCACCAATAAACTCACCAAATAACTCACCAAATAAATCAGTACCAATTTAATTAAATCGTTTTAGTACATTGACACGAATAGGAGAAAGTGAATAAAAATTGCAATTAGACACCTTGAACAACTTCAATCCAGAACCATCAGGAAAATAATCCATTTTTGCCTAAGACCAGAATATTTAAGAAGATATCGGAATTAGCTTCAAAACGCATTTTGAACCGTTAAATTTGGATAACCGAGTCAAAAGTTATGATTAAAACAAAATCGGGAAAACACTTAGACATTCTGAAACTGGCGCATAGGCGCTGGGCGCCCAGGAGCAGCAACACTGGCCTGGCGCAACTGGCGCAGGAACTGGCGCAGGGGAACATGGCGCCCATGCACTAGGCGCCTAAGGCCAACACGGAAAACAACTCATTTGACTCGAAAATTTGTTTTACACGAGCCATTTATCCAGTATATAAGAACCCAGCAAAAATTTTGGCAAAATATGACACGCAACATTGGGGCCCATGGACTAGGCGCCTAAGGCCAGGACAGGGAACAACTCCTTTGACTCCAAAAATTATTTTACACGTGCCATTTATTCAGTGTATGAGAACCCAAAAAGAATTTTGAGAAAATATGCAACACAACAGTGGTGCCCTTGGCGCCCATTGCCAAGGCGCCTAGCGCCAAAACTGGAACACATGAGACAGGCGCAGGAAAAACTGGCGCAGAGCACACGGCGCCCATGCACTAGGCGCCTAATGAAAACACGGGATACAACTCTTTTGGTGGCCAAAATCATTTTACACGAGCCATTTAACTTGGACATGAAAACCAAAAGCCAAAATTGGCAAAACAATCACCAGAAAGTTGGGGCCCTTGGCGCCCATGGCACAAGGCGCCTAGCGCCTGGGACAGCAACAGAACACAACAGGCGCAGCACAGCTCTTGGCGCCCAGCAGCAGGGCGCCTGGGACAGAATTCCAGCAACACAAGCAACACTCTAGGGCGCCTAAGGCACCAACACTTTTTGAGTTCCTCTCAACAAAAAATCACCAAATTTAATCACCAATACCAAATACTCATATGAATAGTAGCCATCACCTTTTTCACCAAAATTATTCAGTCAAAACCATAAACACCTAGCATGCATCATTCGCTTTGCACTTCACTCAACACCAATCAAACATGTCTTTGCACAAATAAATTTCAGCATAGCAACAACATCAAAACATACAAATCATTCATGGAAAATTACCCTAGAACCTAACCCTAGACAACACTTATCACATACACTATTAAAGATAAAAAGAGGACCCCCTAACCTCTTAGAAGTGAAGAACTCGCAAGGCACCCTAGAATTCACCAACACCACCAACGATCCAAGCTCTCCTCCTTCCTTAGGCTCCACGCGAAAGACCCTCCTCCTTTTCCCTAGCACCGCCGCGCCCCTTCTTTCTCACTCTCCTCTTCGTAAGTTTCTTTCTCTTTTCTTCTATCCTCTCTTCGAATCCTTTTCTTTCTTTTGCACAAATGAGACACTTGTCTCAAACCCTTGCTAAAATTCACCTAGGCCTAAGTCAATGGGCTTGGGCTTGGGCCAATCCTAACATTCCGGAATTACCATCACCACTCCCTTCAAATTAAATAAAAATAACACATTAATAAATTAATATAACAATAATAATGCAACACTTAAATAATTTAATCAAATAATTAATTAAATTATTTTGGGTGTTACAACTCCTGCCTTTAAAGTACCCACTGTATCACCCTAAGGACTATGTTATCCTATGTCTAGGACTTAACTTGGTTTTAACTAAGTTTTCTTTATTACACAAGTTAACAAAGTCTTCATTAAAACACTCACCCTTATTAGTTCTTGATTTCTAGCTATAAAGCATGGCTGTGAATATAACTCTACTTATTCTAAGTGATCAACCTTAAAATAAGATGGATGTAGTATAACACAAGAACCAAAACGCATACAACACTTAAAAGCACAATAACTTACTAAAAAGCTTATTATAAAGCTAGAACATCTCAACCAAAGAGGTTTAGCTCATAATATGCATTGCAAGGCAAAAATAGATGAAATGAAACATGTTGATATAATGGAAAGTACAAGAGATACCAACAGGGTAGATATTACACTGATTGAAGAACTCTTGCATAAGTTGCCCAGCAGTGCAGATGCACTGATTTCCTGCACCTAACTAACATGATGAAGAAGTGAAGGGAGAAGTCGTCAATTCCTTCCTTAGTTTCTTATAAACTAACTACTAACTTAAAACTATGAAAAGAAATAAAATACAAGAAAGGAAATGATGATGGATTACATTGGAATGTATATGGATGTTCTCTCAAGTGAGAAGTGGAAGCCTTTATATAGCCTTGGAGGTTTACTTCAAGTGAGGGTTTGCTTGGGGATCAAGTTAACCTAAGGAGGTTTAACCATGGTTACTCTTCAGAACTTTGATGAAGGAATTGAGTCCAACACTCAACCTCAAAGAGAGGTCCAATCGTTGAAGGCCATGTGTCCATTATGAATGAACCTTCATGATGGTCTTCTATTGTAGGCGCCTCCTTTTGCATGTTGGCATGTGCCTCCATGTGACTTGTGACTAAGCATGATGCCATTGAGGTGTTTATGCATTGGTATGGATTGAGGTGCTTCCAATGTTGGGTAATCTGTCTTTAGTGCAGGATGGTGCAGATGCACCTTAGTGCAGTTGCCTTGTTGTAAATGTATTTAGTGCAGATGCACTGTTGTTTTCCTGGTGCAGGTGCATCAACTGCAGGTACACTAAACAAACACATCAAACATACCAATATATATATATACAAAGTGCTAAATTATTAACGGCATTCATCTTGAAACCATAAATGTTGTTATTTTATTCATACTACTATATTTAACACATGTTACACTTGATTTCAAGCAATTAGTTATGTTTAAATGCATAAATAACTCTATATAAAATAGAGTTATCACCTATTCATGCTTTGAGGGAGGCTAGTTATCCGATTGATGGTTCATCAGAGGGACTTAATGAGTTTGAGTCTATGGCGTCTGAGGTGCTTCGCTTTGTTCTTCTCTTGAGACTTTAGACTTGAGACATGATATTTTGCAACGCCTTTCAACAGTTTTCATGCCTTCGTAGGCGTCTTTTTGCCAGGGACCCGAGACACGAGACTATTGCCGCATCGCCCCCTCAAACATGTGAGTTTTGAGTAGAGGAGAAGAGAGGGTACCCGAGACAGCTTGGCCCTTTGTAAAGTTTGAGCCATTTCCAAGAGGGATTGAGAAGTGAGTTTTGAGGAGAGGAGAGGGTACCCGAGTCCAACACCTCTCGTTCCCCCTAGCATCTATCTTCTGTATCCGTTCAACATGTTTGTGGATAGGAGACCATCATAAGTCGTTCTCCCCCCATTAGGCGCTCCTCTGAGTGCGTTCAGCATTTGTGTGGGTAGGAGACAAGTGCATCTCTTCCCGGAATGTATTTAGCTGTTTTGACCTTAAAGACATCCGAATTGGGATTCTAGCTCAACAGACGAATTGTAGCTCTACTTCTTAGCTTTCTAACGCATGCTCGCACGCCTCACTCGGATAACCATGGACGAAGTTATGGTCTGCATAATAGACAGCATCTCGCCTAGGCATGAGATAGTGGGATCTCGCCCTTGTTCTTCTCAACGCCAGTCAACGCGCCTGATGTCCGTGACCTCATGGTCTCACGCCTGCTTGATTTTCACGCCTTTCTTGGCGCCTAATACCCAAGACCTCATGGTCTCATGCTCTGTTGGTGATTTCGCGCATGTGCGTTTTTTGTTGGACTTAGGATTTTTCAAGTAGATAGTCGCTAAGTTTGGCTCGCTTTTAGTAGTTGAGTTACCGACGCCCGCCGAAATAATTTGTAATGAAGTATACCCCTGGCAAAATTTACCGGGACTCGGCCTGAATAGAACTCGTACAACGAGGTTGTGACCACCAAGGTCAGCTTAAAGTATACCCTTGGCACAGTTTACCACAACTCGGCCCGGATAGAACTCGTCCAACAGGGTTGTGACCACCAAGGTCAGCTTAAAGTATACCCTTGGCACAGTTTACCAGGACTCGGCCCGGATAGAACTCGTCCAACGGGGTTTTGACCACCAAGGTCGGCTTAAAGTATACCCTTGGCACAGTTTACCAGGACTCAGCCCAGATAGAACTCGCCCAAGGGGTTGTGACCGCCAATGTAACTTAATTGAGAGAGTCATGAGATTCCTGCCTCGGTACATAGGAAAAACGCAAACGGTCGTGGTGTCGTCCTCCTGCCATCCTTTTTACCGACGGTCTTTGTTTGTTTCGGCGCGCCATGACACACCTGATTCCTTTACCAGGATTCAAGGTACATGTCAGCGTCCACCTACTACGTGCGATCGTGCATGCAAGGGATGTATTGCAAAACCATCGTCTTGGGATGATGATCTTGGCTTGAAGCTGTTATTGAGGTTTCCCTTGTAGGCTAGGCAGTCCCTTCTTGCAGGCTATGTTTCCCCTGCAAGCCAGGCAGACCCTCTCTGCAGGCTGTGTCACCCCTGCAGGCCAGGCAGTCCCTCCCTGTAGGCTGTGTCACCCATGCAGGACAGATAGTCCCTCCCTGCAGACTGTGTTGGGTCTCAAACTCGCCTCGCTCAATGCTTAACTATGGGGTTGGACCCTTTCTCTTTCTTACTCTTAAAGAATTTTTGGAACAAATGCTAACAATAATGAACTAGAGCTAAAGACAATAATTGCAAAATGAATTTCAGTTAGTCATTCATATTGAGCTTTTACATTTTGCATGACTGCTTATTTTCTCAACTAGGCCTAGCTCTAGGTCCATGTCCTGGTGATTGGCTCCCTACTCAGAGTCAGGAGTCTCGTCCTCTTCTTCCTTCACGTACTGGGCGAGCTTCCCTTTGCAAATTAGCTCTTCAATGTCGTCTCTTAGAGTGTTGAACTTGTTGGTGTCGTGTCCAAAACTTCTGTGATAACGACAATACTTCTTAGAGGTTCGGTCTTTCCTTTGCACAAGAGGTTCGGGTTGTTTGATGTCCCGAAACTCCGCGTCGGCGCATTCGGCAACGATCTCCGCCTCAGATGTGCTCAGCAAGGTGTACTCTGAGAAACAACCTTGTCGGGGTTGGGACTCACGAGACGTTCTCTCAGCTTGGGCTTCAGCAGCCATGGTTCTTCAACGGCCCTGTAGGCCAGCTCGTCCTCTTCATAGTCCATATGCTTTTGGGATCTTTGAAGGAAATCGACCAAGTCGCGGGGCTTGTTGATCCCGATTTCTCGTTGGAACTAGCTTCCTTTACGGAGACCGTCCTTAATCCAAACGCACTACAAAAAAAGCAGTATAGGCGACGGATTTTTCCGTCGCTAGTGGCCAAAAATCCGTCGCTAACATGCCTTAGCGAGGGAATTAGCGACGGAAAAAATCCCTCGCTAAAAAGGGCCTCGCTAATATTTAGCGACAGATTCTGTCACATTTAACGACATATATTAGCGAGGGAAATTCTGTCGCTAATTAGTGAGGGAATTTAGTGACGGAAAATCCGTTGCTAATTTAGATTTTTTTTTAAAAAAAAAATTTGCTCTCTTTCTCTCAGACCTCACTTCTGTCTTTGTCTCTCTCAGACCTCACTTCCCTCTTTCTCTCAAGCTGCCTCTTTTCCAACAATTATTCACAAGCATCTTCAACCATAGCTAACACCTGTAAGTGTCACACGATGAATATTAGCACAAAATCAATCAGGGTTAATTAATTATTCACAACATTCAAAATAGAAAAACAACACTATGAGCATTCAAACAGAAAAACAACACTATGAACAGCCCTATGAAGCACCAAACAGAAAACGAAATCATGGATTTTAAGCATTCAAAAGAGAAAACGAAATCAACTGAGAAAACGAAAATAAAAAAACGAAATCATGGATTTTAAGCAAACATTCAAAATAGAAAACGAAAACAAAAATGAAATGGGAGAGATGATGGTTGGAATACCTGCTTTGATTATGAGATGGCTGTTGCTTCTTCTTTGTAAACCAAGTTGTTGGAGGTTGAAGGAGAGAAGAGAAAAGAAAAATGAGTGAGAGAAGAGAAAAGAAGGAGATAAGAGAGAAGTGAGGAGGTTTTCGGTTGTAAGTGAAAAAAATACAACTTAGCGACAGATCCGTTGCGGGGGAATTTTAAATTAGCGACGGATCTGTTCATTTCACGTTTTCCAAGATCTGCACAACTGTCACGTCAGCGTTAGCGACAGACAGTAGCGACGAAATTTTAAATTAGCGACAGATTGGGATTCAAACCCATTCCAAGGTCTGCGCAACGGTCACGTCAGCATTAGCGACGAACCGTTAGCGACAGATTTGAGACTTAGCGACGGATTTAAAATTTTTTTAAAAAAAAAAAAGCGCGCCTACTTCATGTTTGGCGACAGATTTTATTTCCTTCCCTACGTAATTATTAGCGACAGATTTGATTTCACTCGCTAATTTCCGTCGCTTATCCTGTGCTTTTTTGTAGTGAAGAGCCTCCTCTTGTCTTCATGGTTCCTAACATTCGCAGCTTCTTTGTTGAACCTTTCCAGATATTCTCTAAGTGTTTCTTTCTCTCCGTGCCTGATCGCCCTGAGTACCGCTTCATACTTGGGCTTTAAGCGGGAAGCGGCAAAACGAGTTGTGAACATCATAGCTAGCTATCCCCAGGATGAGACCGAGTTTGGCCTCAACTCCTGGAACCAAGCTAGTGCCGACTTCTCGAGAGTGAGGGGGAAGATCTTGCAGTGGACGGGTTCCCTTGCCCCCCGGTAGTGCATCATGAGAGAGAAGTATGCTAGGTGGCTGTCAGGGTCCCCAGTCCCATCGTACATGTTGAGGGCTGGAAGCTTCTCTAGGGCCTTAGGAATTGGACAATCATCAATCTTCCTGGTGAAGGGTCCTTCGTGAGCCATGGAGATTAGTGAGGTGACCCGTCCCCAAGGTCTATGTCTGGCCGGTCACGTCGGACTGGAGATCTCCTCGAGGTAGATCTGTGGCGACGCCTCTTGTGGGTCTTGGCTTGGCTCCGCGACCTCTCGCGAGAATTGGAGGTTGTGAGCGACGAGGTCCTGGAGGGAGAGTCCTCAAACCAGTAGGTACCATCAGGCGAAGTTGGAGGAGTGCTTGGTGGTGAACCTGATCCTTGGTGCCTGCTGCGTCGGGAAGGAGAGTGACGAGCTCGCTTTCGTATGGGTGGAGAGTGATGCTTGAGATAACGCCTGGGTGGAGATCTGTGGCGCCTGGAGCTCACTGTCCTTGGGGGAGGAGTGCTCCAGCTAAGATGAGGTTTCTCAGATGTGGCTGCCAATCGTCTCTCTATCTGCCTGAGGCGCGCTTCTTGCTGCAGCATAGCCTAAGGGCGGTTGCACAGCAGGTCCAGGATCTGGCGAATGGACGCTGCATCCTCAGGTTGGACGGGGTTCTGGATCGAAGTGGAGCCGGGACTTGGATGGTGTCGCCTGGAAGAGTGGTAGCAATACCTTGTGGCGTTTCTTCAGGTTGGGGTTGAGACACGGCAATGCTTCAGACCCGGGGTCTACCTCGGGGTTCCATCGAAATGAAGGAGAGAATTCTCTAGAGGTAGAGATGAGGTGAAAGCTAGACAGCTCCCCCGTGGTCGCCAATGTTCAGTACATTTACCTTATCACGGATAGGACTGAGTAGGTAGTTGGTAGGGTAGTTGCTTTGTTCGATTGAATCTCTGATAGCCCCAGGAGGTAGCTGAATGATCAAGCTTGGATGAGTAGGATCACAGAATACTGCTTGTGACCGGGTCTATTTGTGATCGGGCCTGTTTGTGACTGGGCTTGGTTGTGAGTGGGCCTGGGCGTGAGCAAGACTGCTGATGATGAGTAGTGCCAATACGTTCTCGGGTGGGGTAACTGTAAAGCTACTCCGACGCTCAAGTCAGTATTGAGGACAATAGAGTAGTATAGCAAGGAATGAAAATCTACATATTAATGGCAATGCATGTCAGTATTAGGGATCTGTGTTAGCTTTGAGCCGTCGGATTAGCCAGGTGAATCTGAGTCATTGAGGCATAATAGCCATAAATGGGCTGAATTATCATGGATATGGGCCAAAGTTTATTGGGCTTAGTCATGTCCAAATGCTGGAGTGTGTCTCATGATCCAGTCCAGAACAGAAACCAATAGTGTAAGAGGTACACGAAAAGTAATCAAATTGTTGCCAAGTTTTTTTCTTTGCAAAAGTTTGTTAGCAACCTTAGCATGATAAAAACTAATTATATCATAACTAGCATTCATTCACCAAAAAAAATATCATAATTAGCATTCATGTACTTATTCCCACGGGTAGACGTGAAAAAAACACAATAAATATGCAAGGAGAGCTTATACATACATATATAAATAGTCTTCTATTTTCCTCTAACCGTACAGTTCATCCCATCCATATATAGTTTTTAAATACCATATATTGTTGTTGTCAAAAAAATATCATATATTGATTCACTACTCAACAATGACAATTTCTTCCCCCGAAGTTCTTTTCATTGTGTTAGCTGATGAGCTAATTGGCATAGACTTCAAGAGGCTCCTACTTCAACCGCAATGGACTCACAAAGTAAAAACACCAAATATCGCCCAAATTCATTTCCAAATAAGCTTATTGGACCTCTTCAAAGATAGAAAAGAAGTTGTTGTAGGGTTAACACATATGAGACGTGGTTCTGAAGTGTATCTACTTGGTGGTGAGAGGTTGAAATCTGGAGCTAAAGCAAATAAAAAATATGTGAATGAACATCCAGAAAGTTATGGTGGTTTTTCTCGTAAAGTTTTTCAATTAATAAAAAAGAATAAAACATTTACTTTGAAACGTGATACTTCTATGGACCAACATTATGGTAAATGTTCTCCTATGATAGCAAATATTGGGTCTAAAGTTTATGTACTTGGTGGTCCATCTTACCTTCAGAATGATCACGTGACTTGGGGCTCTTTTGAGGTTTATAATTTATGTGAGGAATATTGGGGAATATTAAAGGATGCTCCTCCTTATGTACCTCCTAGTTCTAGTGAACCTAATGGTCAAATATTAGGTCATCTTGTTTTAGGTCACAAGTTGTTGATTACATCTGATACTGGCAAAAGTTATGTATTTGACACCAATGTTCAGAATGGGTGGCAAGAATTGGATAACGAAGCGGTTAGGTCATTTCGAAAAGCTGGCTTATCCATACCAACCAATGGGATAACTGTGCCGTTTTTCCCTGAGTTTAACAATGATTTGAAACTCGTTCTTTCTCGAGAAGGATTTGAGGATGCATATGCTATAGCCATACATGTACCTACGTGTTCGGTTGTGGCTTATCAACCTCTAAGGGAGGTTTTTCATGATCGTTACCCAGTTACAGAAATTGGGGATCGTGTTCGATTTAATGGGGGGAGAAACTTTTTCTTATTACTTCCAAATGATCAAATTTTTGCAATGTGGGTTGGGTTTGATCACTATAAAAGGCTTCGTCTTTTCATAACTATATTTACTTTGAAAGTGCTCCATAAACCTATGGCGGGACCTTTATCATCTTCGAGTGTTTTTCAACGCCAAGAGACAACATCCTCAAGAGCTCCAGAGACAATGTTCTTGGCAACTAAAGTCAATCAAACTTTTGATTGCATCGCGAAAGATGGGATATCTGCGAGTCATGTATTTGATGCATTCTTCTATTAAAAGGAATTAGTTTTTTTTAACAACAAAAATAAATATAACAGAAGTACTTAAGGAGTACTCTAACACATTATACATAGTACGGAATTAGGCAGTTTATGGTATTTGATATTAAGAAATATTGTGTGAATAAGTTTTATAAGAGTTTTACTCCCATGTCTAGGACGATGTTGTCCAACTCAATTCGATGCATAAATACAAGCTTAAATCCTTAAAAAAGGTAGGTTAACATTTTTTTTGCCTTTATAAAACATACTATTCGTAGAAAAAACAAAATAAACCACATTGCACATAAGGTAAAAGAGATATCATACAAGTGCTAAAAGTAAGTAGTTGTTGTAAATGTTGGGAAATAATTGAAATTTCGAAGAAGCTGATAAAAAGCGGAAATTTAATGGGTACATTTCACAAGGTTGATGAATGTATCTAGAGCTTTGGAAATGTGAGACATTTAATGTCCACTAAGATCATATTCATGCATGGAAGTAATTTCCCTCTCCTATAAAGAGAGAGAAATGTGAAGAGGTGAAGACATCCCCACTTTGGGTGATCATATGGAGGAATGAGACATCCTATACCCTTTGGGTGATCATATGGAGAGGTGAAAGATCCCGATTTGGAGAGGTGAAGTATTCCTCCTTGGGTGATCATGTAGAGTTGAAGCGTCTCCAACCATGTCCTAGAGAGAGGAGGGTGTTGGTGATCACTTGTGTGTCATGTGAGTGTTATCATTCCTTGTAACTCTTAGAGTGAGAGTATTGTAGGGTGATACACACATTGGGGTTGGGTTACAAGTCATTGTAATTATTGTTGTAAACCAGTATAGTCGAAGTTTGTGTTGGCTGTCGAAATCCCTTTCAGTTACGTATGTTTAATTATGTGTAATTAATTGCTGACTCTTCATATGTCATGCAGTTAGTATATATATATGTAACACTCTCAGTGACAAAATTATCAATAATACAGTGTGATGCCTATTCAGTTCCAACAAATTGGTATCAAAGCTTCGTGCGAAATCTCTGGGAAACACGAGTGAAGTGTGAGTGGTGAGCAATTTGATTCTAGGGAAGGGAAACACGAGTGTTGGTGAATGAGTGAATTGCAGAGCTTTGATTTTACGATCGTGTTCGTGATCTTGAGGTGTGGCAATGGTGAATCTGAACAATCTTTCAACGAAGATCCCAGTTCTTGATCCCAAGAACTACGATAAGTGGACTGTGCAAATGAAAGTGGTTTTCCGGTATCAAGAAGTGCTTGATGTTGTGCAAACCGGAATACCCCAATTAGCTGCAGGAGAAGTGCTTCGTGGATGGCAAAGAAAAGACAGCAAAGCTTTATTCTTGATCCATCAAGGTGTTGATGGCGAAGCATTTGAGAAGATTTCAGAATATGAAACATCGAAGGGAGCATGGGATGAACTAGCAACAGTTTATTCTGGGGATGCATCACTGAAGCAAGTGAAACTGAATACGCTGCGTAGGGAATTTGAACTGCTTCAAATGAACGAGAAAGAGACGATTGGGGAGTATTTCAATAGACTGACATTGATTACGAACCAAATGCGCACTAATGGAAAAACTGTGACTGATAGAAGAAAGATCGACAAAGTGTTGAGAACACTGACTCCACATTTCGACTATGTTGTAACTTCAATCGAACAATCCAAAGATTTGGATACGTTGAAGGTGGCTGAATTGCAAGGAATTCTGGAAGCAAGTGAAGCAAGAATTCGTGCAAGATTGGTCAACAAGCAAGCTGAGAAAGAAAGTGAACAAGTGTTGTTGGCACAATACCAGAACAAGAAAGGGAAAGGAAAGTGGAACAAAGGAGGTGAAGGGTCGAAGAAGAGCAATGATCAAAAGAGTGACTTCCAAAAGAGAAAAGAATCGTGGAAAAAGAATAAAGGAGAAAGTAAGAATTATAGCAAGAAGGAGGTGCAATGCTATAACTGTGAGAAATTCGGCCATTACGCAGATGAATGCAGGTCGAAGAGTACTCACGAAGAAGCACAGTTGGTCAGAGGTGAATCTGATGATGAAATGATGCTGATGGCAGATGTGCAGCAACAAGTGGCCCAGATGTGCAGCAACAAGTGGCCAAACTAGTAGGTGGTGGTGAACTAGTGATGATGGCAGAATCAAGAGATAGTGATGATGATCTGTGGTATCTCGACACTGGGTGTTCAAGCCACATGACAGGCAAAAAAAAACTGGTTCATTGATCTAGACGAATCAGTAAAGAAATCGATAAGGTTTGGTGATAATAGAGTGATAAATGCTGAAGGGTGTGGCACAGTGAGAATCAGGAGGAATGATGGGAAAACTTACCTCATCACAAATGTACTGTACGTTCCATCAATGAAATGCAATTTGATAAGTCTAGGACAACTCCTAGAGAAGAGGTGTTCAGTTCATATGGGGGATATGGAACTGAAGCTATATGATCCTAAGAAGAGGCTGATGTTGAAAGCAACATTGAACAAGAGAAGAACTTTTAAAGTTGGCATGAATATAGTCAATGATGAATGTTTGAAGGCTGTCACCAGTGATGAAGTGTGGAGATGGCATGAGAGGTATGGGCACTTGAATTTCAGAGACCTGAAGAATCTAACTGCTCAAGGTATGGTGCATGGATTGCCTGCTTTGACGCTTCCTGTCGAAGTGTGCAAGGAATGTTGTGAGTCGAAGCAAGCCAGAAACTCCTACAACACTGAAGTGAAGATTCAAGCAACCAGGAAACTTGAAGCCATTCACTCAGATGTTTGTGGGCCCTTTGAAGTGAAAACATTGGGAGGTAATAGCTATTTCGTTTCATTCATTGATGAATTTACTAGGAAAATGTGGATCTATTTACTTAGTAAGAAAAGTGAAGTGTTCGAAGTTTTCAAAAACTTCAAGTCAATGATTGAGAAGGAATCTGGATGCTGCATCAGTAGATTTAGAACTGATGGAGGTGGTGAATACACCTCCACAGAGTTCAAGAAGTTCTGCAAAGAAGAAGGAATAAGGCATGAAATCACAGCACCATACACACCACAACATAATGGCACAGCAGAGAGAAAGAACAGAACTGTACTAAATATGGTGAGGAGCATGCTGAAGAGTCGAAGCATGCCAAATCAATTCTGGGGAGAAGCAGCAAGCGCTGCTGTGTATATCTTGAACAGAAGCCCAACTAAGAGACTGGATAGAATGACTCCTGAACAGGCATAGTGTGGTGAGAAACCAAGTGTGAAGCATTTGAAGGTGTTTGGGGCACTGTGTTACAGACATGTTCCAGATCAATTGAGAAAGAAATTGGATGACAAGGCTCAACCAATGGTTCTATTGGGCTATCATTCGACTGGTGCCTACAAGTTGTATGATCCAAATAGACAAAAGGTGGTGATTAGCAAGGATGTGATCTTTGAGGAATCTAAGGGATGGGAATGGAACAATTCGACAAACACAATTCGACAGAACTATAGTGTGTCGAACATCACTAACAATTCAACACAGAGTGACACTGTCGAAGCTGTGTTACTGGAACCTGTGCAGGACACACCAGTGGAAGTGACATTGAATGAGCAACAAGAGGAAGTGAATGAAGTGATAAATGAACAAGGAGGTGCAAGTGGTAGACCAAGAAGAAACAGACAACAACCACAGAGATTGAATGATTTTCAACTATTTCCTGACAATGCCATAGCAGAAAATGGAGAATTGCTGCAAGAAGCATTACTTGCTGATTGTGAACCAATAACTGTCGAAGAAGCTCTCGAGCAGTCGAAATGGAAGCAAGCAATGATAGAAGAACTGAATTCAATCGAAAAAAATGATACTTGGGTATTGGTCGAATTGCCTAAGCAGAAGAGGGTTGTCGAAGTCAAGTGGGTCTTCAAAACTAAGATCAAACCCAATGGTGAAATTGGGAAGTATAAAGCAAGATTGGTTGCAAGAGGATTTCTACAAAAGGCTGGATATGATTACAATGAAGTCTTTGCTCCCGTAGCAAGGATTGAGACAATAAGATTGATCATTGCAATAGCTAGTTTCAAAAACTGGCCTATGTATCAATTGGATGTGAAGTCTGCCTTCCTCAATGGTTACTTAGAGGAAGAAGTGTATGTTAACCAACCACCAGGATTTGTAATGAATGGTAAGGAGGAAAAGGTGTACAAATTGAAAAAGGCTCTATATGGCCTAAAACAAGCTCCACGAGCTTGGAACAAAAGGATAGATTCATTTCTATCCCAACTGAACTTTGTGAAGTGTGTAAATGAGCATGGCATTTATGTGAAGGGGTCCAATATAGAAGACTGGCTGATAGTTTGTCTATATGTGGATGATATGCTACTCACAGGAACCAGCGAGAAGGATATGGAGGAGTTCAAGAAAAGCATGATGAGTGAGTTCGAAATGTCAGATATGGGCATTCTTACTTATTTCTTAGGAATCGAAATTGTTGGTGATGGAGGTGGAACCTTGCTACATCAGAAGAAGTATGCTACTGATGTTCTAAGGAGATTCAATATAAGTAATTGCAATCCTGCTGCTACTCCTACAGACACAGCAATGAAGCTGACTAGTGATGTCGAAGGAAAGGCTGTAGATTCGACACTGTACAAACAGATAGTGGCATCTCTCAGGTACCTGTGTCACACAAGGCCTGACATATCCTATGGTGTGGGACTCATAAGCAGGTTTATGGAGCAACCAAAGACCTCACATTTGGTTGCGTTAAAACGAATATTGAGATACATCAAGGGTACTGTAGAACTGGGTGTGTTCTATCCCAGAGGGAATGGAATAGACAACCAAGAAATGTTTGGTTATTCTGATGCTGACTGGTGCGGTGACAAAGGAGATCGAAAGAGCACAGTAGCATATGTGTTCATGTATGGAGATGCTCCAATTTCATGGAGTTCGAAGAAGGAGAGTGTGGTGGCATTATCTTCGTGTGAATCGGAGTATATAGCTGCAGCTATGGCTGCATGCCAAGCACAATGGCTTGACATGCTATTGTGTGAGTTAAAATTGAAGAATAATGAAGCTGTCGAACTGAAAGTCGACAACAAATCTGCCATAGATTTGTCGAAACACCCAATTGCTCATGGTCGAAGCAAGCACATAGAGACCAAATTTCATTTCCTACGTGATCAAGTCGCAAAGCAGAAACTGAAGGTAGAATATTGTCGAACAGAGGACAACATTGCTGATTTGCTGACGAAACCATTAAAGATTAGCAGATTCGAAGAATTGAGGAAGCTCATTGGATTGAAGAAGGTAACTAAACTGGTTTAGGAGGTGTATTGTTGTAAACCAGTATAGTCGAAGTTTGTGTTGGCTGTCGAAATCCCTTTCAGTTACGTATGTTTAATTATGTGTAATTAATTGCTGACTCTTCATATGTCATGCAGTTAGTATATATATATGTAACACTCTCAGTGACAAAATTATCAATAATACAGTGTGATGCCTATTCAGTTCCAACAGTAATCATATTTTAAAAAATGAAAGAATTGTGTTGATGTGTTTCCGTGGATGTAAGCAAAAGGTGACGAACTACGTAAATTATTTGTGTTCTTCTTTCCTTTATTCTTGCGGTGTGTCTCACTATATACCATTAAAAGATCCTTGGGCTGGGCGTGTGGTAAATATATTGATGTGTGCCGTTTTCCCCAACAGTAAACATCCTTACATCTGAAAGTAATCGCCATGTTGGTTTACATCAGTACTAGCTATTGATGGATAGGTGTTACCTCAATTATGTTTTAGATATTGGTTAACCATAATCGTTAGAATTGTATGTTGTTAGGGGGGTGTATGAAAGACTCACTGAGATTTTACATCTCCCTCCGTTTGTTGTTGTTTTTAGATGAGCAGTGTCAACAAGGGACGCTTGATACAGGCATAGGGGCTTAAACTCAATTTCTAGACTTTGATGATGTAACCGTTTCTATGTAACATTGTAACACCGTAATCTTTAATATTAATTGTAGTGTAATGGCAAGTGGTATATTTGAAAATTGTGTGGTAAGCTTCATTTTTATCTCAAGTTTTTAGTTTCATGTTTCTGAACACGACAAATGTTTTAATACTTTAACTTGAAGTATACCCGTGCAGAATATAAAATAATTATTCTGACAATATGTAACGTTTCACCATAAAAAATTAATAGTAATGAAATTATAGCAACAACATGTAATATTTACACATTAAAAATAAAAAATAAAATATAAAAAATAATTTTTTCGACAACATCTAGTATTTTCTTGTCGCGGCTCAAAAGCAAAATGTCCACTTATAAGAAATAAAGACATTCATGATAGTAGATGAGAAGGCGAATTGAAAAAAAATTGAAATAAGAATGAAGCATAGAAATGCGTGAAAGTAAAAGAAAAAGTTAAAAAGGAAAATTAAGAGAGGTAATGTATATTTACTATATATATGTATATATATATATGAAAATAAATGGCAATTTAATAATTTAATCAACCATTTGATTTTATACAGATAGTAGATGGAAAGGTGAAATGAAAAAAAATTAAAATAAGAATGAAGCATAGAAATACGTGAAAGTAAGAGAAAAAGTTAAAAAGATAAATTAAGAGAAGTAAAGTATATTTACTATATCTATATACAAGAAAATAAAGAGCAATTTAGTAATTTAATCAGCTCTTTGTTTTCTTATATAGATAGATAGTAGATGAGAAGGTGAATTGAAAAAAAATAAAACAAAAATAAAGCATAGAAATGCGTAAACGTAAGAGAAAAAGTTAAAAAGTTAAATTAAGAGAAGTCAAGTATATTTATTATTTATTATATATACATATAAGAAAATAAATGGCAATTTAGTAATTTAAGCCGTTTTTTTTCTTATATAGAAGACTTTCACTAGCTATTGAAAAGTTGAGACTACCTCTTGGCAGGTTGGCAACAAGTGATTTGCTAGTCAGTCGTGATCATTGACCCTACCAATAATCTGGCATGCCCATTTTGTATTCAAACCCAATAGACAATTAAACACTTGAGCTTGCCGTAATTTTCCGTTGAGCTTTGGCATATGGTGAATGCATTGTTGGGTGTTGATATGGTTGGTTGAGAAGTGTTAAGCAAACTCTTTTTTACGCACTCTCTTCAACATTTAGTTTTTTTTTTTGGTCAAAAGGTTGATTGATTAGAGAAGGAGGGCTAGGCCCAAACCAACATTCACAACAGAGAGCAGCTAGGCACCACACAATAGAAATATGGGCTCAAGCAATAACCGGTCCACTAAACGGTAACCGGATCCAAAAGACAAGTGAAGTACAATAAGCAAGTACAACTCGAAGTAGTTGAGATCAAAGTAAACGAAACACGAAAAGATCATGCATCGCCGTCAACAGCACAAGCGAACCCTAGATCTACCTGAACCGAGAGGAACTTCAAAGGTGATCAAACTCGCCCCTAGCAGAGATACAATCATGGGTAATTACACGGCGAAGAGAATCAGGAGGGTGGGAAAGCCAATCACGCCGAAGAACATCACGCTTTGCCAACTGAGCTAGTTCGTGACCAACTTGATTCCCTTCCCTTCTCGTCCATGTATATTGACAATCATCAAATCTGTTACTTAAATCCAAAATGTCAAATACCACATGTCGAATCTCACCCACTTGTATTTCTTTGTTACAGGCTTTGATAAGCAACTGGTTATCAGATTCAAACTCCACCGATGAAATACTGAGACTATCTGCCATGGAAACGGCTTCCCGAAGAGCTAGAGATTCAGCAAGAATGGCGGATGCAACAAAAATACGCTTGGTCAAGGAGGTATTAATCATTCCCCTGCTATTTCTACAGATAACTCCAATATTCATAGTATGATTGCTGGGTGGTCTCCAAGTTGTGGGTGAAATCCCAGTATCTGGCTGGGGTTGCCGTTGGGATTCTTGGGGAGCTAGGTTAACATTATTAATGTACTCCCAAGACAAGGAGTTCATTCTTAAAAGTACACCCGTGGGGTTAGGTCTTCTACCTTCATGGATCACTTCATTCCTCATTTTCCATATACACCACAGAGAAAAGCACAGCCTTGAGATAGACTGGTTGTCATTGTGTAGAAACTCAGTACACATATTCAATAGCCATTGGTAGAGATTAGATAACCCTTCCCTTGTAGGATTAGGGACAAGTTGGGCACCAAACCAGAATGGTCTAGTCCATGAGCAGAGAAGGAAGAGGTGTTCAATAGATTCTGGTTCCTCCTGGCAAATAGGACAAAGATCAGAAGAGGCAATACGTTTCTTATACAGAGTAGACTTGGTAGGAAGATAATCATTCACTGTTTTCCAAAGGAAATGTTTAACTTTTGTAGGAACAGAAGCACCCCAAACAAGATTCCACAGTTCCTTAGGCTTACTATAGGAAGTGGTAGCACCAAGATTGCTTGTAGATAGGGAGGAAATAAGGCAGTCATACCCAGTTTTGACTGAGTACTGACCAGTGTTAGTATGAGGCCATCTACATAAGTCTGCAGGCAGATACCTAGACACAGGGGTCTTTAGAGTCTCAATAGCAGATTGCGGTGACAATTGGGTACTAAGGGTAGCATGATCCCAGTTATGGTTCTCATCCAAAAGCTCAGAAACAGTAGTAACAGTAGCACCCTGTTTTAGTTCCACTTTAGACCCTGAGGCCAACCAGTTATCATCCTTCACATTAACACTTCTACCATTGCCAATTAGCCATCTTCCCTGTGATTGTAAGAGGGAACGCCCATGAAGAAGACTCCTCCATACCCAAGATGCTCCCCTGCCAACACTAGCATGCCATACGTTTTTACTGGGAAAATAAATACTATTCAGCACAGTAGCCCCGTATGCATTCGGTTCCTCCATAAGTCTCCACAGTTGCTTAGTCAACATGGCTGTATTCATAGTTAGGAAATCCTTAAACCCCATACCTCATTGGCTTTTAGGCAAGCACAAATCCTGAAACTTTCTCCAATGAATCCCCCTATCCTTTCCCGGTGATTTCCACCAAAACTTTGCAACAACAGCAGTGAGGGATTTGCAGAAAGTTTTGGGAAGCAATAGAATAGCCATAGTGTAACTAGGAATTGCTTGGACAACTGCTTTGATTAAAACTTCTTTCCCAGCTGAATTTAGTAAGGACCTCAAGCTTTCCAAGGACCTTATCTTTGAGCCATTTTAACCCTTGAATCTTTGAACCACCCCACTCTGCAGGAATTCTAAGATATTTACTGGGGTGGTCCCAAATAGGAATGCTAGTGATAGTAGAGAGAGCTGCTTTCGTACCAGGATCCATTCTTCGACCACATATAATACCTGACTTTGACAAATTGATCTTCTGCCCTGTAGCCTTAGTGAAAGTATTGAGTATGTGAATGAAGTGGTATATTTCAGTTTGAGAGTCTCTAGCAAATAGGATGGCATCATCTGCAAAGAAGAGATGAGACAGTGTAGGAGCAGTAGCAGCAAGTTTGATTCCAGAAATGTTATTCTTGTCACAAGCATTTATAATGAGTCTAGATAGTACATCAAACACTAGAATGAATAGATATGGGGAAAGGGGATCCCCTTGCCTAAGACCTCTCTTAGGATGGACTATTGGAGAAGAGAAACCATTAACCTTATATGTTTAAGACACTGAGGATACTAGAGCTATAACAAGAGTAACCCATTTTGTATCAAAACCAAAGGCTAGCAGTGCTTTTTCAAGAAATTCCCAACTAACCCGATCGTAGGCTTTATTCATATCCAATTTAATGGCTATCCCTTTCCCTCCCAAACCATGATTTTTTTTCAAGAAATGGAATGCCTCATGAGCAACAATAAGGTTATCTTGTATCATACGCCCCCCAACAAATGCACTCTGTTGGGGAGTAATAATGGATGATAAAATGGGTTTCAATCTATTAACAAAAATTTTAGTAATGACTTTAGAGAGAAAGGTGCAGCAGCTAATTGGTCTGAGATTAGTAAGATCCTCAGGATTAGGAACTTTTGGAATTAAGGCCACAGAGGTAAAATTAGTATCTTCTCCTAGTACTCCATCAGTGAAAAACTTTTTAACCGCTTCAAAAACATCAAGTTTGATAATGTTCCAATTTTTCTGAAAAAACAAACCATTGAAACCATCTGGTCCTGGAGCTTTGTAAGCTCCAAGGCTAAAAACTGCAGACTCAACTTCTTTAAGGGTGACACTACTAGTGAGAGAGACATTATTGGCCGGGGAGACACACTTAGGGATTACCTCTAGACACAGATCAGTACAGGAAGATGTTTCATAGGAATATAATAGATTATAGTAATTAGAAATACCATGCATAACTTCACCTTGACCCTCCAGCCAGTTTCCATTAGCATCCTTAATCCTCAACAGCTTATTCATGTCCCTCCTCTGAATAGTTGAGGCATGAAAGAATTTAGAGTTCTTATCACCATAGTTCAACCACTTCACCCTAGACCTTTGGCCCCAATAATGCTCTTCTTGTTTCCAGAGATTGTCTATCTGCCTCCTTATATTGTTAACATCCTCCAGTTAATCAAAGAATGGTCTCTGTTAAGAGTGTGCTGGAGTATTCCTTCTAGGCGTTTGATTTCTTTCTCTGCATTCTTAAAGGTTCTCCCATGCCATGCTCTTAAAGCATGTTTGCAGGACAGAGATTTAGTAGCCCAATTCTGCCAAGGATCAGCAATACTATTAGCATTCCACGCAACATCCACCACATTTCTGCAATCATTGTGCTCCTCCCAGAAAAATTCATACTTAAAAGAAGTGCCACTCCTATCCGTGGGTCTAGGCTTGAGAATAAGAGGAGAGTGGTCAGAATTAACTATGGATAGAGCAGTGACAGTAGCATGAGAATAGAAATCTCTCCAATTCCAGTTGGCTAGCATACGATCAATCCTTTGTCTAGTCACATGACCATCCCTAGGGTTGCTAATCCAGGTAAATCTGCAACCCTGGAGATTCATGTCCATCAACTCAGCCTCATTTAGAAACTCTCTGAACAGGCTCATTCTTATTGGTTCCACCCCACGATTACCATCCTTATCTCCACTATTAACCATTTCATTAAAGTCCCCAATGCAACACCATGGTCTCCCATTGGCAGGTTTCAGTCTCAGCAGTTTTGGCCACAAGTGTCTCCTAGCAGAAAAAATTGGATTCCCATAAACAAAGGTAAATTCAAAGAGGAACCCGGTTCTTCTCTCCTTCACAGCAGTATGAATGAAATTCAGACAAGAGTGTAGAACTTGGATATCATAATAGTCATTCCAAAGAAGGCATAGTCCTCCACTAGTACCATTAGCTTCAACACAAAAGGAGTGCTGCACCCTAAACCTTCTTCGTACTCTTTCAACACGATCTTTATGAGCACTAGTCTCCATTAAAAAGACAATGGCCGGCTTGTGGTCCCTATAACATTTAGTTTATAATTGGTTAAAATTCATGTAGTCCCACAAAACTTATGGGTCTCATTTCCAAAATGGGGGGACCCACGTGAATGTTCACCAATCATAGAGTAAGTGTTGGAGAGAGTGTATAAAAGATAATGTTGCTAACACTTCTCTATTTTACATATAGATGTTTCTATTTTTTTTTTTGGATTATGGTAGTTAATGTGTGATCTTTATTTTTTAGTTGCTGCAGCAGACCTTGGCAAATCAGGGTAGGGTCCTTGTGTAGTAGCTTCAGGGGAGCAAAGTGTTGGAGATTGAGTCTTTGTTCTTATTGGGTTAGGCTTCGCTTAGGTGATGGCATTAGGCCCTTAGTCTTGGGTAACATATGTGGTAACTGTATTGTGGAATGGATGTGTGTATTCTGATTAATGTATGTGTATTCGGATTAATGTATGCTTTGTTAGCCTTGGTACTTCTTGTACAAAGTGCTAATGTCTAATAAAAATTTTGCTTTTAAAAAACGTGCTATTGAATATCGAGTGTAACATACACACTCAGTTAGTACTTGAGTTCGATTCCTACTGATGAAACAATTTGAAATAGACTTTACTCGCCTTCCAATCAAACGTTCTTAAGTAAATATTTCTTGGTGGATCGTTTGTACAATTGATTGAGCACAATAAGTTTTAGTGCTAAGAACTAGGCGCATAAACGGAATCTTGAAGGGTAAGTTAATTGTTGACAAAGTCTTAAGGAGTGGTTGGATCAGTGTATAGTGTAAACTATGACATGATTACTATCGTGACCGTGATCTCAACGCAGACGGCTCAAAAATTGATAATTTTAGGAGTCGCCACTCAATTTATTTATAAAGGAAAAATTGAGAAAAACCTATCTAACAGTTATTGGTCTGCGTAGCTAGATTGGATTCGGGAGTCGATTATGTATAGGGAAGGGCGGAAACTTAATTCTAATGCACCCCTAGTACATTGTACTAAGACAGTTACCCTAAATCTGATTGTGCAAATTATTATGAGTTACTTAATTATTTTTCTTACCCCAAAAATAAAAGAGAATAATATTTAGTAGAAAAATAACTAATTATTTACAAAGAAATAGAAGAACTAATTTAGAAAAATTTAATTTTGAGTTTACGGGGTAGCCACGCTCCTACGTATCCTCTGGTGCAATGAGGAACTCAAAAGTCACGTAATTCTTCCTGAAAAAGTTTGTTGGTTGGTTGATTTTATTATTATTTTTTTCGAAGGGTGTTTAAGATCACCAAGCTGTACAACTCAGGCGTCTTAAACCAGGATTGCGAGGTTGACAAGATGTACATCTCAATCAAGCACATTTTTCTTAGTTTTTGGAAAATAGGTGTTAAAGAAAAAAAAATTATTTATTAGGAAAAAATTAATTTGGCTTGACGGGGAAGCCCCGCTCCTATGTATCTCCGAAGCGGAGAATCAAAGGCTACGTGATAAGCTCAAATTTAGTGCATTTTTAGAGACACTTTTGTATCATTTTAGAGCTGTTATTATTAATAATATGAATTACTAACTTAATTTGCTCTTGTTTTGCAGAAAGATAGAAAAAGATAAAAAGAATAAAAGTCCAATTTTATGCCACTCAAAGTTCAATATATATATATATATATATGGGCTTAAATTAAAAGAAGAAGAAGATCAGCCCATTAACCCAACTGTCAAAGCCCATTATCGCATGAGGAGGCCCACGGTTGAAACCTAAAACTTATCTATAAAATGCTTGCAACAGTGGACCAAGACGAGAGGAGGACCGCAACAGCAGACAAATAAGAAAAGGAGAGTTTTAATAATTAGAAAGTGAGCCGCACACAGAGAGGAGAAGAAATTGAATTCAAAGGACAGAGCCGCACAACACAAATAGAATTATTTTTGATAATAAAAGGAAGAATTGACGGCAACATCAGGGAGAAAGTCACGCACGCAGACAGACGGGAAGCAAACAGTACCGCCGGCTAATAGAGGAGAGAGTTTTGGGTACCCGTTCTTGACACCGTGAGAGAGCTCTGGAGCAGAAAAAAGAGACGAAATTTGCAGGATCAGAAATTTCTCTATTCCGGGTTATTTTTATCTCTGTAATTTATGACTCCTAATTCTATTTTATTGTTCTCGAACACTATGGATAGCTAAATCCTCTTCTAGGGTCTAGGTGGATCTTGCTTGATTAGAGACCTTTTTATGTTTTAATTTATACTTTGAATTCCTGGTTTTTATTTCAATTGATATTATCCTATTGCTTTTATCACATAATTAGGATTGACAACCTTTGCATGTTCATAATCAATTAGTTGATCAGCGACCGTACTGCAATTAGTTGGTGGACCTATAGGATAATTGAGACTATAATTAATGAATGACCAAACTTTAATTTAGTCTTCCAATCATTCAACCTTTTTGTACTTTATGCTTTTCTTGAATTTAAATTCTTGCATGACCAAACAAGGGTTAATTTAGGAAAAAGAATATTAATCGCGAATGACCAAACGGATTAATAGCTTTAGTAAAGGGATTGGTAATTGAATAAAATAAAGGAATTCAGGTAGAATTAGACATAGGGGAATCGAAGCTTGCAAGTGAAACCGTGACCCTAGGCTTCTCTCCATTGGTTAAACTTTACATTTTAATTATTGCTATTTATTTCTTTTTATTTTAGTTTCTATAACAACCAAACATTCGTTCGTCTAAATAATAATTAATTTTAAGTAGTTTGGTACTTGTTAATTAATCCCTGTGGAGACGATATTTTTTTATACTACTTCTACGATAGAGTACACTTGCTCTAGTGTGTCTTTGACGCAACAAGTTTTTGGCGCCGTTGCCGGGGATTAATTTAATAATATTAAACGAAAAAGATTTTTTATTGCTTTAGACATTTATTTTAATTCTTGTTTTAATTTAATAAAAAAAATTATATTTAGTTTTATTTTATTAGTTAGTTTTATTTTTATTACTATTACTAGTGCATGCTCACCCGCTCCCAGGAGCCTATTTTGGTTTTTGATCCAGAAATTGAAAGAACTGCTCGAAGGATAAGAAAAGAGACAAGAGTGATGGCTGCCAATCCGAGAAGAACCCTTCGGGACTACTTTACGCCCACAGCGAATATCACTACAAGCATAGTCAACCCACCTGTGCAAGCTACTAACTTTGAGCTCAAACCCAGCTTGATTCAAATGGTTCAAAATTCAACTATGTTCAGAGGTGCACCAACAGAAGACCCGCACACCCATCTTAGAAACTTCTTGAGGGTGGCAGACTCAGTAATTTGTAATGGTGTCACTCCTGATGCCATTAGAGTGAGATTGTTTCCATGGTCATTGGCTGACAAGGCATCTGCTTGGCTAGACTCTCAACCTGTTGAGTCCATTACCACTTGGGATCAACTGAAGCAAAAATTCTTGACCAAATATTTTCCTCCAGGTAAGACTACTAAGATCCGAGGTGCAATAATCAGCTTTGCTCAACTCGAGCAAGAATCTTTGCATGAAGCTTGGGAAAGATTTCAAGACTTACTCCGAAGTTGTCCACATCATGGATTTGAGAAGTGGCAATTGCTGGAATATTTTTGCAACGGATTATCTTCTCAAAATAGGGGAATTATTAATATGGCTTGTGGGGGCTCTCTAATGAATGGGGAACCTGCGACAGTATATGACTTAATTGCAGAGATAGCAGCCGATAATGCCCAATGGGAGACAAGTGACAGACACATTAAGAAATCAGCTGGGATCTACAAGGTTGAAGATGACACTAGTGTTAACATAAAGATGGATGCTCTCTCTAAACAGATGCAATCTTTGATGAAGGTACAAGCTCAATCTACTCCAATAATCACCTCCACTAGTGACATCACGAATAACCTCTGGGGAGGCCTAACTGAAGAAGTCAACTATCTTGGTCAGAAGAAAAGTGAGTTAAGGCCTGGTATGCAAGATGCTTTAGTTAGATACATGGAAAAAGTTGGACACCAGTGCATGGGTGTTTTATCCAATTACATGGACAGGACTGATGAGAGGTTGCAATCCATTGAAGAACTGATAAAAGCACAGGGCCGGCCAACAACTTCAACTGAAGAGGCCAATTATGTTCAGAATTCCAACCGGACCCAAAATGACCCTTATTCAAACACTTACAATCCGGGTTGGAGAAATCACCCTAATTTCTCTTGGGGAGGACAACAAAAGGAGCAAAGCTCGAACTCCTATAAGCCTCCACATGTGCAAAGGCAAGAGGAGAAAAAGTTGGATACCAATGATGTGTTGACAAAGTTTATGCAGCAGACAAATGAAGAATTGGGAAGCCTGAAGGGTCAAATCTCAAATCTCATTACTGTGTTGTCTCAAAGGCCTCAAGGCTCACTACCTACCCAAACTGAGCCTAATCCAAGAAATGAGCACTGCAAGGCTGTCACTCTTAGGAGTGGCAAGGAGCTGGTTCAAGAAAACAATCAAGACGGGCAGGCGCCCCAGAAAGAAATACAAGCTCCTGCTGAGGGGAGCACTTCTGAGGAAAGCAAAAAGGAAAGGGAAAAATATGAGCAAGCAAAGGTAAATGTTTCTTATCCTCAAAGACTTAAAAATGAGCAGCATGATAAGCAATTTGCCAAATTTCTTGAAATATTTAGAAAATTGCATATCAACATTCCTTTTGCTGAAGCTATTGCTCAAATGCCTAAATATGCCAAATTTTTAAAAGAAATTATTTCTAACAAAAGGAAGTTAGAAGGCTTTGAGACAGTTAGGCTTAATGAGGAATGTTCTGCTATAGTTCTAAAAAAGTTACCACCTAAGCTTAAAGATCCAGGTAGTTTTACTATCCCTTGTACAATTGGTAACTCTCATTTTAAAAGGCTTTATGTGACTTAGGGGCAAGTATAAATTTGATGCCTTTTTCTGTTTTTAGAAAGCTTGGTTTGCAGGAACCACATCCTACTAACGTCACTTTGCAGCTAGCTGATAGATCCATTGCCCACCCCCGTGGAGTGGTGGAAGATGTTTTAGTTAAAGTTGATAAGTTTATTTTCCCTGCTGATTTTGTTGTATTGGATATGGAAGAAGATGAGGAAGTCCCAATTATTTTGGGGCGTCCTTTCTTAGCTACAGGAAAAAGCTTAATTGATGTTCAGCAAGGAAAGTTGACTTTGAGATTTGGAGATGAGGAAGTTGTATTTCAAGTCTTGAACTCATTAAAAAATCCCTCTTCATTTGCTTCTTGTAATTTTATTCAAGCTATGGATATTAATGATGTGGTTACCTCTGAAAGTTTTGATGATTTTAGAATTCAAGACCCTCTAGAAAAAGTACTTACTTTGCAGGGACTTGGCATATTGCAGGGTGGTGAGGAAGAAGAGTTCTTAATGTTTTTGCAGGCTCACCACCCTCAAAAACTGGAGTAACTATAGATTTGAGGAATTGGAATGGGGTGATACTCCAAATCCCAAACCTTCAATTGAAGAGGCTCTTGAGCTTGAATTAAAGCCTCTTCCTTCAAATGTAAAATATGCTTTCTTGCATCCCCCTTCCTCTTTGCCTGTGATTATTTCTGCAGATTTGACAGATACCATGGAGGATAAGCTTTTGAGGGTATTAAGGGCCAACAAAGAAGCCTTTTGATGGTCTATTCATGATATAAAAGGCATTAGTCCCTCAATTTGCACTCACAAGATTTATATGGAGGATGATTACCAACCTCGGGCACTACCTCAACGCCGCCTCAATCCTAACATGAAAGAGGTGGTCAAAAAGGAAGTGATTAAGCTTCTTGATGCAGGTATCATCTATCATATCTCTGATAGTAAGTGGGTAAGTCCTGTTCAATGTGTTCCTAAAAAGGGAGGTACTACTGTAATGGAGAATGATAAAAATGAATTAATTGCAGTTAGGAAAACTACCGGGTGGCGTATGTGCATCGATTATAGAAAATTAAATGATGCCACCCGAAAAGATCACTTCCCCCTTCCCTTTATTGATCAAATGCTTGAGAGAGTGGCAGGTCATGATTATTATTATTGTTTGGATGGATATTCCGGTTATTTGCAAATACCAATGGCTTCTGAAGATCAAGAAAAAACTACTTTTACTTGCCCATATGGAACATTTGCATATAAAAGAATGCCATTCGGCCTATGTAATGCCCCTGCCACTTTCCAAAGATGCATGATGGCTATTTTCTCTGACTTGGTTGAAAAATGCATTGAGATATTTGTTGACTCCCAGTCATATGATGTAAGTTAGGCATTTTTTAGGACCAATTGTGCAGGGTTTTTATTGTATAACAGTCATTATCTGGGATTTAGTTCAGTTTTAGATCATTGTAGTAGGAAGTTCAATTGTAAGTTATTCCTTCACTTTTGGAGCTAAAAGGGACTTGAAGACCTCTTAAGTGGTTGTGGCATCTTTCGGCGAACCAGACACTTGCCCGGAAATGCAGCAATCTAGAGGAATTTTGGTAATCAGAACTTTCTGTCATTCTTCGCGTCACGACCAGGAGGGTTCGCGACGCGATTTGGAGGAGTCTTTACAAGCCAAAACTTTCTGTCATTTCTCGCGTCGCGACCAGGAGGGTTCGCGACGCGACTTGGAGCTATTTTGCGAGGCCAGAAGTTTCTGTCATTTATCGCGACGCGACGGACACGGGCCGCGTCGCGATGGTGCGCGAAAATTAGGGTTTTAAAGCAGTTTCAGGAAATTTTTGGTGACACTTCGTTTTTGGGGATTGGAGCCACGTTTTGGAGCAGCTGGAGGTACGAATTTGGAGCCTTCTCACCACTTGGGAACAAGGGATTGAAGGTTCTAAATGTCTTCCTTTATGTTTGTTTTCTATTCTATGTTGGTTTCCACCTTTAGGATGATTTGTAACTAATTCTTTAGATTAGGGAGAGATGAATCTCCCAAACCTATCATGTGAACCATTGATTTAGTTAATTCAGTTGTTATTCGATTTGCTTGTCTAATTACCTATGTTCTTAACGCCTTTCAATTACATATGATAATTGCGATGATCCAGGCTAGTGATTGCATAGGGATATGAATTAGTAGCTGGAAATTGGGTATTTAGATCACATGCTAGTAATCATCATAGGAATATGTGATAGCTTATGTGAATTCTTATTAATTCTTAATCTTAATGCGTTACCCTCTGGCACGACTCACCTAAGGAATTAGGGTAACTCTTAGGGTAATAGGGGTCTTGAGACAAGGAATTGCCCTTGACCTAAATTGGTGAATTGAATCTAGAAGTTGAATAATTAACTTGAATTGGCTGAGGTTCATGTGATAGGCGAGGTGAGAGGATTCGATCCCTAGTCGTTTTTTCTTGCATTATTAATTCACGTTCATATTCTGTTACCAATTACTCGATTAATCAAATATCTACAATCTACGAATTTACAAATTTGCTATTGTTGTCAACGCGCAATCCCTGTGGATCGACCGGTTCTTACCGATAAATTGTATTACTTGCGACATTTGGTACACTTGCCAAATTGTTAACAAGTTTTTGGCGCCGTTGCCGGGGATTGTTGACTTTGTTGTCGACAAGGCAAACGAGTTAATTCTAGATTTTTAGTTTTGTTTGTTTTTAGTTACTTAATTCTGCTACTTGTTGGTTTCTTGAATTTGTTGACGTCTGCTTGGTGTTTCCAAAGAACTGTTTATACAGGGGCACAGGTACGTTCGGTTGAATTAATGGCTGAGAATCCACTGGGCAGACGCACTCTCAATGATTTTGGGAGAAGAGCTCAAAGCACACATACTCACACCTTCCAACCAGTGTGGGCGGCTACTTTTAATATCAAGTCGTCCGTTCTCTCAGCATTAAGGTCAAAGCCGTTTTCTGGGGCAGATACTGAAGACCCAAATCAACACTTATCCTACTTCCATGAAATTTGTGGGACCACCTATCCTGAGGGAGTAGATGAGAACTCCAAGCAGTTGCGCTTGTTTCCTTTCACTTTAACAGGCAGGGCAAAGGATTGGTTAAATACTCTTCCACCAAGAACTATCAATGCCTGGAGTGAACTTGAAGATAAGTTCCTATCAAGGTTCTTCCCAATTTCTAAGTTTATTGAAAAAAGAACAGAAATCTCCAACTTCGCACAAGAGGGTGAAGAGTCCTTATACGATTCCCGGGAGAGATTCAAGCTGTCATTAAGAAAGTGTCCTGGGCATGGTATTGACGATTTTGTGCAGGTACAAACCTTCTATCATGGATTAAAACCTCCAACCAGGATGATGCTAGACACCATAGCAGGAGGATCTTTGGGTCACAAAACCTGGGAAGAAGCAACACGATTGATAGACGATGTGACCTCAAATGAATATAGAATGCCAAATGAGGGTGTAGCTGTACAGAAAGGGAAGATTTTGGAGCTGGATTCTAATAGCGCGGTGTTAGCCCAACAAAAGCTAATGTCCCTTCAAATCGAATCCCTCACCAAACAAGTGGCAGCTGCATTGGAGAGTAGGTCCCGGAATCAAACAATTATCCAGGTAAAACAACTCCACGACCAAGGGACGCAACTGCATGATGTACTCTCTCAATGTATGCAAACGACTCAGACCACATTGAAATCTCAAGAACAAGTCATACTAGGCATGGAGAGGAACCATGAGGTTTCATTTAAGAACTTGGAGAGCCAGATGGGTGAGATGTCAGGGAAACTTGCTGAGACATCCGAGGGTAGTTTTGTCAATAGCATGGTGGAGAGCCATAAGGAAGAGAGTTGCGGAGCTATTTCTTTGAGGAATGGCAAGCAACTTAAACCGGTTGAAGCAACCAAGCACAACTCTGAAGGGGAAGGTAGTGAAAGGGAAGTGCGAAAGGAAGAAGTTGAAAATGAGTTGAGTAAAAAAAATGAGGGAGTGGTGAAGTCTAACCAAAAAAATTATTTGTTTAATGAAAATTTGCAGGTGGACGAGAAGCCTAAGGAAATGCCTTCCTACATGAAGTTGCCATACCCTCAGCGGAGTAAGAAGAATCAGAAGGATGAGCAGTTTTCAAAGTTCATGGAGATCTTCTCCAGTCTCCAAATTAGTATTCCTTTTGCAGAGGCATTGGAACAAATGCCTATTTATGCGAAGTTCATGAAGGAGTTGTTGAGTAAAAAGAGGAAGTTTAAAGAGGATGATATGGTGGCTCTGACCGAAGAATGTAGTGCCATTATTCAAAGGAAACTTCCTCCAAAGTTGAAAGACCCTGGGAGTTTCACCATACCCTGCACCATTGGGAACTTGACTATAGGCAAGGCCCTTTGTGATTTGGGAGCAAGCATCAACCTGATGCCCTTGTCTATGTTCAAAAAGCTAGGTGGAGGTGAGGTGAAACCCACTAGGATGAGTCTGCAGCTTGCCGATAAATCAATCAGACAACCCTATGGGATCTTGGAAGATGCTCTGGTAAGAGTTGACAAGTTTTTATTTCCTGTTGATTTTGTGATTCTTGAGATGGAAGAAGATGCAGAGGTTCCACTTCTCCTTGGTAGACCATTTTTGGCCACGGGGAGGGCCCTCGTAGATGTTCAACAAGGACAGCTACGGCTAAGATTCCAAGATGAGGAAGTGATCTTTAATGTTTTTGAAGCTATGCGCCACCCGAATGACCAAGAAAAATGTTTTAAGGTGGACGTGATTGAAGATTCAGTGAGAGAAGCTTTTAGACACAATTTACCCGCTCCTCCTCTTGAGAAGGTAATAGTGAATTCGATTGAGGGCGTGGACGAAAACTTGGGAATTGAAATAGGGGACTGCGTTCGCCAGTTTGAAGCTTCTCAGGTAGAAAAGGTTTTCAAGAGAAAAGAAGAGCTAAATAGGGGGGAAGGCACAGACAAGGGAACTCCCGAATTGAAACAACTCCCCCCTCATTTAAAGTATGTATTCCTTGGGAGCGATGACCAATACCCAGCCATCATCAGTAGTTCTTTAACTAAGCTGGAAGAAGAAAAGCTAATGAGAGTCTTGAGATCAAATAGAAATGCACTTGGTTGGACTATCTCCGATCTGAAGGGGATTAGCCCAGCTTTTTGCATGCACAAGATCAAGCTCGAGGAAGAGTTCAAGCCAGTGATCCAACCTCAGCGGCGGTTAAATCCCACAATGAAGGATGTGGTGAGGAAAGAAGTGTTAAAACTCTTAGATGCCGGAATGATCTACCCTATCTCAGACAGCTCTTGGGTGAGCCCGGTCCATGTGGTGCCCAAAAAGGGAGGTATGACCGTTATTAAAAATGAGAGGAATGAGTTGATCCCTGCTCGCACAGTCACCGGGTGGAGAATGTGTATCGATTATAGGAGACTGAACCAAGCCAGTCGGAAGGACCATTTCCCGTTGCCATTCATGGACCAAATGCTTGAAAGGTTGGCCGGTCAGGCTTTTTATTGCTTCCTAGATGGATACTCTGGATACAATCAAATAGCAGTAGAACCAGAAGATCAGGAGAAAACTGCCTTCACATGCCCATTTGGTGTTTTCGCCTATCGGAGGATGCCCTTCGGTCTGTGCAACGCTCCGGCAACTTTTCAAAGGTGCATGCTTTCTATATTCTCTGATATGATGGAAAATGCTATTGAGGTATTTATGGATGACTTTTCTGTTTTTGGTTCATGCTATGATTCTTGCTTGGCTAACCTAAATGCAGTATTAAAAAGATGCATTGAAACCAATTTAGTCTTGAATTGGGAAAAGTGCCATTTTATGGTTCAAGAAGGAATTGTTCTTGGCCATAAAATCTCGTCAAAGGGCATTGAGGTTGATCAAGCCAAAATAGAAATCATAGAAAGGTTACCTCCTCCTATGAATGTAAAGGGGGTGAGAAGTTTTTTAGGACACGCCGGATTTTATCGACGTTTCATAAAGGACTTCTCCAAGATTACAAAACCTCTGTGCAATCTACTTGTTAAAGAAAATGAATTTGTCTTTGATGCCGAATGCCTGCATGCTTTCAATGTATTAAAGGAAAAACTGATTTCTGCCCCAGTCATTGTCGCCCCTAATTGGGACATTCCCTTTGAACTAATGTGCGATGCGAGCGATTATGCAGTGGGAGCAGTGTTGGGGCAGAGATCGGAGAAGTTTTTTCATGCCATATATTATGCTAGCAAGGTTTTAAATGAAAATCAGGTAAATTATGCAACAACGGAAAAGGAATTGCTAGCTATAGTATTCGCATTGGAAAAATTTCGTTCCTATCTGGTAGGGTCGAAAATAATTGTGTTTACTGACCATGCTGCGATAAAGTATTTGCTAACCAAGGGCGAGTCTAAGCCTCGACTCCTTAGATGGATTTTGCTTTTGCAGGAATTCGACTTGGAGATAAAGGATAAGAAGGGGAGCGAGAATGTGGTAGCAGATCATCTGTCCCGGTTGGATAATAAGGAAGTGACCGCACGGGAAAAAGAAATTCTTGAAGAGTTCCCCGATGAAAAACTGTTTGCAATTGAAGAGAGACCGTGGTTTGCCGACATAGCAAATTACAAGGCAGGTGGAACGGTCCCTCAAGACTTTACTTGGCAACAAAAGAAGAAGTTCCTCCATGATGCCAAACACTACCTGTGGGATGACCCCTTTCTCTTTAAAGTTGGGGTGGATGGAATTCTTCGAAGATGTGTTTACGGTAGCAAAAGTCAAAAGATTCTATGGCATTGTCATGACTCTTCATGTGCAGGACACTACAATGGGGAACGCACAGCGGCAAAAGTGTTTCAATCTGGATTTTATTGGCCGTCCATTTTCAAAGATGCGCACAATCATGTTAAAAACTGTGACAGGTCCCAGAGGACAGGTAATATTTCACGTAGAGGGGAGATGCCGTTGAACCCTATACTTGAAGTGGAGGTATTTGATTGCTGGGGAATTGACTTCATGGGACCATTTCCACCATCGCATTCTTGTCAATATATTTTGGTGGCGGTGGATTATGTTTCTAAATGGGTGGAAGCAATTGCCACTTCTAAAAATGACTCCCAAACGGTGGTCAAATTTGTTAAGAAGAACATCTTCTCAAGATTTGGGGTTCCGAGAGTTCTAATCAGTGATGGGGGTAGTCACTTTTGTAACACTCAGCTTAACAATGTGTTATCCAAGTATAACGTCAAGCATAAAGTGTCGACACCGTATCACCCTCAATGTAATGGCCAAGTGGAGATATCCAACAGAGAAATCAAGAGGATATTAGAAAAGACAGTGGGAAACGCAAGGAAAGATTGGGCAGTGAAGGTAGACGATACCTTGTGGGCATACAGGACAGCTTATAAGACACCCTTAGGTATGTCCCCCTACCAATTGGTTTATGGCAAACCTTGTCATTTGCCAGTTGAACTGGAACACAGAGCATATTGGGCGTTGAAATTCTTGAATTTTGATCCCGGATCAAGTGGGGAAAAGAGAACACTTCAGCTTCAAGGATTAGAGGAGATGCGTTTGAATGCATATGAGAACAACAAGATCTACAAGGAAAAAATGAAGGTGTACCATGACAAACATATTGCAAGAAAAGAATTTCACCCTGGACAACAAGTCTTGTTGTTCAATTCAAGGCTCAAGTTATTTCCGGGGAAATTGAAATCCAAGTGGTCGGGACCCTTTGTTGTCAAGGAAGTAACACCGTACGGAGCAATAGAAGTGGAGGAGCCAAAGTCCCAGAGATCTTTCAAGGTCAACGGACAAAGGCTCAAGCATTATATGGGTGACGGATTGGAAGAGCCTCAAATGGTTCTCATGCTGAGAGACCCATAAGAGTGACAAAAAGCGTCAAGCTAGTGACGTAAAAGAAGCGCTTGGTGGGAGGCAACCCACTGGTGAGCGCCATTTCATTTTTTTGTTTTTGATTCAGACATTTTTATTTTTATTTTGCACTGTTGGTTGTAATTCGCCCTATTTTGACTTTATTTCGCACATTGGTCTGTACTACTGATTATAACTTACTCTGTGATAGTGGGGCAACACTGCCCTATATTTTGTTTTGTTTTGTTAAAGCAGCTTCAATAGTGATGACCCGTGGCATTTAGGATCGCATGTTTGCATTCTCCTTTTGACGCTCGCACTTCAAGTTTTATCATCAAGTAATAGCAGGGGTCATGACAAACGTTGCGGAAGTTCCTTATCATCTGTAAGCAGCATCTCTCAAGTTCCATCTCTATGATCCCAACTGTGAGGTTTGAGCCTAAACACGTTCTTATATATTGTGTGTGTATTCCTTGCTTGCATTAGTCTGCAGAACTTGACATTGTGCCTAATTATTTTTTGCATTTGATTTTCATACACACTGAGGCAATTCTTTTGGCACCCCTGAGCCTTTCAAGCCAACCTATTAATGTTTATCCTCTGCTAGCCCCTCTGAGCCTGTTGTTAAAAATTGTATGTTGTTTCTCTGACAATCATAGCCTAGTTAATTCTTAACTTGGAGTTAGGTAACAAAAGCTGTGAGAGTGGGGAAAGTCTTAAGTTTGGGGTTGCTCGTGGAATAGCAACGTACTAAGTTTGGGGTGGTATACAAGAGAAGGAACAAGAAAACAAAGAAAGAAAAAAGTCATGAAAATACATATATATATATATATATATGTATATATATACATATCAAAAAAAAGAGAAAAATAAATAAATAATTTCCTTCTCTTGTTTTGTTATATACTTTGGGGAAAATGGGTGAGTATTGCGTGAAATTGACAAAAAGAGAGGTAGGCCTAACTCCAAGTGCAACCTACTTATCCAAATGTATCCACCCTTACCTAAGCCCCGCTATAACCCTTAAAGTCCTCAAAATGTGTGTATGCATTTCATTTGTTTAAGATGATATAGAACTCTGTCAAGCCTATGAAACGATGATGCAGGTACTGTGAATTGAGTGAATACCCAAAACACCTCAAGAGTGAAACACTGGTGAGATGTGCGTACAGAGAAAACTTGAAAATGCTGCCTGCTTATGATTCGGTATTTCCAATTAAGTTGTCATGCCACTGTATTAGATTGATGATGATAATTGATGTGCTGATGTGTTTAAGGTTGATGTATTATATGTAACAGCTAAATAGAAAGAAAAACAGCCACAGTCTGAATTGATTGTTTGCTTGAGGACAAGCAAAAGTTTAAGTTTGGGGTTGTGTTGACTCCCAGTCATATGATGTAAGTTAGGAATTTTTTAGGACCAATTGTGCAGGGTTTTTATTGTATAAGAGTCATTATCTGGGATTTAGTTCAGTTTTAGATCATTGTAGTAGGAAGTTCAATTGTAAGTTATTCCTTCACTTTTGGAGCTAAAAGGGACTTGAAGACCTCTTAAGTGGTTGTGTCATCTTTCGGCGAACCAGACACTTGCCCGGAAATGCAGCAATCTAGAGGAATTTTGGTAATCAGAACTTTCTGTCATTCTTCGCGTCGCGACCAGGAGGGTTCGCGACGCGATTTGGAGGAGTCTTTACAAGCCAAAACTTTCTGTCATTTCTCGCGTCGCGACCAGGAGGGTTCGCGACGCGACCTGGAGCTGTTTTGCGAGGCCAAAAGTTTCTGTCATTTATCGCGACGCGACGGACACGGGCCGCGTCGCGATGGTGCGCGAAAATTAGGGTTTTAAAGCAGTTTCAGGAAATTTTTGGTGACACTTCGTTTTTGGGGATTGGAGCCACGTTTTGGAGCAGCTGGAGGTGCGAATTTGGAGCCTTCTCACCACTTGGGAACAAGGGATTGAAGGTTCTAAATGTCTTCCTTTATGTTTGTTTTCTATTCTATGTTGGTTTCCACCTTTAGGATGATTTGTAACTAATTCTTTAGATTAGGGAGAGATGAATCTCCCAAACCTATCATGTGAACCATTGATTTAGTTAATTCAGTTGTTATTCGATTTGCTTGTCTAATTACCTATGTTCTTAACGCCTTTCAATTACATATGATAATTGCGATGATCCAGGCTAGTGATTGCATAGGGATATGAATTAGTAGCTGGAAATTGGGTATTTAGATCACATGCTAGTAATCATCATAGGAATATGTGATAGCTTATGTGAATTCTTATTAATTCTTAATCTTAATGCGTTACCCTCTGGCACGACTCACCTAAGGAATTAGGGTAACTCTTAGGGTAATAGGGGTCTTGAGACAAGGAATTGCCCTTGACCTAAATTGGTGAATTGAATCTAGAAGTTGAATAATTAACTTGAATTGGCTGAGGTTCATGTGATAGGCGAGGTGAGAGGATTCGATCCCTAGTCGTTTTTTCTTGCATTATTAATTCACGTTCATATTCTGTTACCAATTACTCGATTAATCAAATATCTACAATCTACGAATTTACAAATTTGCTATTGTTGTCAACGCGCAATCCCTGTGGATCGACCGGTTCTTACCGATAAATTGTATTACTTGCGACATTTGGTACACTTGCCAAATTGTTAACAATATTTATGGATGATTTTACTGTCTTTGGATCCTCTTATGAGGATTGTTTACATAACTTGAATTCAGTGTTGTAGAGATGCAGGGATACTAATTTAGTGCTCAATTGGGAGAAGTGTCAATTTATGGTACGAGATTGCATTATTTTGGGACACAAGGTGTCCACTAGAGGCATTGAAGTTGACCCCGTAAAGGTTGAGGTAATTGCAAAGTTGCCCCCACCCAATTCTGTTAAGGGGGTCCGTAGTTTTCTTGGCCATGCTGGCTTCTATAGGAGGTTTGTTAAAGACTTCTCAAAAACTGCAAAGCCTATGACTGACCTCTTGGTTAAGGAGGCCACTTTTGATTTTTCTGACACTTGTTTGAAGGCTTTTAATTGTTTGAAGGAAAAATTAATTAGTGCCCCGGTTGTTGTTGCCCCCGATTGGTCGCTTCCCTTTGAAATTATGTGTGATGCTAGCGATACTGCTGTGGGGGCTGTTTTGGGGCAAAGAAAGAATAAGGTATTTTATACCATTTACTATGCTAGTCGTACTCTTGATGATGCTCAAAGAAATTACACTACCACGGAGAAAGATTTACTAGCTGTAGTATTTGCATTTGACAAGTTTCGTCATTACCTTGTTCTTTCTAAAGTTATTGTTTATACTGATCATGCTGCCATTAGATATTTGCTTGGAAAGCGGGATGCTAAACCCAGGTTAATCAGGTGGATCTTGTTGCTACAAGAGTTTGACTTGGAGATTAGAGACAAGAAAGGCTCAGAGAACTTTGTAGCTGACCACCTCTCAAGGCTTGACCATAGTGTGATGCAGGCCTCAAATGATGGGGAGATCAAGGAGGTTTTCCCTGATGAGAGACTTTTAGCTGTTTCTACTATTCCTTGGTTTGCAGACATTGTCAACTACTTGGTGGGTAAGGTTGTTCCCCCTGATTTTTCTTTTCAGCAAAAGAAGAAATTAGTTTCTGATGCTAGACAGTACTTGTGGGATGACCCTTACCTATTTAAAGTATGTGGAGACGAGGTTATTAGGCGTTGTGTGCCTATGGATGAGGTAACTTCTATCCTTGAGCATTGTCACTCTAGAGAGGTAGGTGGCCACTTTGGCCCAAATAGAACTGCATATAAAGTTTTACAATGTGGTTTTTATTGGCCTACTATATTTAAAGATGCTCATGAATTTGTGAAAGCTTGTGATAGTTGTCAAAGGAGTGGCAATATTTCTAGGCGTCAAGAGATGCCTTTAAACAACATTTTGGTTTGTGAGATATTTGATGTATGGGGTATTGACTTTATGGGGCCCTTCCCTAAGTCTTTTTCTAATCAATATATTCTTGTTGCTGTAGATTATGTGTCTAAGTGGGTGGAAGCTGTAGCCTTACCCACTAATGATGCTCGGGTGGTGGTGAAATTTGTAAAGAAAAACATTTTCTCCAGATTTGGCACTCCCCGAGCAATTATTAGTGATGGTGGCACTCATTTTTGTAATAAACAATTTGAAAATATTTTGAGCAAATACGGTGTCACTCATAAGGTAGCAACTCCTTACCACCCACAAACTAGTGGGCAAGTTGAAATCTCAAATAGAGAGCTGAAAAGGATTTTAGAGAAGACAGTTAGTGCATCAAGAAAAGATTGGTCTTTAAAACTTGATGATGCACTGTCGGCTTATAGAACTGCTTTTAAAACCCCCATTGGGATGTCTCCGTATCGTCTTGTTTTTGGAAAATAATGTCATTTGCCTGTTGAATTAGAGCATAAAGCACTTTGGGCTTTAAAATTTCTAAACTTTGATGCTCAGCTTACAGGTGAAAATAGGTTGCTACAACTCGATGAATTGGATGAGCTTCGTCTGGGAGCTTATGAGAATGCCAAGTTATATAAGGAGCGGACTAAAAAGTGGCATGACAAGTGCATCCAGCAGCGTGAATTCCATGAAGGTGAGAAAGTTTTAATTTATAACTCGCGTTTGCGTCTTTTTCCAGGAAAGTTGCGCTCAATGTGGTATGGCCCCTAGACTATTACTCAAGTGTTTCCTTATGGAGTGCTTGAGGTATCCCATGAAGATGGTACCACTTTTAAAGTCAATGGTCAGCGTGCGAAGCAGTTTGAGGAAGGGCTACTCCAAGTGAGCTATGTCACTGCCCTCAAGGATTGACCCTAGTACCGTCAGGCTCGGGACGTTAAACAAGCGCTTTGTGGGAGGCAACCTGTGTTTTATTTTCTCTCATTTTTGTTTTGTTTTGTTTTGTTTTCTTTTTTAGGAATAAGCTCCAACTACAAGCACTCTCAGGGAAGTCACTCTTGCTCTCTCTCTCTCTCTCTCATTTATTTCTTTTTGTTTCTATTTGATCATTTTGCATTGAGAACCATGTTTCATGCTAGTGTGGGGGAGGAGAGTTATTTTGTCACTTGATCTCTATTAATGCACCTACCCACTACATATGTTGATAGCATTTTTTCTGGCTTGTTTTGAATGAATTATGCTAAAAGTTAAAAAAAATAGAGATTTTGCCTTTAGGGGATCCCATAATTAATTTACTTTACAGACTTGTGTTTGATTGTAACTGTGAGGATGTCCTTAGGACGCTGATAATTAGCAATTGTCCCTGTTGAGTACTTTTTGTGAATTAGCTTCTAAATGTGAGATCTGAGCCTTCATAAGGGGATTGATACTAAATCATAAATTTTTACCCCTTTTCTTTCTATGAGTGTGTTTCCCAATTTGCTACATTCTAGAATTTGTCTTTTGACCATTTTAAGGCGAAAATTGATTTGCATCATGTAAAAAGATTTGGGGAATTTAGGTATCTTTCTGGCTTTTGAAGTTGTTTGTTGAATTTATCCCTTAGTTGGCCCATTTGAGCTTAATTGTTATTTTTTTTTTCTTTGGTACCCAGATATAATTTTTCTTTTTTTGTTGGTGGTAACCATTTGGAATTAAATGTGGAGCAACTATTGAAAATTACAATTTCGTCCTATATTTTTAGTTGTCTATATTGTTAGGACTGAAATTTTGTCCTATACTTTAGTTGTCTATCTTGTTAGGATAAAAAAAAAGAGTGAATCATGTACTTACCTTTTCCTCCAAAAAAAAATGAAAAAAAGAAATAGGAAGAAAATTTGAAAAAAAAAAAAAGGAAAGCAACAAGGAGGAAAAGACACATCAAAAGAATGAAAGAGCCAAAGGGCAAATCCAAAAAAAAAAATGAAAGGGCCTACTCAAGAAAAAAAGGCAAATCAAAAAGAGTCGACTTAATAGAAAAAAGAAGAGCGAAGAATGTAACTGAAATTAACTTGGAGTTTGGACAAAATTTGTAAAATAAATAGGAGCTCCATATTTGGTTTCAAATGTTACTATTTGTTTATTGTTTTTAGCCCTTTGACTATCCCTTGCTTCTTATTTCCTACCCTGCATGAATTCACCTTGGCCCCATTACAACCCATGAAACCCCATCTTTTGCATGTGTAACACCCCTTTTTTAATAACCTTACTATTTAATAAAAATCAGAGTTTCTTTTTTTTTAACACATAAAAACTCCAAAGTTACTTTAAAATAAATCCTTACAACAAATACAAGAAATCTCCAAGCAGCGGAATCACAAAATCATTTAACATCTCCGATTAAACAAGACATCGAGTCGAACTCCAAAAATAAATAGGCATTAAGCCAAAACTCCCAAAACGACAGAAAACAGTTCGCAAAACGAAAACTAAACCCCGCCCCGGTGTTACACATCAGAAAGTAACACAGAAAGTCAACAACCAAGACACGTTACATATTTATGTATGGACTATGCAACAATGCAACCCCTCTGGGCATATGCATGCGGTACCGATCTCGTAAAATAAGCCACGACGGGCAAGAGGCCGAAGCCTATACCACCAAAAATAATCTCAAAGAGGCCGAAGCCTATACCACCAAGAAATGCATATGACAATGCGACTCATGACTCATGCACCAATTACACCAACTCAAAATAATTAATTCACAAATACTATATCACCATATCTCGTTTTGAAGCATTTATAACAATATCACGTGTTGTAGCATCACAGCTACCTCGAAATTCTCACCCGTTCACAGCATCATTACAATAGGGAAACAACACCTCTAGGACAAGAACAACGCCCGCATTTACTTAAAATAACTTTCACATAACCATGACTCGAAAGGTATAAGAAAACAGTGCCTTTAAATTCAAGGCAACAGCACACTTAGATTTAAGGAAAACAGCACATTAAATTTAAGCAAAACAGCACGTTTAATTTAAGGAAGACGGCACATTAAATTATAAAGAAAACAGCAGCATTAGCACTTTTAAAACAGCAACAGTAATATTTATTTTACAGTGACAGCAGTGTTTATTTTACAGTAACAACAACTCGTAAATATAGAAACGGCACTTTTTAAGTATAAGGAAACAGCACTTTAAAATTGGAGTAGACAGCACATTTAAATTTGAGTAAACGGCACATTTAAATTGAAGGAAAACAGCACTTTAATTTTTAAGTGGACAGCACCTTTAAATTGAGAAAAACAGCACATATTTGATCAAAAACAGCAAGAAAAACAGTGAGAAAAACAGCAACGTAATTACTCCAAAAACAGCAGCAAAACAGTGATAAAAACAGCAACATACAACCATATTTTTAAAAACAGCAACAGCACCTCATTTTCTAAAAAAAACACCAAGACAGCAACATTTAGAAAACAGCGACTTAGACGGAATTCCTTACGCAACTTGCGACCAATTTTTCTTTCTCATTTCTTAATGAAATTCGGTGGAACCGGTGCCTACTTTGTAGAGAATTCAGTCTATTTTCTAACTAAACGAGAATCATTCAAAACGGAATTCAATTGAGAACACAAAACTTGCAAAAACCGAACCTACTCACAGATTATTTCCAGAAATTTGACCTAACTTTGGAGACTCATAACTTGAGCTACACAAATCCAAATTTAACCAAACCAGTGCCAAAATGACCAAAATTAAGTTTATTTTCTAACAAAATAGGTCCCATAATTTTTGGACAAACGAAAGGTTTCCAGTTTTAAAAATACAGAACCTATGTCCAGAATGCTCCCAGATTATTAACCTAACTTGTAGAGCCTATAACTAGAGCTACACAACTCCAAATCGAATGAAACCGGCGCCAAAACGACCGGTGTGAAATCTATTTTCACGAACAATTAACACGAAATTTTTGGACTGGCCGAACAGTCCCAGTTTCACGAAAACCGAACAGTGTTAGCACTACATCTCAACATTTTACAAACACAACAATACACACCAAATCAATCAATTAGACATCCTCAATCATCAAACGAATTTAACAACCAACGGCTTTAACAACACATTCAAACATCCTATTTCAATCTCAATCACTCCATCACATATCCTCATCATCACAAAACATGAAAATCGACCCTAAAGCTCATCAAATCACCCAACTCAATATTCAATTTTCTTATCTCCGGTCCGGGTCGAGCCGGGTCACCGGTTTTTGCAAAAATCGGCTGATTCACGCCGGGTTGCACCGGTTGGCTGCATGTCCGATCCACAGTGACCCAATACCTTCACCGAGTCGGTCACTGGTCTAACAACCACAACACTAATTGATTTTACAAGCCCTAACTACCCATACACCCATCATAAACCCATTATCAAAGTTAAACCCACCCTTACCTCAAGAATTGATTGAAGATGAGAACCCTTTTCACCAATCACCAAGAACCACAGCAACAAGCTTTGCGATTTTCTCCCTCCAATTCGCGAAAGTCCCCCTTTTCTCCTTCTCCTTCACGCCGTGCTCCCTTTCTTTTGTTTCTACGCTTCTCTCCTTTCTTTTCTCCAAAATTCGCTAATGATCACTAAGACCCTAGGTTTTGCTTCACCTAAGCGCCTAGGTTAGTGGATTTGGGCCATGGGCCTTCCTCCACATCGTAAGCCCGATTTAGTTAATTACGTGCCGCCACTCCCCGATTAACATGAAACACCTTATTATCATTTTTAATAAAATACACCAAAAAAATAAATACCTAAATATTTAATTAAATAATTAATTAAATACTTAGCCAATTGTTTTTGGGGCGTTACAACTCTCCCCCACTTAGTATATTTTCGCCCTCGAAAATCTAACCAATATGAATATAGTAATGCCCTAACCAGTTCATACCCAAAGGTTACCTCTAATCCACCCAACGGCAAACCAATAAAATTCACAACAAAGTCTTCGTCGAAAATCGACAAGCGACGCAAAAAGAAAACACACCAGGCGACACATTACAGTTATAGCAGGTAATACAGGACTTAAACGTTTCGCAGCATGCAACAATAACAAAACAATAAGTAGCGTCGGTATTAACAACAACAGGGACACAAAGTTCACACACGGAAATGCAATACAACACACAATACCAGTAGGGGCATCTCCCCCACTAGTTCACTTACCATTAGCAACTCTTGGCCTTCCTGCAACACAAATATTGGTCAGCACTTAAAAGACAACAGTTGGTCGTACACCGACACAACGACTCGACGACTTGGCCGGACGGACCAACCATTGCTCTGATACCACTAATGTAACACCCCTTTTTTAATAACCTTACTATTTAATAAAAATCAGAGTTTCTTTTTTTTTTAACACATAAAAACTCCAAAGTTACTTTAAAATAAATCCTTACAACAAATACAAGAAATCTCCAAGCAGCGGAATCACAAAATCATTTAACATCTCCGATTAAACAAGACATCGAGTCGAACTCCAAAAATAAATAGGCATTAAGCCAAAACTCCCAAAACGACAGAAAACAGTTCGCAAAACGAAAACTAAACCCCGCCCCGGTGTTACACATCAGAGCTGACTCGGACTCAACGAGAAGGAAAGTACACCTAATAGATCCTCCACGAGCGCTAATGATCACCTGCAGCGTTGCCACAATAGAGCAACATTCCAAGCAGAAGGAGTGAGCTTAACAGAAATAATGAGTGCATGATAGCAATATATAGGCAGCAGGTAAATCACCGTAACACAGAAGGTCAATACATCATAACACCACGCAAACTCAAACTATTTAATTAATGGATATTACATCATCATGTCTCGTTATAACTCACCTCATAAGATACCACGTATTGTAGCATCACAGCTACCTCGTAACGAAAACATCACACCAGACACCGACTCGTAACACAGAAAGTCAACAACCAAGACACGTTACATATTTATGTATGGACTATGCAACATTGCAATCCCTCTGGGCATATGCATGTGGTACCGATCTCGTAAAATAAGCCACGACGGGCAAGAGGCCGAAGCCTATACCACCAAAAATAATCTCAAAGAGGCCGAAGCCTATACCACCAAGAAATGCATATGACAATGCGACTCATGACTCATGCACCAATTACACCAACTCAAAATAATTAATTCACAAATACTATATCACCATATCTCGTTTTGAAGCATTTATAACAATATCACGTGTTGTAGAATCACAGCTACCTCGAAATTCTCACCCGTTCACAGCATCATTACAATAGGGAAACAACACCTCTAGGACAAGAACAACGCCCGCATTTACTTAAAATAACTTTCACATAACCATGACTCGAAAGGTATAAGAAAACAGTGCCTTTAAATTCAAGGCAACAGCACACTTAGATTTAAGGAAAACAGCACATTAAATTTAAGCAAAACAGCACGTTTAATTTAAGGAAGACGGCACATTAAATTATAAAGAAAACAGCAGCATTAGCACTTTTAAAACAGCAACAGTAATATTTATTTTACAGTGACAGCAGTGTTTATTTTACAGTAACAACAACTCGTAAATATAGAAACGGCACTTTTTAAGTATAAGGAAACAGCACTTTAAAATTGGAGTAGACAGCACATTTAAATTTGAGTAAATGGCACATTTAAATTGAAGGAAAACAGCACTTTAATTTTTAAGTGGACAGCACCTTTAAATTGAGAAAAACAGCACATATTTGATCAAAAACAGCAAGAAAAACAGTGACGTAATTACTCCAAAAACAGCAGCAAAACAGTGATAAAAACAGCAACATACAACCATATTTTTAAAAACAGCAACAGCACCTCATTTTCTAAAAAAACACCAAGACAGCAACATTTAGAAAACAGCGACTTAGACGGAATTCCTTACGCAACTTGCGATCAATTTTTCTTTCTCATTTCTTAATGAAATTCGGTGGAACCGGTGCCTACTTTGTAGAGAATTCAGTCTATTTTCTAACTAAACGAGAATCATTCAAAACGGAATTCAATTGAGAACACAAAACTTGCAAAAACCGAACCTACTCACAGATTATTTCCAGAAATTTGACCTAACTTTGGAGACTCATAACTTGAGCTACACAAATCCAAATTTAACCAAACCAGTGCCAAAATGACCAAAATTAAGTTTATTTTCTAACAAAATAGGTCCCATAATTTTTGGACAAACGAAAGGTTTCCAGTTTTAAAAATACAGAACCTATGTCCAGAATGCTCCCAGATTATTAACCTAACTTGTAGAGCCTATAACTAGAGCTACACAACTCCAAATCGAATGAAACCGGCGCCAAAACGACCGGCGTGAAATCTATTTTCACGAACAATTAACACGAAATTTTTGGACTGGCCGAACAGTCCCAGTTTCACGAAAACCAAACAGTGTTAGCACTACATCTCAACATTTTACAAACACAACAATACACACCAAATCAATCAATTAAACATCCTCAATCATCAAACGAATTTAACAACCAACGGCTTTAACAACACATTCAAACATCCTATTTCAATCTCAATCACTCCATCACATATCCTCATCATCACAAAACATGAAAATCGACCCTAAAGCTCATCAAATCACCCAACTCAATATTCAATTTTCTTATCTCATGTAACAACCACAACACTAATTGATTTTACAAGCCCTAACTACCCATACACCCATCATAAACCCATTATCAAAGTTAAACCCACCCTTACCTCAAGAATTGATTGAAGATGAGAACCCTTTTCACCAATCACCAAGAACCACAGCAACAAGCCTTGCGATTTTCTCCCTCCAATTCGCGAAAGTCCCCCTTTTCTCCTTCTCCTTCACGCCGTGCTCCCTTTCTTTTGTTTCTACGCTTCTCTCCTTTCTTTTCTCCAAAATTCGCTAATGATCACTAAGACCCTAGGTTTTGCTTCACCTAAGCGCCTAGGTTAGTGGATTTGGGCCATGGGCCTTCCTCCACATCGTAAGCCCGATTTAGTTAATTACGTGCCGCCACTCCCCGATTAACATGAAACACCTTATTATCATTTTTAATAAAATACACCAATAAAATAAATACCTAAATATTTAATTAAATAATTAATTAAATACTTAGCCAATTGTTTTTGGGGCGTTACAGCATGCATCTGAACTATTTAGTGGAGATTTGGTCAAATTACAAACATATGGTAATGTGCATTTTGTTGAAACTTGAGTGTATATTTTCACTAGTCCCTAAACACTTAGAGAGATTGTGAGCGAGTGCCTTTGTTCACAGAAATGTGTTCTTCAGGGACATGAGCCTCTAATTGGGCAACCTTTTGACACCTCATTTGTGCTATACTGTCTATTGTCTGTCATTGTGCTTTTAATTTTGGATCCCTTATTTGGCTGTCTCTGTTACTTTTTTGAAAAAATTTATTGAGCCAGGAAATTTGCTTGTGGACAAGCAAAAGTTAAGTGTGGGGGAGTTGATAAGCTCAAATTTAGTGCATTGTTAGAGACACTTTTGTATCATTTTAGAGCTGTTATTATTAATAATATGAATTACTAACTTAATTTGCTCTTGTTTTGCAGAAAGATAGAAAAAGATAAAAAGAATAAAAGTCCAATTTTATGCCACTCAAAGTTCAATATATATATGGGCTTAAATTAAAAGAATAAGAAGAAGATCAGCCCATTAACCCAACTGTCAAAGCCCATTATCGCATGAGGAGGCCCACGGTTGAAACCTAAAACTTATCTATAAAATGCTTGCAACAGTGGACCAAGAAGAGAGGAGGACCGCAACAGTAGACAAATAAGAAAAGGAGAGTTTTAATAATTAGAAAGTGAGCCGCACACAGAGAGGAGAAGAAATTGAATTCAAAGGACAGAGCCGCACAACACAAATAGAATTATTTTTGATAATAAAAGGAAGAATTGACGGCAACATCAGGGAGAAAGTCACGCACGCAGACAGACGGGAAGCAAACAGTACCGCCGGCTAATAGAGGAGAGAGTTTTGGGTACCCGTTCTTGACACCGTGAGAGAGCTCTGGAGCAGAAAAAAGAGACGAAATTTGCAGGATCAGAAATTTCTCTATTCCGGGTTATTTTTATCTCTGTAATTTATGACTCCTAATTCTATTTTATTGTTCTCGAACACTATGGATAGCTAAATCCTCTTCTAGGGTCTAGGTGGATCTTGCTTGATTAGAGACCTTTTTATGTTTTAATTTATACTTTGAATTCCTGGTTTTTATTTCAATTGATATTATCCTATTGCTTTTATCACATAATTAGGATTGACAACCTTTGCATGTTCATAATCAATTAGTTGATCAGCGACCGTACTGCAATTAGTTGGTGGACCTATAGGATAATTGAGACTATAATTAATGAATGACCAAACTTTAATTTAGTCTTCCAATCATTCAACCTTTTTGTACTTTATGCTTTTCTTGAATTTAAATTCTTGCATGACCAAACAAGGGTTAATTTAGGAAAAAGAATATTAATCGCGAATGACCAAACGGATTAATAGCTTTAGTAAAGGGATTGGTAATTGAATAAAATAAAGGAATTCAGGTAGAATTGGACATAGGGGAATCGAAGCTTGCAAGTGAAACCGTGACCCTAGGCTTCTCTCCATTGGTTAAACTTTACATTTTAATTATTGCTATTTATTTCTTTTTATTTTAGTTTCTATAACAACCAAACATTCGTTCGTCTAAATAATAATTAATTTTAAGTAGTTTGGTACTTGTTAATTAATCCCTGTGGAGACGATATTTTTTTATACTACTTCTGCGATAGAGTACACTTGCTCTAGTGTGTCTTTGACGCAACAAGTTTTTGGCGCCGTTGCCGGGGATTAATTTAATAATATTAAACGAAAAAGATTTTTTATTGCTTTAGACATTTATTTTAATTCTTGTTTTAATTTAATAAAAAAATTATATTTAGTTTTATTTTATTAGTTAGTTTTATTTTTATTACTATTACTAGTGCATGCTCACCCGCTCCCAGGAGCCTATTTTGGTTTTTGATCCAGAAATTGAAAGAACTGCTCGAAGGATAAGAAAAGAGACAAGAGTGATGGCTGCCAATCCGAGAAGAACCCTTCGGGACTACTTTACGCCCACAGCGAATATCACTACAAGCATAGTCAACCCACCTGTGCAAGCTACTAACTTTGAGCTCAAACCCAGCTTGATTCAAATGGTTCAGAATTCAACTATGTTCAGAGGTGCACCAACAGAAGACCCGCACACCCATCTTAGAAACTTCTTGAGGGTGGCAGACTCAGTAATTTGTAATGGTGTCACTCCTGATGCCATTAGAGTGAGATTGTTTCCATGGTCATTGGCTGACAAGGCATCTGCTTGGCTAGACTCTCAACCTGTTGAGTCCATTACCACTTGGGATCAACTGAAGCAAAAATTCTTGACCAAATATTTTCCTCCAGGTAAGACTACTAAGATCCGAGGTGCAATAATCAGCTTTGCTCAACTCGAGCAAGAATCTTTGCATGAAGCTTGGGAAAGATTTCAAGACTTACTCCGAAGTTGTCCACATCATGGATTTGAGAAGTGGCAATTGCTGGAATATTTTTGCAACGGATTATCTGTGGATACCTGTGTTGCAGGTTATCTAATATTGCAGGATTAGTTTTGATGATGAAAAAGACAAAGCCAAATTGATGGCCAAAGGAATGAGAGTGTCAAAGCAAGCTAATAAAAAGTATCATATATTCAAAAGTCAATCCAAGTCAACCAAGCTCAAAGTACTGAAGATTCAAGCTTAAGGGCAGTCCTTAAGTATAAGGGTAGTCCTTAGGGTGTTGGGTGAGTCTTAGGATAAATGTAAGCTCTTACGAAGATCAGCTCATCTCGCAAAGTCTCTCGTCCCAAAGCTTTTTCAAAATACATGCATGAACAAGTAATCCTAAAAAGTATTTTTGAAAAACTCTAAAATCGATTTCACTCTCTTTGAAACTAAGCCTAAATCGTTTTTCAAACACAATGGCTAAGCTCCTAATCGTTTTTCATAAGCATACAAGTGATTCATATTGTTTCCTTATTTGAAGAAATCGATTTCCACTTATGTCTAAATTGATATAATCGATTCTCAGGCAAAGAATCGATTTGCATCTTTTCCATACATGAAAGAATCGATTCTCAGGCAAAGAATCGATTTCTACTTATTTTAACTTAGTGAAGAATCGATTCCTAGCCTCCCGGAGATCCTAAGAATCGATTACATCCATTTTACAAACAAATCAGAATCGATTCCTAGATCAGATCAAGCAAATGAATCGATTCCTAGATCCATTCCAATTAACAAAGAATCGATTCCTTTAAACATTTTCAACGTGAGATCTGGATTTTCAAAACCTATAAATAGAGGCTTCACCACCTCCATTTAACAACCAACCCATTCTCACGATTTATCACTTCTGAAAAACTCTTATATTTTATTTGTGTTCTTCTCGCACCGCTGGTCCGTCAAGAGCTGATCCTACGTTAAGAGTTAGTTGGGGTTGTGTCTTTCAAGTTGTAATATCTGCCTACACTAAGAGGTATTTCTGTATTTACATTACTGTTATATTGTTGTTATAATTTGTTACTAGGGAGTGGGGTATCTCTCTAGGGTATTTGCATGTACTTAGGAAGTGGGGTATCTTTCTATTTGCATGTGTTGTAACAAGGGTGGGGTATCTCTTGTTGGGTAGATTTGTGGGCTCTTCATTAGGTGGGGTATCCTAGGTGAAGGAGTGCCCAAATCTCTGTAAAGGTTTCCAAGGCACCCGTAAGCCTTGTGGTTAGTGGAAAAATCTCACAAGGGTGTGAGGACTGGACGTAGGTCACTAGGAGGTGACTGAACCAGTATAAATCTCGGTGTGCTTTACTTGCTTTCTCTTATTATATCTCTGTTGTGCTTATAATCTGCTTTACCGCGTTATTGTGATTAAAATAATCAAATTCCTTCGCTTCCACTTAACCTGCGCGAAAATTGATCTAAGTCATTGAAAAGGGGAAAGATTTTCAAAAGATCTGAAAAAGTTTTAAATCTCAATTCACCCCCCCCCCTCTTGAGACTGAAGCCACTTGGTAACAAGTGGTATCAGAGCTAGACTCTTGTATAAAGAGCTTAGCCGCTTCAAGAGAAATGGCTTCAGGTTGGTATACGCAAGAGGGTGCATCTCTTTTCCGTCCTCCGGGATTCAACGGAGAAGACTATGCATATTGGAAAGAAAGAATGAGAATTTTTATTGAAGGGGTAGACTTAGATGTTTGGGATGCTGTGGAAAAAGGACCTTTCGTCCCCACACACATAGTAGATGGTATTCTTAGAATAAAAAGTAGAAATGAATGGTCTGATGATGAGAAAAGAAAAGTGCAACTTAATTTACGCGCTAAAAATATTATTACTTCTGCTTTGAGTACTGATGAATTTTTTCGAGTTTCAAACTGTAAATCTGCCCGAGAAATGTGGGATAATCTTCAAGTTACTCATGAGGGTACAAGTGAAGTGAAAAGGGCAAGAATAAATACTCTTACCAGAGAGTACGAATTGTTTAGAATGAATACAGGTGAAACAATATCAGAGATGCAGAAAAGGTTCACTCACATAGTGAACAAACTGGGTTCATTAGGAAAATCATTTCCTCCCGAAGACTTGATCAACAAAGTGCTAAGATGCCTAAACCGAGAATGGAAACCAAAGGTAACTGCTATAACTGAATCAAGAAACCTAACTACCATGTCTCTTGCCACTCTGTTTGGGAAACTACTAGAGCACGAGTTAGAGCTCACTCGTCTAGCAGAGAATGAAGGAAAAGTCAAGAAAAAGAAAAACCTAGCTTTCAAAGTTTCAAGTTCAAGTTCATCCGACGACAGTGATGACTCGCAAAGTGAAAGTGATGAAGAGGATGAGAATATAGACCTAATGGTAAGAGAATTCAAAAGGTTCATAAGGAGGTCTCTAGAAAAGAATTCTCCAACCAAAGAAGTCTCATGCAAACAAAACTACTTAAGTCCTTTAACCTGCTACGAATGTGGGAAACCCGGACACATAAAATTGGAATGCCCAAAATTACAAAGAAAACGACCAAGAGATGAGAAAAAGGGATCCAAAGGAAAAAGGAGTAGAAAAGCCTACACAGCATGGGAAAACGGGAACTCATCAGATAGCTCAGAAAGTGAAAAAGATCAAGTTGCTCTCATGGCCGACCACGACAGCGAAAGTGAAACTGAGGTATATTCTAACTCTGAATCTTTACAAGATGCCTATGATGAATTATATGAAGCATTTATTGAATTGCATGATAAATCCTTAAAACTAGCTAAAGCTTTAGATAAATCTAAGAAAGTTATCACCCATCTTGAAAATGCTGTTACTGCTTTAACTAAAGAAAAGTCAGAGCTTAGAAAAGAAAATGATAGCCTTGCATGCTTTAAAGAAAATTATACTTGTGATAAATGTGTTGAATCTGAAAAGAAAATTCATGAACTGGAATGGACTGTTGGGAAATTGTCTAGTTTACAAAATGTGCATCATAGATTCCCTAGAAACAAACCCATAGAAAGGCATGTTCATTATAAACCAAAATTTTCCACTAGACCTTATATTACATGTTATTATTGTGGTAAACCTGGACATACAGCTTCTGTTTGCAGGGAAAGAGGTAAACAAAATATGAAAAAGGTGTGGGTTCCCAAAGGAACCATACCAAACACTAACCCACAAGGACCCAAAGAGATTTGGGTACCCTAGAAGCCTGTTTTAGATCATTGCAGGTATGCTTCAAGGTATGGGGGCAGATTGATACCTTGACAGCAAAGACTCAAAGCGCATGACCGGAGACGTAATAAAGTTCTTAACACTCACCCCCGGAAAAAGCCGTCATGTGACTTGTGATAGATAGAGGGAGAATCACTGGTAAAGGTTAGAAAAGTTTTATTCACCTCTAAACTGAAAATGTGCTTAAATCATAGTTTACTTAGTCAAACATGTGACTTGTGAAACAAATTGATCTCTAAACCGCATTTCATGCATCTCTAAGGGAACATTTTTTTTTAAGGCATGAAAACAAATAAAGTAATCTGATCATCCCTCTAAAACTGAGCATGTAGAATTATCATATCACCTTCTTAGAGGTTATGGTTAGAAAGGCGATAATATGATTGAGCAAGTTGAATCGTCAAAATCAACTAGTTGATATTTTTTCACAGATCCATTTCTCCACTTATTCAAATGAGGTTTCAATTAAATGTTTTTCAAAGTGATTTTTTAAAGAAATGTGAATTTAAGTGAAATTGTGACTTGTGAATTTCTGCAGTTAAAGTGCTATTTTTTTCCTGAAATCTATTTTACAATGAACTGCTAGCACTGGTATTTTTCGAAAAATACATGCTCACAATTGTTGTTTACCTAAAATAATTTTTCTCCCATATTCTGGCTGCCATCACCAACTTTCAAACTAAGCAGCATGAAATGTATAAAGCTTAAAACAATTGCTTCACAGATTTTTGAGACTCATAATTAGCTTTTGCCTGTGTTTGATAAAATATTCTCTTCATGGTCTCAAATATGTCTTTCTTCAAGTTTTGATGATCACTTACAAATCAGCAATGGCTTTTTTTACCCTGTCAAATAGCTGTGACATTCGACTCGCAAACCTTATCATATATTGACCCTCTTTGATCATGACAAAAAGGGGGAGAGAAATATAGGGTTGCATATGAGCATATAGAACTTGCATATTATGCATCTAGTCAATAAGTCAGGGGGAGCATCATGATAGGGGGAGCATCATATATATATTATCTGTTTGAACTAACCTCCCACCTTGAGATGAGTAAATGTTTTGTCATCATCAAAAAGGGGGAGAATGTGGATACCTGTGTTGCAGGTTATCTAATATTGCAGGATTAGTTTTGATGATGAAAAAGACAAAGCCAAGTTGATGGCCAAAGGAATGAGAGTGTCAAAGCAAGCTAATAAAAAGTATCATATATTCAAAAGTCAATCCAAGTCAACCAAGCTCAAAGTACTGAAGATTCATGCTTAAGGGCAGTCCTTAAGTATAAGGGTAGTCCTTAGGGTGTTGGGTGAGTCTTAGGATAAATGTAAGCTCTTACGAAGATCAGCTCATCTCGCAAAGTCTCTCGTCCCAAAGCTTTTTCAAAATACATGCATGAACAAGTAATCCTAAAAAGTATTTTTGAAAAACTCTAAAATCGATTTCACTCTCTTTGAAACTAAGCCTAAATCGTTTTTCAAACACAGTGGCTAAGCTCCTAATCGTTTTTCATAAGCATACAAGTGATTCATATTGTTTCCTTATTTGAAGAAATCGATTTCCACTTATGTCTAAATTGATATAATCGATTCTCAGGCAAAGAATCGATTTGCATCTTTTCCATACATGAAAGAATCGATTCTCAGGCAAAGAATCGATTTCTACTTATTTTAACTTAGTGAAGAATCGATTCCTAGCCTCCCGGAGATCCTAAGAATCGATTACATCCATTTTACAAACAAATCAGAATCGATTCCTAGATCAGATCAAGCAAATGAATCGATTCCTAGATCCATTCCAATTAACAAAGAATCGATTCCTTTAAACATTTTCAACGTGAGATCTGGATTTTCAAAACCTATAAATAGAGGCTTCACCACCTCCATTTAACAACCAACCCATTCTCACGATTTATCACTTCTGAAAAACTCTTATATTTTATTTGTGTTCTTCTCGCACCGCTGGTCCGTCAAGAGCTGATCCTACGTTAAGAGTTAGTTGGGGTTGTGTCTTTCAAGTTGTAATATCTGCCTACACTAAGAGGTATTTCTGTATTTACATTACTGTTATATTGTTGTTATAATTTGTTACTAGGGAGTGGGGTATCTCTCTAGGGTATTTGCATGTACTTAGGAAGTGGGGTATCTTTCTATTTGCATGTGTTGTAACAAGGGTGGGGTATCTCTTGTTGGGTAGATTTGTGGGCTCTTCATTAGGTGGGGTATCCTAGGTGAAGGAGTGCCCAAATCTCTGTAAAGGTTTCCAAGGCACCCGTAAGCCTTGTGGTTAGTGGAAAAATCTCACAAGGGTGTGAGGACTGGACGTAGGTCACTAGGAGGTGACTGAACCAGTATAAATCTCGGTGTGCTTTACTTGCTTTCTCTTATTATATCTCTGTTGTGCTTATAATCTGCTTTACCGCGTTATTGTGATTAAAATAATCAAATTCCTTCGCTTCCACTTAACCTGCGCGAAAATTGATCTAAGTCATTGAAAAGGGGAAAGATTTTCAAAAGATCTGAAAAAGTTTTAAATCTCAATTCACCCCCCCCCCCCTCTTGAGACTGAAGCCACTTGGTAACATTATCTTCTCAAAATAGGGGAATTATTAATATGGCTTGTGGGGGCTCTCTAATGAATGGGGAACCTGGAATACTTATTTTTCGTTTTTTAGGAATAATAATAATAGAACAATAATAGTAAGTAAAAAGGGGGAAAAAAGAAATAAATAAATAAATAAATAAATAATAGTAAAGGGATGGGGTGCAGAACGAAATAAAAGGGATAGCATTGCCCCAACAGATGATGGCAACATAGTTAAGTACAAAATTAGTGGCCGACCGGGTGTTGGGGGTGTCAGAATAGGAGGATTTGACAAGTAATTCTTAATTTTATCAAAAGCTTCTTGACACTTCTCATCCCACTTCCCTGGTTGGTTCTTTCTTAGTAGCTTGAATATGGGTTCACATGTGCTAGTCAAATTGGCAATGAATCTAGCAATGTAATTGAGTCTTCCCAAAAACTTCTTACTTCACGCTCTGTTCTTGGCACAGGCATTTCCTGGATGGATTTCACTTTGTCAGGATCCACCCTTATACCATCCCTGCTCACAATGAAACTCAGGAGTTTCCCTGATGATGCGCCGAAAACACACTTATTGGGATTCAGTCGCACCCTATACTTCCTGAGCCTTTCGAATAGTTTTCGGAGTACTTCTACATGTCTTTCACTTTCTCGTGACTTCGCTACCATGTCATCCACATACACCTCGATTTCTTTATGCATCATATCATGGAAAAGTGTGACCATGGCACGCTGGTAAGTGGCTCCAGCGTTCTTCAAACCAAAGGGAATCACTTTGTAACAGAATGTTCCCCAAGGAGTGATAAACGTGGTCTTTTCCTTATCTTCTGCATTCAAGAGGATTTGATTATATCCCGAGTAACCATCCATGAATCAAAATCTATGATTTTTGGCAGTATTATCAACTAGCAAGTCAATATGTGGAAGAGGGAATTCGTTCTTTGGACTGGCCTGATTGAGATCCCGATAATCCACACACATCCTAACCTTCCCGTGCTTCTTGGGTACAGGGACGATGTTTGCTACCCATTCCGGGTGTACTAAGACCTCTAAAAATCCGGCATCCCATTGTTTGATCACTTCTTCTTTGATTTTCAAAGACGTGTCAGGGTGCATCTTCCTCAACTTTTGCTTCTTTGATTTTACATCTGGAAAGAGAGGGATTCTATGAGCCGCTATTTTTGGATCAATGCCAGGCATATCCTTGTAAGACCATGCGAAAACATCCAAGTACTCTCTGAACAAGGCGATCATCTCCTCCCGTTCAGGATTATCTACCAATTTCAAGTCCTTCCTTTCTTCTTAAGACCACATATTGATGATTTCCACAATTTCATCATTCGGACTAAATTCTTTTTCAGTGTGCCCCAGAAGTTCAATAAATCTGTTAATTATTTCATCACCCTCTTCCGACTCAGAGTAGTCTTCATCAAAAGTTGCATGGGAGTCGAATAATGGATTCTCAACTTCCCCGTAATAAGGCAAAGTTTTGTGAAATTATGGCTCCTGGAGAGAAAATAAACACAATTGGCAGGAGAATAATGACGATAAATGATGAGAAGCAAAACGAGAGAAACCAACGATAAGGGACAAGAGAGGAAAGAATGAAAAAGCAGAAAAATAAAAGATCGAGAAAAATAACACGGAAGGATAAAAATGCATGCAAATTCATTTGATTCATTTAATTCTTGTCTCAAGAAAAATAACATAAGTCTTATAGCCTTAGCATAATAAAAGACGATTACATGAAACTAACAACATCAACAACTGGTTCAGATTCTCAATTGCTCAGAGGCTCTTGATTGGTGTCAAGGATAACAACACCCCTTGCTCTCGGCCCTTCTTTATCCAGCATGTTGATCACAATGCGATGCATAACGTCGACTGCCTCTGAGGGCGAGATTATCTCTGCAGGCGTCGGGAAAGTGTCGCTCAAATGTGGGATTGGCTGAGTCTTCTCCTTACCCATTCCCAGGGCTTTGAACTCTGTCCCGAGGTTCCCTTCATATCTGATCCCGAATGTATCCAACTTCTCTTTTACTAGTATAGGAGCACAAACCCCTTGCAGGTGCCGACCCAAGCCTTTTCCTTCCTCGTAGCCACTTTTTGTCATTATTCGAGCCACCACCTGGTTCACACTGAGCTTCGAGGAGCCTCCTTCAACAGTCTCCTTTTTCTCCATCTCGAAGCTGTGACACATATTTGTTGTTTCCTCTTCGGTGTTATCCACGTATGGGGGAGACAGGGGTTTTGAGACTAACATCTCTTCTTCTCCACGGATCGTGATAATGCTTCTGTTCTTAATAAACTTAACTCGTTGATGAAGAGTAGAAGGTACTGCCCCAACATCATGAACCCATGGTCGACCTAATAGCCTGGTGTATGCTGAATCAATTGCCATGACTTGGAACAACACACGGAAAACACTTGGACCAATTTCCAATGGAAGAGTTATTTCACCCAATACACTCCTTTTGGACCCATCGAAAGCTCGGACCATTAAAGTCTGTTGCGTCAAGTCTCTCTCCTCCAAGCCTAATGCATCCAACGTGGACATAAGCATGATGTTAAGAGCTGATCCGCCATCAATTAAGACCTTGGCCACCACGAATCCCCGACATTTCAATGTGATGTGCAAGGCTCGGTGTTCCCCTCTTGCTGGAACAGCTATCTCATTTTCCGCAAAGGTGATTAGGTTGTATCACTGCATCGGGTCCACCATACTCACCACATTCCGGGGTGTCTCATCAGGCTTTACGAAGGCTTCCTCCAGAGTTTTCAACAAAGCCTTCCTATGTACTTCCGAAGAGAGGATGAGAGATAATAGTGAAATACGGGCCGGAGTATTCTTGAGCTTCTCCGTCACATCATATTCACTCTGCTTCATGATTTTCAGAAACTCTTCTTCTGACTGTTTTCCTCCATCTACCTCTTTCTCTTTCTTCTTTTTTTCAGGCTCTTCAGGGCCAAAGTATCGCCCACTCCGGGTTATTCCTCCCACACTTACAATATTATCAATAGATTCCTCAACCCCTTGTTCCTTACCCACTTTGCACTTTGACGGACCGCCCATGATTTTGACCTGGGTCCCATAGTTCCAGGGAACCACATGAGTATTGTCACAAACAAAATGTGTGGGTTTTTTCACAATCACTGTAACCTTTTCTGGCACCGAAGGTTGGTTGAGTGGCGGGACTTTGAGCACGAAACACTCCAAGACATTGACCTCCTCCTGAGACACAGATTCCTTAGCCTGAACAATCCCTAGTGTCATTAGAGTTTGCACACGGGCTTTGAATTCCCAACAACCTTCCACATTATGACCTGCACAACCATGATGGTACACGCACCTCTTCTCTTTGTCATACATTGCATATCTCACAACCTCTTTGGTGGGTGCCAATACTTCATAGCCAGCCTTTTGTAATCCCTCCCATATCCTCATCATAGGGGTTCAGAGTTTCAAAACCTTTTTTATAGGCGTACTATCTTTTTCTATCATACTCACTGATGCATTCCCATTGTGCTTATGGAGAGGGTCATTAGTAATATTTTGCCCCACTTCTTCTTGGATGTCTAATTTCTAATGAGCGATTAACCTCCTCACAACATTCTTGAAGGCCTCACAATCATCAATTGAATGGCCAGCAGCTCCCATGTGAAATTTGCAAGTCAGATTTGGGTTGTACCAAGATGGGAATGGAGGTTCTCAATCCTTTACTGGCATCCTTGCGATCAAATGGGCGTCGTGTAATTGTTGGAAAAATTCGGCATTGGTGATAAAAAGTTTAGGAAATGGGGGAAAGTTGGGAGGGGGTTGGCGGGCTGTTTGGTAGTTTGGACGTGGTTGAGATTGTGTGTTTTGGACATTGTTTATAGGGAAAGATGGCGGGTTCGTGTTTTGGTTCATTGTGTAAGGTGTATTTGGGTGTGGTTGGCTATATCTTGGTTGTTGAGGAATATGATTTGGAGCAGCTCGAATGAAGCTGACTTCTGGGTCTTTCTTTTTCTGAGGGAAGCTCTTTTTTGATTGTCCATTTTTCGTCTGTTCCGTGGGAAGTTTTCCCACTCTTGCCAACATCTCAATTCTTTCACCGGCGGCTATTAGATCTGCGAAGTCTCTGTAGGCAGCTCCGGCCATTGCTGCCACATAGGGGGATCCTAACGTTCCCAAGAAGTAAGAGCACATTTTTGATACAGTGAGTGGTGGTTGGACTTGTGCAGCAAGCGTTCTCCATCTCTGGGCATACTGTTTAAATGTCTCCCGTCATATTTGGTGAAGTCGGGCACTTTAAAGTCTCATGGAATTATAACGTCAGTAGTAGGACAAAGCTCATCCAAACCCAAGGACCCAAAAGTGCTAGATCCTTGTATCGCTTTGATCTTTTCCTCCATCTTATCCATCCATTGTTGTCTCGCCTTATACTTTTGTATTGACGCATTCCCCTCGTCCACCACGTTCTCTGCGTGGAACTCCCCTCCTGGCCTACTTGCAGGGTATGGGTACTCTCCCTCATGGTGACCCACAACTTCATATCCCATTCCGACGGGGATATCAGATGGCATATTGTTGCCATTGATCGGATTTTGAAACCCCTCACCTTCGTTGCCGACCATACCAACTACTCTTGCAGACAGAAAAGTGATTGTGTCCTTTATGGCTAGCAAGGCATCCTCCATTCGTGCTTGGGTCACAACCATTTCTTCCATTTCCCTTGACTTCGTCCACCTCCTAGCTCAGGTTCCTTCCATGCATTTCCTCTTGCTCTGGATCTGGTGAAGTACACTCTAGTTTGATTGGTCTTTTTCTTAGCACGAGTAATGGTTACCAAGTTCCTGTCTTGACAAGAGGGAAAATTTATTCAAATAAGAAATAAAAACTATCATTTCATTTGTCAAGGGATCGTTGACGATCGTTCTCGGAACCTGGCGCGAGTATCTTTAATTTCAATTTTAGTGATTTAGCAAAATATAGACGTGGAATTAGGAATGAACAAAACAAGTGGAAATTTCATTACATAATCATCATTCAAGTACATTAATCTTTTCAAAATGCATCAATTGCCCCTAACCAAGTTCACAAAATCCTCCGCAAGACCCTCACGATTTTCTCCTAACCTCTACCACCAACTCCTCAAAGTTCTTCATCAGCCTCTTGCAAATTTGCCCTTGTCACTGCCACCAATTCCTCAAAGTCCTCCACAAGCCCCTTACAAACGTTGATTAACTCGATCGCCTCTCGAGGGGTAGTGAGTGGGTTGACCATAACATCCGCATCGCGGACCAATTCAGGAATCCCTCCAATATCCCTCAACTTGCAGGCCCAGTGACCAGCCTCATACCAAGCATGCGTGTAGTCTTCTTCCATTCTTCTAATTGGCCCCAAAAAGTGGTTCCTCTCCATGGTCCAGTTCCCCAAGCTCCTTAGTTCTTCATTTTTCCTGTCGATGGTGGGCCGATATATGCTTATCACACTTCTCACTTCTACCCGGTCCCTCTCGATTCTTTCTTCATATCGGGAAATTTCTTCCCTTATTTTCAAATCGAGATCGAATAGGAGCCGTTGGGTTTCTGCCTGGGCTGCTTCTAGGTCCATCACCTCTACCTTAAGTTTCCAGTTTTCCTCGAGCACATCCTCCCTTCCTCTAAGGAGTTCCTCCATCTCCCTTTGTTTCGCTTCGAGGCGCTCCTGATACCCTTTTATGACTTCGAGGCAGGCTTGTTCATCAATCCTTCTGTCCTTTTCATGTCGCGAAGCTTGTTCATTCACCTGGGTTTTGAGATTGTTTATTTTTCGTTCGCTCTCCTCGAGGGCCCTCTTCAACTGCTCATTTCCCTTCATAGCTCTGTGACACTCATCAATCTGTTTCCTTAAGTCCTGGTTGATAGAACTCAAGGGATTCTTGATTTTATTCCTAGAGTCCTTCTCCATCCTGGCCCTTTTGTTTGCTTGCTCAAGTGACCGGGCCTTTCCATTGCACTCCATTTTGAGAGTTTCGAGAGCGGAGCGAACTTCCTTCAATTCAAGTTGCAAAGCCTCTTTCTCGCCTTCTAACTTGACCAATTTATCCTTCAAAATCTTCACCTCATCACTTTCCTCTAAGACCGTATCTGCTTCTTGCGGCGGGCTGAAATGGCAGCTTAATCACTTCCACTCTGCCTCGTACCCACTCTTTATAGGTAGATGTAGCTCCACAATCTCTCTTCCCCAATTCTCTTGCCTTATAGGTGACATTCTTCCATGCGCGCCTTGCCAATCTTGTCTAACATAACTTCATCTTTGAGGTCAACCATGAAAGAAGCTACCAACTCTTCGGCGGGTGGGCCCATCATAGGATAACGCAGTTGCCGTAATGCCAAGACTGGGTTGTAGTTGATGCATCCCCATGTCCCCATGAGTGGTACATTAGGGAATCCACCGCATGAGAAAAGTATGTGTACTACTCTTATTGCCAGCGGGTACCAACGCACAGATTCTTCTTTGAGCCCCATGAATATCTGTCTCCACTCCTTGTCACTGTAGGTTTGTGATTCCATATTTGTTAGTTCAGAAATAGGACAGAAGGCACTGTTTTTCCTTTTGAGCACGTGAGCGGTCAACCACACATATAGCACGGGAAGGCAACATACTATCCTTCTTCCTTTTAGTTCGTGGCAGAAACTCAATGTATGATACACGTCTGCTAGGATTGGGAATGTCGAGTTTTCTTCTCGACATTTACGGGCCATGAATACATCAATTGCTGCAGGGCTGACCAAATCTCCACTTCTTGGGAACAGGACCAAGTCGTGGATTGCAAGAGCCAAGACATCTACAAGAATTTCCCAGTTTCTTTCATGTATCAATTTCTTCATTAGCTCTTTCAAAAATACCCTCGGCATACCCTTAGGAGGCATCTCTGAGTCGATTCCCAGAACATTAACAACATTTTCAACAGTTGGATAATTCCCACGGTAATGGTACGGTCTCCTAGTCAGAGGTTATCCTAGGATCAATGCAAACTCTTCCAAAGTAGGGGCCAACTGAAAGTTGGAGAAAGTGAAGCATCTGAACTTAGAATCATAGTACTGAGCCAATGCAGTAATCACTCCTACCTGAACCTTCACATCCAATAACTCCAACAGCTTCCCATATCTCTTTCTAAGATTGGATTTTGACTCCTCGGGCAGGTTGGAGGCATAGTCTTTCAGTTCGGACACTTCGGCCTTTTGGACTGTGAACTGGATTGTTTTCCTTGTGGATGACATTGTTTTCTCATTCCCTAATTCCATGTCTCACTTTTGTTTATCCCCCTTCTTTTTTTAGAAAAAAAAAATTGATTGAGATACTCGTGCCAGATTCCGAATTTAGATCCTTTGACAATTTTCCTGAATGAATGAACAAATGTTAGAACAAAATAGAAATGATGCATGCACAAAACTAAATTTCCTTTTTTGCGAAAAATGCTAATGATTTTATAAAAAAAAACAAAAAAAAAACTATGAGAAAAAAAAAAGTTTTCAACAATAGTAGGATAAAAGGTAGAGTATCTCCTTTTGTGGCCTATAATGGGTTGTCCACGCTGTGTGGGTTTGGGTCCTATGGGTCTAATGTCTTTCTACTGTGAATGTTCACACAGGGTGGATTATTGTAACCTAAAGGGTTTCAAGGTCGCTAGAGTCAAGTACTCCTCTGGAGGATAGACCAGAACAGGATGTACATCCAAAATGTGGATATCCGCACAGAAGAATCGTACTCTAGATGAGGAATTCATGGAAGTCACACAGGACGTACGTCCAAAATGAGTCCCACTCATCCTCGTTCTAAATATGTGTTTTTGCGGCTCCGGTATGAGCCAATTCTCATACAAACCTTGAATCATAAAAAAGACAAACCCCCCAAAATAAATCCTGCAAAATAAACAAAAGAAACGACCGAGCGATAATAATAAACGTCTTCTAACCTAGGGTTTGTCTTAAGCATAATATAAATCAAACATACATAATTAGTGGAGCAAAGGATGAACTAACTCATAAATATTTCGCACAACGGAGTCGCCACAACCCAATTAAACAGGCTTGACTCTCGCTATCCCCAGTGGAGTCGCCATCTGTCGTGATCGTGATCTCGACGCAGACGGCTCAAAATTTGATAAGTTTAGGAGTCGCCACTCAATTTATTTATAAAGGAAAAATTGAGAAAAACCTATCTAACAGTTATTGGTCTGCGTAGCTAGATTGGATTCGGGAGTCGATTATGTATAGGGAAGGGCGGAAACTTAATTCTACTGCACCCCTAGTACATCTGTACTAAGATAGTTACCCTAAATCTGATTGTGCGACTTATTATGAGTTACTTAATTATTTGTCTTACCCCAAAAATAAAATAGAATAATATTTAGTAGAAAAATAACTAATTATTTACAAAGAAATAGAAGAACTAATTTAGAAAAATTTAATTTTGACTTGACAGAGTAGCCCCGCTCCTACGTATCATCTGGTGCAATGAGGAACTCAAAAGTCACATAGTTCGTCCTGAAAGAGTTTATTGGTTGGTTGATTTTATTATTTTTTTTTGAAAGGGGTTTAAGATCACCAAGCTGTACAACTCAGGCGTCTTAAACCAGGATTGGGAGGTTGACAGTATGTACATATCAATCAAGCTCATTTTTCTTAGTTTTTGGAAAATAGGTGTTAAAAAATATTATTTATTAGGAAAAAATTAATTTGGCTTGACGGGGAAGCTCCATTCCTACGTATCTCCGAAGCCGAGAATCAAAGGCTACGTAATTCTTTTAGAAAATATTTGTTTGTTGATTGATTTTAATTTTTTTTTTGAAGGGGTTTGAGATCACCAAGTTGTACAACTCAGGCGTCTTAAACCGGGATTGAAAAGATGTCACATCTCAGCCAATCCCATATTTTTGGTATTCTTATGAGAAAAAGGAAAAGAGAGAACTAACATACTTATTTTTCGTTTTTTAGGAATAATAATAATAATAGTAACAATAATAGTAAGTAAAAAGGGGGAAAAAAGAAATAAATAAATAAATAATAGTAAAGGGATGGGGTGCAGAACGAAATAAAAGGGGGTGTGAATAGTGGAGCAGTCCATCTTTTGTTTTATGGGTTTCTTTTTGAAGGCTGGCCCAAGATCCTATGGAGCGCTGACCTGCGAATGGGCTTAAGTAGGGGTGTTGTATAATGAAACAGGTGGGGTGCGAGTAGTGATATGGGATCTTAATTTTTATTTTTTAATTTTAAAAGGAAATGAAGAAGTATAAAAGGAAGTCATTACATTCTAGAACCCTAATTTTCTACACTCCCGCCGCACAACATCCTTTAGTGAGAGAGAGAGAGAGAGAGAGAGAGAGAGAGAGAGAGAGAGAGATTTCAAAGAAGAGAGAGAAAGAGAGAGGAAGAAGGAGAAGGGAGAGAAGGGAAAAACGCGATGGAGAAGGAGGAGGTCACGTCGGACCATCTTCGGTCACCTGCTGCAGTGACAGTGAAATCTACGGCATTGCGAAAGGGGGTGGACGGTGGTCCTCCCGGCGGCGACAACCACCGCTGGCGGTGGCGGTTCTAAAAAAACAGGTTCTTCCCTTCTTTTTTGGCGTTTTTTTCTCGTTTTTTCGGTCACTACCATCACCCTCTTCTCTCCTACTAATTTTCCCATTTTCTTCTTATTTCTCTTTTAACCTTAGATCTCAGATTTATTAAACCCTTAGAGTCCTATTTCGAGTTTTAACGAAAGTCATTAGCATATAAATTTGGTTCAGATCTAACCCATTTTTAACTAACTACAACCTTTCTTTTTGATTGTTACTAAAAATTCAGGATCTAATAACAACTAACAAAATATGTTTTTCTATCTAAAAAGATAAATAAAAAACTAACAATAGTTTGTAAAGTACCAACCTGTCTTCCAAGCAAATCTGAGAAGAGAAACGAAAAAAACTCTGAACACCCTTTCCCAAAACCGAAACCCTCTCCTCTTTGCTAACCGAAACCAATCTCTCTCAAACACGTTTCTGAATTTTTTCAGTGAGTATTTTCTGTCTGAATTGTTGTCCCCTGATTCTCAGTATATATCTTTTGATGTGATCCCCTTTTCTCCCCCTTTATTGTTGTTGCTATCCCCTCCTATTTATAGTCAAAATAATGTGGTGTAGGTGTGGTGTTGTTGCAGAGGATTATAGCTGTTGGAGACAGACAGCTGAAACAGTGGACCAGAGGCAGCAAGGAGGGGCTGACATGTTCTTGCCGAAAGTGTGAAAGGCCAAGGAACAAGGAGAAGGGAGCTTGAGCCCCATTCTCAAAATGTATTTTTCTGTTACAACACACAGCAGGCCTGCGCCCTGCTTTTAATTTTTTTGTACTGTTTCTAAATTTTTTTTGTTTTTATGTGTAAAAAAAGTTGACTTCATTTCTCTTTTTTTTGTTGTACTATTCTGCTTTTAATTTTTTTGTCTATATGTGTAACAAATCAAATAAAAAAGGACAATTATTTAAAACTGATTTTATTTTATTATTATTATTCTTTTATGTCACTAATGATAATTAATCTCACCATAATTTATAAATATAATAGAAGCGGTAAAATAACGCGTACCGATGCAATCACTCGCATACGACCCGAAACGAACGCGTGCTCGCATTAAGACTACGAACGCCCACGTGATTTAAATGCTCACATGACGCACCCCAATAATAGGATACACATACGGTTTAGGTATAGCACGCGTAAATTTTTTTTTTTTTGGAACTCTCTTTTTTTAAAAAAAATTGAGTAACTATCGGTTAAAATTGGATGTTGACAATTACTACTAAGGTTAGATGGTGATTGGATTGTGTTCACTTAACACTTGATTTCTTCCTTTTAATCATGAAATCATGAGATAATTTCAAGTAAAACACTTGATTGTTGTCGTTTGGAGCAAGTCTGAGGTGAGTTCAGTGAAATGTAATGTTGAGGCTACTTTGTTTGAGAAGGCAGGTACGGTGTCGGTATGTGCGTCAAAAACGAGGAGGGTGATTTCGTGAAGGCTAAGACAGTGTGTTATAGTGGTTCGACAGATCCGCAGGAAGCTAAAGTTTGGGGTTTATTGGAAACAATCAAGTGGTTATATGAATTAGGAGTCCGATTAGATACCATCAAGCTAGATTGCAAGGTTGTTGTTGATGGCATCCGAAGAGTGTGTAATTTTGTAACTGAGTTTGGCTCTATTTTATCTTCCTGTAATTCTTTATTCTCTAATTTACAAAACTATAAGGTTAGTTTTATCCGGAGGCAAGCAAACCTGGTGACTCATACTCTAGCTAGAGCATCAAGACAGTATGCTAGCTCCCACATCTTTGATTGTATTCCAACCTGTATTACGATTTTGATTGCTAATAAAATGCTATGTAAAAAAAATCAACCTAAGAGTACCATTGACATTTAAAAAGCATAAAGTCTTACAATAATCTCAAAAGTTACAAATAAATCGAACTGAATACACTTAATTTCTAAGCTTACTACATCAATAGAAAATTAACTTCCAATATTTATTGGTGCCTCTATCTTCATTAGTGTTTGCAACTGTAGAATTCATTTAGGATGTGTTTGGGAGGGAGTTCTAGGATAGGAATGGAGGGGAGGGTATATTTTTCAATTTTAAATTGAGGAAACTATTTTTTAATATTTTACTGATCAAAAAAATTGAGGAAACTATAAAATATCTCCAATCATAAATGAAGTATAATTAAAAACGTTTTATTGTTATCTATCATGTTATTCTTTTCATTTTTTTTTTGGCATAAATATACTTAGTTCATTTCATTCATAATAATAGTCTCAATACAGGTTGGACTGAAATCAAAAACCTGGGAGCTAGCATACATTCTCGATGCCTTTGTAAGAGTGTGGGCAACAAAATTAGCTTGCCTCCAAATATAGCTAATCCTATAACTTTGTAATCTAGAAAGTAGAGTATTACAAGATAATAACATAGAGCCGAGATCAGAATTTAGATTGCTAGTTCCTTTCAACCCATTCTACTTTCTAGCAGCTCCTTTCAGAATTTAGATAATAACTTTGTAATCTAGAAAGTAGAGTATTACAAGATAATGAGTATTACAAGATAATAACATAGAGCCGAGATAATAACATAGATACGGTCTTAGAGTAACACAAAGTGAGGACAATTAATTTCACAATTAATTCCCCACTCCTCTAGCAGTTCTCCAAATGAGAAGTTTCACCTTTTGGGGAACTCTTAGCTTTCAAATTACCATCCAATTCCCCTCCTTTCTAAGATGAGTGTTGTCAATTAACTCTTCCATGACACTATAGTAAGCTAACTGTACAGAAATAGTTACCATCTCTACTCTTGCACCAAGTCACTTTATCATTCTGGTTGTTGTTAAATAAAGGCACTGTCTTTATAATAGTCGCTTCTTGGGCATTGAAAAGTGTGTCTATGAGGCTTGTGTTCCATGCACCACCCACGTTGCTGAAAAGATCCCCCACTTTCATATTCTCACTTCCTTGCACCATAGGTGAAGTGACCTTTGCATTATTTCTTCCTTTTAACAAGGGTCCCTCCAAACATTAATATCTCTCCCATTCCCAATCCCTCATCTAGTTCCCAAATTAACCACCACCCGGGAAGTATAGATACTATGCCAAACATAACTGGGGTTATGGCCCAAGCAAGCCCCCAACAAATCTCCTTCCGGAAAGTATTTAGCTTTGAAGCGCAGTGTACTATAGAATCTTTATTGGTAAAAATATTCCAAGTTTGCTTCTCTAGCATTGCTAAATTGAAACCATAATAATGACGATACCCCATACCTCTGTATTCCTTCCTCATTGTGAGCTTCTCCCAATTGAGCCACTTAATTCCTTTTTGATGGGGTCTATTGGATCCCCACCAAAAAGAATTCAACATACGCTCTAGCTCTTCCCCAAGTGTAGAAGGTATCATAAAAGTACTCATGCAATATGTGGAAACTGAGCCACAGATTTAATAAGAATTTCTCTACCTGCTTTGGACAAATGCTTCCCTGACCAGCTCTGAATGCGCTTCCATGTTCGATCTCTCAAGAAACCAAACATCTACTTTTTACTTCGCCCAATCATAGATGGTAGGCCCAAATATTTGCCGGTACCCAAGCATTCAGTAACACCAAGCACACTAGTAATAAGATCATTCATCTCTTGACTTGTATTTCTACTATAGTAAATTTCTGACTTTTGTAAGTTGATTGCCTGCCCTGATGCCTTCTCATATAAGATCAAAATCTCCTTTAATTTCCTGACTTGTATTTCTGCTATAAGATTCTTTTAATTTTTTAAAAACTCAAATATATATTGAAATATAGACTATTCTTTTTCAAATCCTCTCCTTTCCTCCCCTCCTAAATCCCCCTCCCAAACATACTTTTAACGAAGAACACTAGTAGCATCTGCAACCTGTTGGAAATAAAATAATACAACTAATAAACCAAACTTAATAAACTTTCCCATACTTCAGTTATAAAAAACATAAACATTCTAGGAGTAAATTAAAAGAAAAATATACTATTATCATACTCAAAATAATTGGGACATTTTATCAGGCATATTCATAATCATCTTGCCAAAAACATACTATGCAGGTCAAAGCATGTATGCCTTGAAGATATGCAATATTCAAATTAAGGTTAGAGATTCAGCTCATTAGTGAACAAAACAAATGCATTATTCAAATTAAGGGACAAAATATGCTCAGAACATAAACTATCCAATGTTCATTGCAATTACAACTTCCACAACATCAACAGAAAGGGTATAGGAAGAATCAAATTGGATACTGATCTATCCATTTTTGTGTTAAAATTCATTAAGGAACTAGTGGATCTACTTTTTGAGGTGTTTCTTGGTTGTTTGGGTAACTTCTTGCTCCTTAAATTTTTCCTCTTTTTACCTTGCGTTTCTCCTTTCTTAGAATTATGTGTATATGATAAATCTAGTGAGAAAAATGTGAAAATTCCCCTTTCTTGAAGCTAAAATTGTGGCTTAAAGAGAAGAAAAGGGGGAGGATTTCAAAGTTTTCTTTGATCTTTGTAAATCCACAGGTTAATGATGTTGTGGGTATCTTGTATTGCGGGTTAAGTTTTGATGAAGCATTTCTAAATAAGGTGACAAAAAGGAACTTCAAGACACAACCAACTCAAGAAGAATGTTCGTGTCAAGGGTAGTTGATAGGAAGTCCGGTCGTGTCTTAGGAAATAAATGTAACCTCTTTTGAGGATCGGCTCAAAACACTTTACACAATCACTACAAGAATAATTGATTTTTCCGGCCAGGAGTTTCCGGCGGATATAGATCCGCCGCAAATATTCCGGAGGATTTTAGGCATTTCCGGCGGATTTTATCCGCCGCAAAGTTACCGGCAAAATAATTGACGTTTGCGGCGGATTAATTTTCGACTTGGCTTTTGCGGCGGATTTATCGATTTTTGCGGCGGATTTGGGATTACAAAAATTTATTTTTTTTACGAGATTTTAACAATCCGCCGGTAAGGTTATTTCCGGCGGATATTTGCCAATTTTGAAATTCATAAACCGCCGCAAATTCACCTTCGTCCGCCGCAAATCCTCTCATCCGCCGCAAACCCCATAAATCCGCCGGTAACTGCCGTTTCCGGCGGATCATGCCTTTTGACCGTTTGATTTCGTTTCTCCTATATAAACGCCTTCTCGCCTTCTTCTTTTTCACACCTCTACCAATACTCTCATTCTCTTGATACGGCACTCTCTTAATACGGCACTCTCTTGAGCATTGTCGGCAGCGGCTCCAATAGAGTGGCGTATGTCTCCATTTTTTTGTAAAAAAATTTCCACATTGTCATGAACACCCCTTCATCTTTTTCGTTAAAAGTAACCCCTTTATCAGCAAAAAGCTCCTCCTCATTATTTTCACCACAAGAGACATATACGCTCATCAAATGCTCGGTATCATCCTCCAACTTAACAACCCGTCCTTGCAGTTCCTCAAACTTTCTATTTAGAGATTCAATCATCTTTTCAAAAGATGGTTTCTTGTGAAACTTTCTATTTTGAAAATATGGTTGAATCTCTAAATAGAAAGTTTGAGGAACTGCAAGGACGGGCTGTTAAGTTGAAGGATGATACCGAGCGTTTGATGAACGTATATGTCTCTTGTGGTGGAAATAATGAGGAGGAGCTTTTTGCTGATAAATGGGTTACTTTTAACGAAAAAGATGAAGGGGTGTTCACGACAATGTGGAAATTTCTTTACAAAGAAATGGAGACATACGCCACTCTAATGGAGCTGCTGCCGACAATGCTCAAGAGAGTGTCGTATCAAGATAATGGCGTAGGTCTCTGTTTAGGGGTAGCAGACATTAAATATATATTTTACTGCTTTTCCCAATTTTTACTGCTTTAGATTATTTTATTTTTTTGTATGGATATTTTATTAATTGTATGGATATTTTTTTGGTGATAATATTTTACTGCTTTTCCCAATTTTTATTTTTTTTAAATTAAAAATTAATTAGTTATTGGATTTTATTTTTTTATCAATAATTAAAAAATTTAATAAAATAATATATATTTTTAATTAAAATGATTTTTTTTAAAAATAAAATTTATTTTTTAAAAATAATAATAAATTTTTTAAAAAATAAATGGTACTTTGCGGCGGATTTGTGTCTTTTGCGGCGGATTGTGGGCTTTTGCGGCGGATTTTTTGGTGTTTTTAAAAAAAAGGCGCGGTGTTTTAATTTGAACTATCCGCCCCAAAGACCCAGAATCCGCCGCAAAGCTCCGTTAAAGAAAAATCTGCGGATATTAAATTTCAAAATCCGCCGCAAAGCCCCAGAATCCGCCGCAAATCTCCGTTTGCGGCGGATATTACCTTTTGACCGTTGGCTGCGTTTTCCTATATATATCCATTCCCAACTTCTCATTCTTCACACTTCTAACAATCCTCCCATTCTCTTCTTAAAATTTCTCTTTTACTCTCTCCAAATTCTCTCCTTCTCTACTAAATCTCTTTTTGAAGTGTAGCGCTTCCTCCCTACGAATTGTCTTCTGCTCTTATTGGGAAATTTCTTCAAGGTATGTTTTTGATATGAGTTAATAGTTTTAGTTTTTAATTTTTTTTTTAATATTCGTTTTTAAATTATTTTATAATAATATGAGTTTGTTACTAATTGTGTTGTTTTTTGTTTAGGTATTGTTTGGGTTCCTCCTTTTTCCTCTCTGCTTGAGTTCAGGATAAGCTTCAAGCCAGAGCCTTCTCTTCACTACGGTTAGTTGTTAAAGTAATTAATAAAATATTACTTACTTCACTATTTTTAGTAAAATTTTGTTACAAATTTTGTTTGCAATAATAATACAAAATAATTTATATTGAAAAAACTTATTTATTAAGTTCACTTATAAATTTTATTAACATATATTGTCTTATAAAGAGTTTATTTTTTGTGCTAAGTACATTGATCATGAAGAATTTGGGCGACAAGGCGGTATTAGATGTCCGTGCTTGAAATGTTCATTTCGAGCTATAAAAAATGAACATGAAGTTAGACTTCATTTGTACAATAATGGGTTTAGGCCAAATTATTGGACATGGAGTCGTCACGGGGAAGGAGCGCCAGGGGTAGCTGGAGTTCCTGCGGTTAATGTTTCGGTTGAAGTAGTAGATCACACATCAAGTAGTTATCCAGCGACTACGTCGACATCTGAAGGATGGGGAATACAACCGTTAGATGTTTATCAGGGAATGATATCTGACGCTGTTGGAGTAAATTTGGATTTTGAAGAACCAGATGCTGACGAAGTTCCAAATGAGGAAGCTCAAAGGTTTTACATGTATTTGAGTGAGACAAATAAACCCATATTTGAAGGATCTACAGACTCAAAATTATCAATGTGTGTTCGGTTGTTGGGTCTTAAGTCTCAATTTAATGTTGCTGAGTTGTGCATGGAATATATGACCAAAATGATGTTGGATGCAACCCCCATTAGAGGGAGTTTACCGCAAAGTTATTATGAAGCTAAAAGAGTGGTATCGAAGCTTGGCTTAAAATCTAAAAGGATTGATTGTTGTCACGTATTCATGGAGTGCTTACTTCCTATCGCTTTTAGTTCGTTGTCAACACACGTTTTGAATTCGCTCATTGAAATAAGTCAATACTTTAAGAATTTGTGTTCTGCAACGCTAAAAGTTGATGATCTTTCAAAAATGGAACAAGACATCCCACTTATCTTATGCAAGTTGGAGAGAGTATTTCCACCTGGTTTCTTTGATTCTATGGAGCATCTACCGGTGCATCTCGCATATGAAGCTAAACTTGGCAGACCTGTCCAATACAGATGGATGTATCCGTTGGAAAGGTTAGCTAATTTTTAATTATAATATAAGAAACAAGTTTAAATTAAAATATATGACTATTATATTAATATCATATTCTCTAGGTTCATGGGTGATTCAAAAAGATCGGTGAAAAACAAAGCTAGAGTAGAAGGATCGATATGTTCTTCTTACCTACACCGTGAAACAACACATTTTTGTTCTCATTATTTCAAGAATCAGTTTGCTCCTGGAAGCAGTCGAAATGAAGTGGATACTGAATGGCGACATCCTTTGGCTTTGTCTGTCTTTTGTCTACCCGGTCGTCCATCTGGGAAGGAGTCAACTCACTGGCTAACAGATGAAGAGTTAAGTTCAGCACATGTTCATGTGTTGATAAACTGTACTGAGGTGCAACCATTTATTGAGTATGTTCCTCAACATTAACAATCGATCTTAATTAGTTAATATAAAGTAGACAAGTGTAACAATTAAATTATTTCTTTTTAGGGAGTTCTTGTCATCAGAGGCAGTACGTGAAGACCAATCTTCTGCTCATATTCATGCGCATTTTCCAATGTGGTTTAGTCAATATGTGTATTCCCTCCCGCCAAATCCTACCAACCAACACTTGAGGAACATATCAGACGGTCCTCGAAGATGTGTTAAAGAATGGCACACATACTTTGTCAATGGATACAAATTTCACACCAATGAATGGACACAGGGCAGAGAGACAGTCAATAGTGGAGTGTGCATGAAGGGGGTCACTGGAGGAGGTGAAGATGATTTTTATGGTGTGGTTCAACACATATATGAACTTCAGTACCCCCATCTAGATTTTAGTCCAAAGGTAGTGGTTTTTTATTGTAATTGGTTTGATCCGTCTGCTCGAGGAACAAAGGTGAATCCAAAGTCAAATACAGTGGACATTAAAATGAATGGTAGATATCGACCGTATGATCCGTTCGTCATTGCACAAAATGTGAGACAAGTATATTATGTCCCTTATCCATCAATGCGGACTGATAGGCGTGGTTGGTGTGTCGCAATTAAAACAAAACCAAGAGGTCACATTGATCAGACAAATATTGATGACACGGTGGAAGATGTGCCATATCAAATGGAAGAGATGTCTAATGTAAATGAAGTGATTCAAGTTGAACCCATTGTTCGTTTATGTGATGAGCCAAACACCAGCGATGAAGTTGTTGATGACGAAGATGCTGATGGTGAAGATGCAACAGACCACATTGGTGTATCAAGAATTCACTCCTCCGATGATGATGATTTTGAGAATGAATGGGATTCAAATTAGTTATTTGTGTTTCAATCAATATTTATATAATTAAGGATGTAATTTATGTTAATTTCAACAATTCTATTTTTAATGAAGGATGTTATTTTTAATGAAGGATGTTATTTGTTTGAGAATGAATGGGATTCAAATTATTTATTTTAATGAGTTTTGTATGTTTATGTTAACCTTGTTTAGTATATGTTTGTTTGTTTAAATGTATATGTCTAGATACAGATATATATGGCATCTCATGATGACTCAGAATCCGATCATGACGGCGCATATGTTCCTCCTCCACCTCCCGATGCCGCCAGCACTAGCAGGCGGAAGACATCTACTCGCCTAGGGCGCCGTATTCAGCCTGCGCGTGTTGTTGTTACTACTGGCGGATATTTGCCACCACCTGTGTCTGAGGATGGTGCTAGTACTAGTACTGCAGGGGGCCCATCGATTCCTGTTGGTACTGAGGGCTTATCCCCGACACATGTTGATGCGGATGGGGTACGCACATTCATTGATGGGACTGATGTGATTAGGGTTACACCTGATGGGCGTATCATATTGCAGATTGTTGGCGATTCGTAAGTCTATATATATATATATATATATATATATATATATATATATTATTTATTAATTTATTTTTGTTGCCCTTTATATATATATATATATATATATATATATATATATAACTTATATTTGGTGTAACAAAATTCATCTTTTTTTAATGCAGTTTTATTCCTTCGAAGGCTTCAGCTACCGCCATCACAAAAACAATCAAGGAGAATTTTACCAAGAGCTGGAAGAACTGGACGGAAGTTAGAAAAGATAAGGATGCAAATAAGAAGATGTTAAGATCATTTTTGGTAAGTTATTCGATTCTACGAAATAATTAATTTGGTGTATTATCTTATTGACTTGATTAATTAATTAATTATTGCCTTATAATTAACAACATTATTGTAAATTTCTTAAATAGGAAAAATGTACATGGTATCCAGGGGAGCAAGCCGCAGTTGAGAGAGTGTTCCATAAGAGATGTTCTCATCTCTATTCTGAATTGATGCGGAGGGCGCGCAATACGGGTACGAAGCCATCTTATATGGGAGACTCAACTTGGGCTGAGTTTAATGAGTATTGGCAGAAAGATGAAGCATTTAAGAATTATTGTGAGAAAGCCAAGAAGAACCGTGCTTCTGAAAAAGGTGGTTGCACACACACGGAGGGGAGTGTTAATACTGCAACGCATTACATGCGTTTGGTAAATTTATTACTTAATTTATTACTTGATTAATTAATTAATTATTTATAATAATTAACTAGTCATTTTCAATATGTGTATTTAATTAATAATATATATATTTATGTACATATATATATAGGTGGAGAGGGAACAAAGGCCAATCACCTTGCCTGGGTTGCATTGCCACATGCATATGGTGGAGGAGACTGGTGAGTACGTTACAGATCGGGCGAGGCGTATTCAGGTAAAACTACTTTTACAATTATATATTAATTAATGTTTATTATTTATATTAATAATTAGTTATTTATTTGTTGGGTTATTTTTTCAGGAGAGCTTCGAGGGTGGGATGGCTGAGTACCATCAGTCACAACAGAGCAGTGGGGCAGTTGTCGATCCAGTGGAGGAGGCTAGAGTAGCTCGTGATGTTTGGGAGAGAGCATTTGGTCCCCAAAAGACTAATCGTCTGGTAGGATCAGGTGGTATTGGACCGGCTGCTTTTCGAACAAGCATTATTCCGAGTCTATCAGATTCACATTCTGGATCCTCGACTGGTCGCAATTATGTTCCCAATGCTGGTGAGTTGAATGAGGTTAGGCAATTGACGCAGCAACTGAGTGAGGCTCAGCGTCAGATTGTCGAGCGGCAGGAGCAAAGCGATTGGGAAATGCAGGCGCTTCGGGATCAAAGTGATCGGGAAATTCAGGCGATTCGGGAGCAGGCTAGGGTAGCTGAGGAGCGGATGGAGGAGCGCTTTAAGTTATTGCAGGATCAGATGGTGTCTCAGCACTCGAGGCCATCCTCATCAGCATCCTACCCGCTACCGCCACAGCAGCATTACTACCAGCAGCAGTATGCACCCCAGTATCCCCAGCCGTATGCACCCCAGTATCCCCAGCCGTATGCACCCCAATATCCCCCGCAGTATACACCGCAGTATGCGCCATTCCAGCCATACCAGCAGCAACATCAGTCACCCCGCCAGCCATACCAGCAGCCCCAACATCAGTCACCCCTGATCCAGCCAAACCAGCAGTACCCCCAGCAGCGGTCACCCCCGCTGGACATTGATCTTAATGTCAAAATGGCATCGCTCAGTGCTTTACTTCAAGATGATACATATTATAATAATGTTGATGACATTGACCGGCAGGCACCCCAGTAGCTTTAGATTATTTTATTTTTTTGTATGGATATTTTATTAATTGTATGGATATTTTTTTGGTGATAATATTTTACTGCTTTTCCCAATTTTTATTTTTTTAAATTAAAAATTAATTATTTATTGGATTTTATTTTTTTATCAATAATTAAAAAAATTAATAAAATAATATATATTTTTAATTAAAACGATTTTTTTAAAAAATAAAATTTATTTTTTAAAAATAATAATAATTTTTTTAAAAAAAATGGTACTTTGCGGCGGATTTGTGTCGTTTGCAGCGGAATTTTAAATAAAACGTTTTTTTAAAAAAATTATATTCATTTTTTTTAAAAAAAACGGGTGCTTTGCAGCGGATAACGGGTACTTTGCGGCGGATATTGGGCACTTTCCGGCGGATATTGGGCACTTTCCGGCGGATATTTTGCGGGAAAAATTTGTCCCCTTTTCCGGCGGATTATCCGCCGCAAATTTGCAGTGGATTTTGCGGCTCCACTAAATCCGCCGCAAACTTGCGGCGGATAATCCTCCGCAACGCGTTTGCTTCGAGCTGGCTACCGGCGGCAAAATTCCGCCGCAAAGTCCAAATATCCGCCGCAAATTTGGCTTTTGCGGCGGATTTTGCCCGCCGCAAAGTCCAACTTTTCTTGTGGTGAATCAATCACTTACTTAGGTACGCACTCATAAACCAAATCCTTTCCTATGATCCATAAGGAACCTAACATAAGCCTTTCACATGCCAAAAGTATGTTAAATAGGTTTGGCACAAGTACCTAAATGACTATAAACAATAACATCTATTTTAGGAAAATCATAGAAACTTTAATAGATTATGATAATAGATTAGGTTTATGCAGGAAATACAAGAATAGAACCAGAATCATCTTAATAGGTTATTATAATAGGTTATGTTAATCGATTAAGCTAACAGATTATGATTGTATAGGAATAAGACCAGAATCACCTTAATAGATTAAGATAACAAATTATGTTAATCGATTAGGCAATCGTGTTAATCGATTAAAGGTAAGTTTTTTGATAAAATAGGTCCAGAAGCATGTTAATCGATTATCCACTTACGTGTTAATCGATTAACAGTGTAATAAATCAGCCCTAACGGTCATATTTTGATAGAATCTATAAATAGGGACCTAGGGCATGCCAAACATCATCAACCTCGAATAAAAAGCATATTATTGAACCCTAGAGCACCATTGCACTTGTTCTTCACTGTTTCAATCAATTTGAGCTGATCTCTCTCAAGGGTTAGGTTGAGAAGCTTTCAAGTTGTTGTATTCACCTACTTTAGAGGTATTTCTATTTCTTGTAATTTGTTCAATTTTTGTTATTGGGTTTTACTAGAGAGTGGGGAATCTATCTAGGATTTTGATTGTAACAAGAGTTGGTATCTATTGTTTGTCAATTGGTTGTACTAGAGAGTGGGGAATCTCTCTAGGGTTTTGATTTAACAAGAGTGGGGTAGATATCTCTTGTTTATCAATTGGTTGTACTAGAGAGTGGAGAATCTCTCTAGGGTTTTGATTGAAAAAAGGGTGGGGTATCTCTTGTATAGCAATTGTTGAGGGCTCTTGCACGAAGGTGGGGTATCCTAAGTGAAGAGTGCCTGAGTTTTGTAAGGGTTTGAAAGCACCTGTTTTAAGCTTTGTTTTGATTGTGAAAATCTCACAAGGGTTTGTGAGGACTGGAGTAAATCACTAAGAGGTGGTTGAACCAGTATAAATCTACTGTGTTATTTATTTCTTTCAATTTCTAATTCGTTCATTTCGTAAACCTGCACGAAAATTAATCTAAGTTGTTTAAAAGGGGAAAATATTTTAAAATCTCAATTCACCTCCTCTTTTGAGACTGAAGTCACTTGGTAACAAATGTTCCGGGAGATGTTTAAAGGATACGTCTAAAACTTTTGGTTCATAACGATGACTTTATTGTATAAAGCTTTTTTTTAAAACATTGTTAGTATTAGGACTCGTTTCAAGCAAGCTTGTTCAGCACTTGTCTAGTCCCTAAAAACAGAGATATAAAATTTTGAAAGATGAAAAGTTCTTTCTAGCCTTTTGGAAGGCCAAAACGGTAGCCTCATGAGTGTTCCTATGGCTTGAATTTCAAAGTTTTGGTTCTTCAAATGTGTAGATCTAGGGTTTTATTAGTGTTTGAGACCTTGATCTTGCACTCCTTTGTTTTTAAAATGGGTTTGCATTGTTGTTCTTGAATGAAAGTTTTAGAAAAAGTTAATCTTTTGTTTGGGGCCGAAACCATGGCTCTCACATAAGTTTTTGAGCTTAAGCTCTTAAATGCTTTTTTAGAACCCGGATCTAAGTGTGCTTGATGTTGCAAAAGTTTAAAATATTTCGGTGAGGTTTTGAGGATCAAAAAGCAAACCATAAATAGGTTTGAGTGACTGGCTTAAAATTTGTTTTCAAACTTTGTTTTCCAAGGAAGATATGGGTAATTTGTTATCGAATTTGGTTAACATGATTCTAACCTTTTTAGGTTGAGTAGTAGAGTTAGAAGTTACGATTTTACCTCTAAACGCCCTATGTGTTGTTTGATAAAGGTTTCGAGGTGTTTGCAATTGTGGTGTGTCGAGTTGTTGATTGTTCTGTGACTTGTGTGGAAGGGAAGTGTATAAGGTAAGTTCTCCTTTCTAGTTGCTAATGTATGCATGCATCTGTGCTTGATCAATTGTTCGTTGGTTAATGTGTTTCCATGCTTGGTGTCGATATCATCCTTGTGAGGATTTGTATGGATTCGCCTTTCGATGGTATTATTTGAGTATGTTAAGATCTTCTTTCTAGTTGCTAATGTATGCTTGTGTGCTTGAAAAATTGTTTGTTGGTTAATATGTGTTTTCATGCTTGGTGTTGCTTTCATCCTTGTGAGGATTTGTATGGATTTCCCTTTGGATGACATATTTTGAGTTTATTGCATATTTGATATATTCTTATGTAATTGTGATTAATTTTGGTGGATGATGGGAAACAAGATGAGTTAAGGCCGCGTGATTAACATAATCGTTTTTGAAGAAACAAACCTAAAGAAGTTTTGTTAATAGTGAGTGTACATGTAACTTCAATTTAATTTCAAAATAAAGTAACTAGTGAAGGGCTAAATCACCTTTCGAGGGAAAAAAAGGATACTAGAGAGTGTTAGAATATCACTAAAGAGATGAAAAGAAAATGGAAATCTTTTTGTGAACTAATAGGAATACCTTTAAAAGAATCAGGTTTATGAAAACCAAACACTCTGTAAGAAAACAACATTTGAAACTAATAGAAATTTTTACTTAAGGAATGTGGACCTTAGGAATGAAAAGTTAGGTACAATACCATGATTTGGAGTTCTAAACCCGTGGGGATTTAGGACAAGAACCAAACAAAAATTGGACACTCGGGTGCAGGTTCTCTAGTAATGACTAACACATACATGGTGATTCACTTTCATGCAAGCATCGATGTTGGCATGGGTGATCGGATAAGTCTCGTGGCGAGCCATTTAGAACAAGAACCAAACAAAAATTGGACACTCGGGTGCGGGTTCTCTAGTAATGACTAACACATGCATGCATGGTGATTCACTTTCATGCAAGCATCGATGTTGGCATGGGTGATCGGATAAGTCTCGTGGCGAGCCATTTAGAACAAGAACCAAACAAAAATTGGACACTCGGGTGCGGGTTCTCTAGTAATGACTAACACATGCATGCATGGTGATTCACTTTCATGCAAGCATCGATGTTGGCATGGGTGATCGGATAAGTCTCGTGGCGAGCCATTGTATGTTGAGCCTAGACCTAGATGCGATTACGTGTTGAACGTCCTTTCTTGGTGGGCGGAAAAAGGCAGTGTGTTTCTAGGTAGCCTGATAGATGCTTGTCACGAATCTCGCTGGTATGGGAATGAGGAGAAAATCAATATACACTGAAGCAATAACGGGGACCAGTGTTATTGATCCTTATTGTGTTTATTGTTTTGATGTTTTCTAAAGTCATGCCATTTCTTGTTGGTGCTGCTATTATGCTGCTGGTATATTCTAAGTTGTATGCATATATGTATATATATGTGACGATTTCGAGTTCCCAATTACGAGAGCTTAACTATGAATTGAAAAGTGGGTACCCTTTAGGGATGTGCGAAGTATTGATTTATCTATGAATTGAAAAGTGTGTACCCAGTTTAAATATTGATTTATATGTGCATAGTTTTCACATCATATTTCAAAATGTTGTAATACTTTGATTTTGCGACTTTAAAATATGTTTCAAAAAACAATATTATTTGGATTTTCCTAAAGCTTTCAATGCGGTATCATTTCAAAAATAATTTCTGTATTTAGAGATTAGAGGTATTAAGTAATGCCACCGAAGGTGAAGCACTTTTTATGGCGCCTTCGTAGGAATGTGTTGCCGGTGCATTCCAACCTGGTTCACCGGCATATTACGGTGGTGGATAATTGTCCTTGCTCTACAGGTGTTGTAGAGACTCAGCACCATCTTTTTATATCTTGTCCCAAGGCAGTGGCTTGTTGGAATGTGTTGGGCATATCCAACACAATTAATAACTTGGTTTCTGGCTCTGTTACCTTTGCAGACTTTTTTTTTTCAGTTATGGAAGCACTTAGCAATGATTTAAAAATTGGTTGGTGCATGCATGAACCTTTGGAGTTTGTGGCAGGCTAGGAATGAATTTGTTTGGAATAACAAGAAGCTGGATTCTAATGGTATTATTTGGGCTGGTTCGAGACTTTTCAATGATTGGTCGCATGCTCGTGGGCTGGCTAGTCTTGATGTCTCGCGACATGAGGCAGGTCCGAGAGCCGTTGTCGATTCTTGGCGCAAACCGATGGCAGGTTGTGTTAAGTGTAACATTGATGCTTCCTTCTTTTTGACGGAGACCGAGTCGGCATTGGTTTATGTCTGCAGGATGATCGAGGGAATTTTATCCGAGCGAGAACTCGCATCTTCACACTGTTGCTGGATGTTTTGGTTGGAGAGACTTTGGGTTTGCACTTGGCGCTTAATTGGGTTCGGGAGCTAGGCTTTACGGATGTCATTTTTGAGATGGACGCGAAGATGGTAGTTGACTCTTTCAATTCCAATAAGGTCGTAGTTTCTGAGTTTGGTTGTTTATTATCCGCATGTAAGACACTTTTCCCTTTTTTCAGCAACAACTCTCATGTGGAGTTCACTAGGAGGAATGCTAATAAGGTTGTTCATACCCTTGCTGGGGTGGCCTTATTTACAACTAGTCCTCAGGATTACTATGATGTTCCTGCATGTATTACCGACTTAATTATTAATGAATTGCACTATGTGCTTGTTGTCAAAAAAAAAAGTAATGCCACGAAAAGTGGGGTGTTATGCTTTGCATCAATTTAATTGTAAATCCCTCAAACTAATATAATTTTTTAAAAAAGAGTGACAATATTGATTTTGGATTTCAGTTATAATATACTCTATTTATTGGAGATTTATTGAAGACTAATATAATTTAATTGTAATGCCTGATTCTTCTTCGCTTGGGAGGGAAGCTTCTGAAATTGCTCAGAACTCCAATGTGTCTGGAGCTGGCCTCTTACATGCCTTCCTTTCCAGTTGTAGAAGTGGGTGCCACCGGTGGAGTAGTATCAACAAGTGGAGTAATAAAAGTACGCACGAGTGGGATGTGTGGGTGTGCTAGAGGAAAAGAGTGTGCACAGGTGGAGTAATAAGAGTGAGAAGGGTGTGGAGTGAGTAGTTGGAGGAAAAGAGTGTGTTGCATTAGAAGAAGGAAAAGGACTTGATGCAATGGATGTAGAGAGCATCCCCATGAATCCATGTGCCACGGTACATGTCACTCGATAGAGAGCATACTCATTAATTAGCAAAAAATAATTTGAAAAGTAATTTTGAAAAGAAAATACACATTGATAATGACAAATACATTACAAATAATCATTTCCTTACAATTAGAGACGGAGGTAATAATCTGCTTGCAGAGGTTAGCAAAAACGGCAAAATTTTGAGCTTAAGATTTCTATCACCCTAAGTTGGATATAATGAAGAAATTATAATAGTTACTTCTTCCAAAATTATAGTAGAGTTCAGTACGCCTAATAAAAGATTAAAGTATTTAACTATCATCGTCGTCCTCATCATCGTCGTCCTCATCCTCTTCGCCTTCTGTTTCAAAGTCACTATATTCATCACCATCCGTATCACTATGTTCATCATCAAGCTCATTTACATTATCACCAGAGTCACTTGTGTCATCAGCAACACTCTCACTATCTCCACTAAAACTAGGGCCTAAAAGAGGATCACCATCTTTATCTTCATCATCGCTTTCTGCATCATAGCGATCAGAATCATCTTCAGTTGGCCTCCGACGACCAACTTCATAGATTCTACCTGAGGCATACACCTCAACGGGATCATCCAGTGTAAGCACTCCAACACATGAACCTGTTGGGTCGACTGCGAAATCAAGTACACAGCAATCTACTGGGATTGTAGCAATATCAGAATAGTTCAATGCATCCACTGTGCGGAAAGCTGCGAAAAGAGGATGCTTAAGACGACCACTATGGAGGGCCGACGTTACATCCTCCATGTTTCTCCTTAGGATAGCATATATCACATCCCCGCGTGGATTAAATGTTATTGTTGTTTGATCTAGTGAAGGTACATGATGAAGCAGTTTGAACTTGCGTAGATCCCAGACTTCAGAGTTTATGATAACCTGGTTACAAAGCAATATTTGAAAGAGTCATAAATGTCACAATATATAGACACAAAAAATACATACAAAATAAACAATTACTACCTCCTTCCCCAATTTGATTGACGCTTTAAGGTTGTGGCACGAGGCCTAAGAAATGCAACTGATAGTCCAAAATTCATAAAAATTATCTGATACTTTTCTAATATACCCCTTATTAGTTGTTACTCTCTCTTAATAACTAAGTATTGAAAAAAGAAAACTATGTTAATGCTATAATAGGAAAAAAATACTAATCCTTCATTGATACTATAAAATGACAATCAAAATGAGATAATTTTTTTACTAAAACGTCAAACAAAAGGAGATGGAAGGTGTATATTATTAAAATCAGAGGCACACAGGATATCTTGATATAGAACTCACTCCAAGGATTTTGGATGCAAATAAGAAAAGAAAACAAAAACACAAACCCCTTCCCCTTCACTATCAGATATTAACAACAATTAATACAACCTTCCCTATAAAATTACAATTTTTATTCTGCTACAAAAAAGACTCTGCATACCTCATTGCCAGAAGGATGAAAGCCTCCACCACCGTAGTCCGTTAACAGATCAAAGCAATGAACCGGCTCAGAAATCCGCTGGTCCCATAAGACACCATTCCAGAGAAGCATCGAGTCACAAGGGCTAAAATGAATTGTAGAAGAAACATCATCCCAGCCCATAAAATTTGTGGAAGTATCGGACAGCTTGCAGGTTAGCTGACCTGGCCGGATATCATACACTTGGATTTCCCTTTGTGCAGAATCTGATGCCAATGCTGCAAAATGAGTCCCAGAGTTGCTAAATATGGCAGCCTTGCACCCTTCGAATGTTTGGGTAAGAGCTCTCAGAATTGGCGTATCATCATAGGAAGCATCCCACAAAACTACATCTTGGGAGCTTGAAGAAAGCAACATTCGAAGAAAATCCTCATCAGAAACAAAAGACTGAACAAGTGTCACTGGATCCTCGTGACCTACGGAGCACTGCACCACATTGTTGTTAGAGTCGAATATTTTGACCTCTCCATTGCGGCTTCCAACAGCAATATGAGAAGAGTCCCCAAGAATCGTAATGCATGTTAATGAGCCATCATCATCATCACGACAAGTGCGCCATGGTCTAAACCTACTATAAACAAATTGACGATCCCTGCGAATCCCATGTACTCCACCATATGTGAAGTTAAATTCGCGTGTGCCAAGACGAGCTGTCACATTAGAAGGGGCATCAAGTCTACATTTCGGTTGAGGACAAACATGAGGGCGTGAAAGAGAAAGTGGAGGAAGAGTGGTAATGGGAGCTGGGCACTGGTTATGCTGATGCTTCAAATACTGAACCATTATAGAGTCTAATGTTATGTGCCCTGGGTTTTTGGGCTGAAGATCATTTACTACAGGGGAGGATGGTATAACCTGGCTTAGATTTGACATACTGTTTTGATTCTCATCCATACAGTCAGCTGTACAACGTCTTTGTTGATATCTCAGGTTTGAACTTGGTGTGGATAACCCTGAGGCATCAGTTTGCAGGTTACCTTTATCATTTGGTGTTAGTTGATCCCCAGCATTAAGTCTCTTTTCAGATGATGTCAACAATCCTATATCCTTCGAATCAGATAGTTTACGTTTCATTGGCAATATGACTGGAGGCTTACAATGAGATTCAGCATCAATGTTGTGTTTCACCAATAGTTCTGACGAGGTCTCTAATACTGTTGTAATTTCCGAAGATTCTTTACCAATGTCTAACCATTTTCTGACAGATGACTCCCGAGAATCAACAGGTTGGTGTCTTGAATTCGAACCACGTGAAGCAGAGGGAGTTGATGGTTTTTCCGTTGAAGAGAAAACCAAACCAACCTTTGTGCTGGCATCCTCATTTCTTGCATTAAGCTTTAATCTGTTGGACATAAATTCAGGAGCACGGCCACAAGGCCACTGACGTAATGGAGAAGCTACCTGTGTGGAGGGTTGTTCTGCAAGAGAACTTGGAGTAACCAGAGATGGCAAAGGTTTCAAATGAGCGACTTTAAGCAACTCAGAAGCAACTCCTGAATATCCAGATGCCTGTAGGTGTTCATGAATAAGGAGCAACAGTTCCCTGATTTTTCAGACAAAACAAGTTGAACCATCAGAAGGGAAGAAACTCTTTCTATAGTATGAAAGAACTGCATGTATGGGAAAAATGTAGAATGAGCAATCACAGAAAACCACCGAGTACCTGGGATTGTATGTTATGGGAGTGGAAGCAGCTATAGCTTCTCTTTCTATACCCCTCAAGGTAGGTGTAGCTGCATCAGTAGCAACTAATGTACTTGCATGCCTTGAATTAGTTACAATCTACAAATACACCATCAACATATATATCAATAGCAGCCTTCACAAAACACAGATCATTATATTTGACTATCTCGGTTTAAGCAACAAACTTAGAAAATAAGGAACACAGTGGATGTTTGTTACAGAAACTAATGATTACAGCCTTGTATGCATAGAAAGGTAAATTATATGAATATGACCCACATAAACATGGAGAAGACACATCAAGACAGTATTTCATACAAATCTGGAACATATATGCAACCTAAAGCGCCAAAAGTATTCAATGAATTGAAGTTATATTTAAACTGAAAAGGAGCAAATTATGCATAAAAAAGCATATCATGATGATAATTTCCTAGCTATCATATAATCAAACAAAAATTAATCTATGCATGGTAAAATGATAGGAACTGGTTTTTTATTAGAAAGAAATACGGACAAAAATCAATTGCAAACCTAGAACACTACAGGAACTTCGAAAAAACTATGCGCCTCTCTATTGCCCAAATGCCCCCAACTCTCACAAATTGACTAGATACATTCCCTCTAATCCCTTCTTATCTATATACATCATGATCTAACCCATCAACTCACCAAGGGATTACCTAACAATATCCCTCCCCGGGCACATTCATCGTGTCCTCAAGGTTCGAGGTGAATAGCATGGATAAACTGAAAACAACCCCACCAGATCCCATCGTCCAACATCCCTAACTCCAGTGTTGTCAAACAATAAACTATGCAGCATCCAAACCTTCTCAGGTAGTTGGATTTGACCCATTAAACCCAGAAGTTATTTTACTTTTCAGCATTTCAGCCCTTTCTTCTGATTTGGGCTTGGCCCACCGGCCACCCTTGCTTTCCCAAAGATTGTCTTCTGCTTATCAGATGGGTCCAGAAGTTCCACTCCAGCCCTACCTCATCTCTTCTGCCAGTGGTCCGGCATTTCAGGCCATAGAAGCTTGGCTATCATGATCAGTGTTAGCTAGATGTTCTGAAATTATGGGACTGCAACCCTCTCTGCTCTTGTCTTTATTATTGAATTCACCTTGACCTCCACACAGTGGTGGGCTGACCAGACTTCTAAACACTAGAGTTTTAGGGGAATCACACCCAGGGACAGGGTGCTTGTGCCCTTTCTCCAACAAGTACAGATTGTTTCTCACCCCAAGACCTGACAACTAGATTTCTGTAATTTGTTTTTTCATTCCAACTGAACTCTAGAATACTCTTGAACTCATCAACACTACCCACGGCTCTGAATTCCAAGATCACAGCTCTGATACTAATTAATTTTAGAAAAAATTAGATAAAAACCTCAATTACAAAGCTAGAGCACAGCAGAACTTCAAGGGTCTGCACCTCCCTACACCCAAAGGCTCCAACTCTCTCAAAAGAACAAGATACATTCCCTCTCGTCCCTTCCTCTCATTTATATACATCACAGGCTAACACTCTAACTAACTCACTAAGGGATTTTCATTTACCTATCAAAAAATCATTATTCCTATTCAATCCAACAGGTTTCTAAGGAGTTCGGGTCCTCATTTTTGGGACATTTTAAAGTGTCAACCATTCAACCACCTTTTGCCACATCAAACTTAAAATACTATTAAAAACCAACCTCTTTTGATGTTAAGAAAAAATCATTTGTTTAAATATTGAAAAATTGGGCTACGGTTTACCAGGTGTTCTCCAACATTGTTTCCAGCACCTCATTACCGCATATCCTTTCTCTCTCTGCTTTTGCATTCAAAGAGAGTTACCTCTTTCTACTTTCACTTTAACCCTCAGCTAGCTAAACAACAAAAAGAGATGCTGCCTCTCTATGCTTTTGCATTCAAAGAAAGTACAGATACTACACAGGTGAAACCTGCAATTCCTCTCATTCAATTTTGGTAAATCGTTATAGGTATTATTTACATGTTGCTGAATGGCTCTTGGAAGGGCTTATCTTGATACATGTTTTTATTAATAAACATTTAGGTAGTAATGCTTCACATAATTCTCTGTATTAGATCAAGATATTGATAGTAGTCAGGACATTGTTGAGATCTTTTGAATATAGTGTCTGCACAATTCATGTACATTTTAAATTAGGTATACATATCATGACTGGTGCATGCAACAATGCATTTTAAAGGGACAAGCTATGAAGGATTTGACAGGTTAAAGCGATTAAAAGAATACTAAAGTTTTCGGTCTCAATGAAAAACAAATCAAAATGTCAAAATTGACTTTTATCATCTGTCTGAAATTTGGATCAGCAATATAGTTGTTCCTGTGTGTATGCACTCTAAAACAAGAACTTGAAAGCTGATACGTTGGGATTTAGAACAAAATCTCAATAGGTATGATGGGGCATGATGTATTTTCTCATTGCAGAAACATGAGACAATACCTTAGGTAAGTGCTGATTCTTGACTTAATCTATTATTCTAAAATTGTACTTCTCTTCCCATATTACTTCATTATGCAGATTGCACTTACAATTGCAATAGATGGGTGCGCAAACATCTGATTCCAAAAAAAAAAGTTCCAGTGTAAGGTTCAGTTGTTGAAGTAATCCGATTGCAAGGGTTTGTTTTTTGTAATTTCTTTTTGCTGTCTTTTTGTACAAGAAACCTCCAGCGTCCTATATAATTACTGAATATTTGGGTGAGGGAAACCTTGAATGATAGATGGCTTGCTCTTTTTACTTTTTATTTAAAATTTTACCCTTTTTCTTTATATGCAGTATTGTGAAATTCCTTCCACAGGCATGGTAAATGTAAATCGGCTCAAGTCAAGTGAATAAATGGTGTTTAACTGCTACTTTGATTTAAAAATACAACTGTTATGGATAATGATGATGCAAGGGAGGATATGGTTCATGCTACTTTGACTGAAAATGGAGATGCTAGTCTCTCAAGTCAAACGTGTCTTTTAAATGCTGCTCGGGGTCTCCTACAACAACTGGTTTATATGGTTAAAAAGAACGAAGCTATGAGTGTGTGTGTGTGTGTGTGTGTGTTATTTGGTTGGGACTTGGGTTCATACTAATTGTTGTATACTTCTTAACATAAAATGTTAGTTTATGCAGATTTATTAAAATAGTTTCTATATTAGAAGATGACATTATGATTTTCTGTTTAAGTGTTTCCTTGAGGAAAGTCGGCAGTCAATGCAATTGTCACCTAGGAAGTCAAATGCTGAAGCTGACCTTACGGTCCCATTTCAGCTGGTATCTTTAACTTATGGTTTTATGGCTTAATGTCATTCACATCAGTTACATAAGCATGTTCATGTTTTAGATGCATTAACAAAAGATTAATGCATTTTCTCTGCAATGCAGGCTGCACTAAAAACTATTAGTGAAGAAGAAAAGAACCTCTCTAAAGTGTCTATACGGTTAAGGATCCATATTCATTATTGTTCCACTTATGATAGCTTTATATTGAGCTGTAAGCTGTTGTGAACTATATGTGCTGAAATGCCTTTTTCCTCTTCTAGGATGCCATCTTTCGGAATCACAGTTAAATCTTCCCTCTTAGATTTGCCAAAGGCAACCTCTGCTGTATCTCTGGTGCTTCAACTTCAAATGCTTTTTCAGAAATGTCAGTTGATGGTTGGGATGGCATTGCTCTTGAATCTGTTGATTGCCCTTTGAATTTGTTTTTTCCTCAATAAGTCCTTTCTAAATAAGATTCTAATATTGTACTACTACTGCCAAGGATCTGAGTTCGACATTATATTTTAACCGGTCTGTTTATCTGCCTCCTATAAATAACTTTGTTAAATTATTTAATGCATTCTTTTTAATTTTTTTTTGGGATTATACCAGCAAATATTGTGAGTTTGTTTATACCTAATGAGCGGGATTTTATCTACTCGGTTGATGAAGTTGGGATACATATTAGTATACGTTGTTGGAATATAATTTACCATAGACCTATATTTTCAATTAGTAGGTTAGATATGTTTGTAGCAACAAATTAAAATTTGTAACTAACTTTTTTTCGCACTGCACGGGTCCTCAAAACTAGTTATAAGAAAAACACGTGGCATTACAAAGTTCTACCACTCAGATTAAATATTTTAATATCAATTTAAATTTAAAAAACAAAATGGCGTGCTACACGGATGTCAATCTTTATTTGTTAATGCCAATCTAAATTTTTTTATCTCCATTTCCTCACCTTTTGTGAGGTTGAGTTAGGCCTTAACCACATTCTAAGAAAAGGAAATGTAGATTGGCATTTATCTCAAATTGTGAGGATCCGACCTTGTTTCTAAGCTTTGTGTCCTCACACACGCAGTAGCGGAGAATGCTAATCGTTAATTTTATGGCATTTCTATAATGTTAGCTTTGTGTCCTCACAAACACATGAGTCTTAGTTATAATCACATAATACAATCATGTAAGAATTATAAAGGATCAAATCCTTGATTTGTGTAACAACATCCCTAATTACTACCACCTATTATTTAGATAATAAACTCATCTTCAATGTGTTTTTTAACACCTAACAAATGGATGGGGGCCATAATGAAAAATTAAAATTACATATTCTAAGCAATGCAGAATAAAGAAGAGGGCAACATGTAGAAAACTAAATAGGTGCAAATAAAAAGCGCAAACACAACAGATTTCTGGAATGAATTTTAGTCAAACCAACACTTTCTAAACACAAATATAGCTTCACTTGAAGCAAACGGTGAAGATGCTCACCCCAATTAACTCCATTGCAGTTTGGGAAAGTTCAGCTTGCCACCGACCCTGCCCTGTTCCAAGTGCCTTGCTGCCAGAATCCCGAATTAGCTCCAACAGCTTCTTCCCAACCTAGAACACAAAATACAAAAAGATATTCAATTTCTATATTTTTTTGTTGACGGGATTCAATTTCTATATTTAACAACATATTTTCCCCTGTATTGCAATTAAACTTTAAACAACAAAATTTGTTACTAAGGCCAACATCAAAACACAATCTAACTGCTATGCACGTAAAAAATTGGAACAGAGCAACTCTATTTCAATACTTGATGCTGACTAATTAAATCCTATGCTACCATGATGTAACAGGATCAATGGATCATGAATAGAGATCAAGCTGAGTGTGATTGAGTTGAATGAACATTGCTAATTTCTATTCACCTTTAGCGTTGTCAACATGTGTGCAATAGTATCATCTTTGGCTAAGCCAAGCAGGACACGACATGCTAGAGCACGAAGACAGTCCAGATCAGCAGGAGATGAATATGCGTGAGATTGGAGGAGATGCAAAAGAACCTTTATTCCGTTATGGGCACGAACAGCCTCTATTGCTTGATGATATCCTTGTACCAGTTGTGCAGCCAGACCAGCACAATCTTCTCCAGTACCCAGAGAAACAAATCCTGAAGTAGCAGCCGGAATATGAGTCTCTGGAGGGCTATTGACAGTTTGTGCGCTAAATGCTGCAGCACTATCTCGATATACAGCACTAGCATCCACGTTCTTCTCCCTAGGATCAGTCTGACTGGAAATATTAACAGATTGATCCGAGATATTCCGTTCAGTAGTTCTATCTCTAGTGTCTGGCAGAGGACCATTTGAAGCTTTGACAGAAGCAGACTGCTGGCCTTGTGTAACCAAAGCTGATTTGTTGTTGTTGATTGAATGTGGAGGGCAAACAAGGTTGACTAACACATTTAAAGCGGGCTGAGTTATCTGAAATGCATTAGTGAATGGAAATTGGGATACCGTATTATTGCATAAACAGTAGGTCAAAAATCCAATAACTTCCTTTTACCAATTGAAAATCTTAGGCAGTAATCACTAGAATTGCTATCACAAGACATTACCCCAGGGTCCACGTGACTATTTACAGCTGCAGCATCCAAAATGACTGCTGTACCAGCACGATTATTGCTCAATGTTGCATTCACAATCATTTTGCGACTCCAAGGTGCCAAAGTAACAATATGAAGAACACCCAATGCAGACTGAAGCAAATCATGCAGATATCGTTTTACAGGTGGGGAGCGGGGGGCCTACAAAAAATAAGTTAGTAATTAACAAATTGTGTGAGAGAATGAACAAATAACAAATGTCATATACCTGACACAATTCCAACATAGTAATATGTCCTTTGCACACTAAGAACTTGTCAACTGCTGGCCAACATGTTCTCACAAATGCGGGACCCAGCTTCTGATCTTCTTGCAATTGAACAAATACAGCATCCATTGCCTCATTGCTAATGTCAAGCGGCTTGTATGCTTCCCATCCACTTGGAATATTCTTATTAGAACTAAGATAGCTTTTGCTTGGACGAATGGAATCAATCAACAAAAGGAGATGAGCTCTGAAGTATTGCCGCAAAGCAGCACAAGTATGGGAGGCTATCTGCTCAGATAATGTCAACACTTCAGATGATAGATCATTTTGAAGGGATCCTGAGTTAGATAAACCCAAGGCCCCAAAATTTACTCCCAGTCTTAGCAAAGCAACATCATTTAGAAGACCGAGTAACTTCTGTAATCCATCCTGGGTATCAAAAGCATCGAGAACTGCTTTAAAGGAAAAAGCAGCAACAAAAAACAATGATGCATTCTTCCGAGCTACGTCTTGGTTGCATTCAAGGAACTGGAGAGCCAACTCAACCAAGCAGTAAATAACATTTAATGAAAGAGCACAAACCCTTTCCATTATCCCCTGAAGTGACAACTGAGAATCAGAAAAATGTACTACCAATACTATCATATAAAGCTAACTTACAAAGGATCTACATTAGAGGAATGGAGTACAAACATTAATATGCATCTTAGTTCACAATTATGACAATAATATATGAGTACCTGCTGAGAACTGATCAAAACTAGAAAAGAAGAAAGGAACGAGAAAATTTGCGACATTCTAGGAACAGCAAAAAGCATTTGCATGCCCCCGAGATCAACAAATCTTGCAGTAAACTTCCAGTGACTGGCCAAAATACAGATCAGCTTAATGACATCAGGCAACAGTGGGTCAACTTTTGAAGCCTCTTGATGTTTAGAATTTTGTTGCAGAAGTGCAAGACACACATCCACCCCCTTCTCATGTAATACAGGGCCAAGAACTTCAACATATTCTCCAAGTAGCTGAAGACACTGAATGCAATATTTTTCCCTCAACTGCAAAAGTGATTGAGTATCTGGGATGAAGTAATCTTCAGCTTCCTCACCAGATTTTGTATCTTGGACACCTGCATTCTTAGTCTCTTTGTTCTTGCTGATGGAGCTCCTGCCACAAACCCAAAAAGAACATTATCACAGAGACTGACAGATTTATACTGGCAGTAGTTCCAGACGGCATCTGGATTTTAATTTATGTTTTTTTATGTACCTCGAAACTTCAACTGCAGATGCAGCATCAATAACAGCTGATGCAACTTTTGAAGCAGCTGAAACAGCAGCTTCTTCATCATTGTTGGATTTGAATTCCTAACATATGAGAAATAAATTATTTTACCAACAAAAAAATTGTGGATATAGCACCATAACACGTGCACGCGCACACACAAATTGAATTCTCCCCAGCATACCTCTGAAGCTGCAGTCTTAACAAGTTCAGCAGCAGCGTCACCAGCTGCCTTGACAGCTTCTTCAGGTGCATTGGCAGATCTGGCTTCAGCTTCAGCAGCTTGGACCGCTTTCCTAACAAGATCAGAGATATCCTTACTTCCAATATAGCAATCTTGGAAACAAGCATCATTACCATCTCTCTCCAAAACATTTGCCACAGAAGTCATCCTGGCATCAATCTTCTTAGAAATGGGCACCATTCTGAAATCAATATTCTCCAACGTGCTCATATCTCTAACAGTCTTTCCCTGTACTAATCGACTAGCAGAACCAGATGACAGAACTGGTTCGCATTCTACATTCCCTTCAATGACCCTTCCCTTCCCTCTAGATTTTCCCAATCCATGGTTCATGTGCCGTTTTGAAGAGTCACCTCTAGCACTTTCTTCAGGATCACCACATTTTATCCCCCCATCATCTACATCTCTACAGTTCCATCTATCCTCTCCATCTATGTCTACTTCACAGATATGAGCTCCTCCACTCAATCCATCAGGGGGATCTCGATCTATGCAAGAACCTTCTTGACAAGTTTGTCCACTGATGCTTTTATCTGGATTCCTTTCAAGAATTTGATCATTTGACAATATCTCATCAATCATCCTTGTATCATCAAAATGATTTGATTCCAGAACCTGGCAAAATTTACTGCTCCCATCATCTCTACCTCTTATTGAAGTATTCCCAGATGTATTCCCACTCTCTGTTAAAGGATTATTGTCTTTCTGGCTGCCACTTGTCTCCCCAAGCACACGCAAACGAAGATAATGCATAAGCTTGGCTGGCAAGCTAGATGTCACGACATCTTCAACCAAGCTTAATCAGAAAAACAAGATAAACCACTAGTACATCAGTAGAAGCAAAATAAAAATGTAAAACAGAACCAAACTTCTGAACAACAGATGTAAAAGTGAATTATCAATTGCAGAAGCATACCTAGGCCTTGCTAAATACATAAGAAGAATACGTGTGGAATAGGTTTTCAACATTTCAGAATCTGAAGCTTCCTTTCTCCCAGGATTATGCTTCAGATATTGTTCCTCAGTTTCCATTACGCAATTTTTTATGTTCTCGAGGACAGATTCTGTAAAAATATTAGGATTCAGACTTTCATCAGCATCTGATGTTGGCGAACAGGTCACAAAAAGCCTGGCAGCAGCAGCACGAACTGAAATTGTGTATCTAGTTTCTGACAAAAACTTTGATGATACCAGTCTTATAAACTCATCATTCTGTGGAGGATAGAAGACCCATCATTACTATCTCATTATTTTCCCAAATTACCAACAGCATAAGAAAATGCATATGTATATTATTACACACAAACATTACTATCTATCCACCCCAAAAAAAAGATATCCACCAAAATGACACACATTACTATCCCACACACACAAATATATATATATATATATATATATATATATATATATATGTTGATCCAGTGGTACAGTCACAGCTTTGGGCCTCTCCTAGTTCTCTCAGTCTCTCTCATTGCTATTGGGCCATATCAGATGTTAGTTCTAATATGGGATGCCTATGCTATCAAGTTAGATATGCTGCAGTAGTTATAACTGTTATAACTGTATAACAGAATCTGTTAGTCCTGTTGCTGGCAGTAACAGATTCTGTTTTGGCTAATCTATTTAGTATGTATATATAAATAGGATAGCCTTGTATAGTTTAAGCAAGTGATTAAAACACAAATTGTAATCAGTGAGAGAGAGAGAGATCAGATTCTGAGAGAATCAGAAACTGTGAGGGTTGCAGAAAGAAGAACTTGATTGCTGGTGTAAGCAAGAGTTCTTGCAGAGAGAGTTATCATTGTAACTTGTAATCTCTTCAGCATAGTGGATCATTCTTAGTCGGACTACAGTCCCCCAGACGTAGGAGCATTGCTCTGAACTGGGTCATCACTTCTTGGTTCTTTCTTTCCTTATCTTTTTACTCAATTTACTTGTTTCAAATTCTGCAATATTAGCTGTATGCAAAACACAGTTTCTGCATAGCCGTTCAGTTTTAACTTGTTCTCCTGCTATCTTTGTTATCTTATTTGATTAGGATTGAATAAGGATCAAAACAACTGGTATCAGAGCCAGTTTTGTGTATCTTGAAAGATGACTTCCGCAAAGTATGAAGTGGAGAAGTTCACTGGAAAGAATGATTTTGGGCTGTGGCGTTTGAAGATGCAAGCATTCCTTGTGCAACAAGGTCTGGGGAAGGCACTTGCTGGAGAAAGAGCACTGCCTGCAACTTTGACAGAAACACAGAGGGCTGAAATCATGGAGAAGGCACACAGTGCCTTAATCCTGAATCTAGGTGATAAGCCATTGAGGGAAGTGTCAAGGGAAACCACTGCAGCAGCAATTTGGTTGAAGCTTGAAAATCTCTACATGACAAAGTCCACTGCAAACAGATTATTCTTGAAGCAAAGACTCTTTCATTTCAAGATGCAAACTGGCAGATCAATAGAAGAACAGGTTGATGAATTTAACAAGATCATACTGGATCTTGAGAACATTGATGTGAAGATTGATGATGAGGATCAAGCACTCATGCTTGTGAATTCTCTACCAAAGTCATATGAGAACCTTGTTGATACTCTAACTTTTGCTAAGGATTCTTTAACTCTTGAAGATGTGCAATCAGCTCTGATTTCAAAAGAGTTAAAGAAAAAGGCTGAAGCAAAAGATGAAGCCAATGGTGAAGGTCTATTCTCAAAGGGCAACTTTGAGAAGAAGAATCAGAAACAAAAAGGAAAATTCAAGAATAAAGAGAAGGAAAAGGGAAAGGACAAGGACAAATGTTTCTTGTGTAAAAAGGAAGGACATTACAAGAAAGATTGTCCACAAAGAAAGTCCAAAAAGAAAGGTGAAACTAGTAGAGAATCTGGAGATGTCTCTATGGCCACTGATGAATACATTACAGCTGAAGTTTTAATGGCAACTGCATCATTAACAGAAGAGAACCTAGTGATGGATACTGGATGTTCATATACTATGACTCCAAATAGGCACTGGTTCTGGAGTTACAAGGAAATTGATGGAGGAACGGTTACCATGGGAAACAATACTGTCTGTAAGGTCTGTGGCATTGGCACCATCAAGCTAAGAATGGAAGATGGCTCTGAGAAGTTCCTAACCAAGGTGAGATATGTACCAGGCTTGAAGAGAAATTTAATTTCTCTTGGTATGTTGGAAGAATCAGGTTGCTCTTTCAACTCTGAAAATGGTATTCTAACTGTCTTAAAGAATGGCAAAGAAGTGATGCAAGGATATAGACAAAATGGAATTTACATTCTAAAAGGATATGTTGTCACTGGCAGTGTGCCTACTGTTAGTGAAGACACTGATTTGACTAGCTTATGGCACCAAAGATTGGGACATGTGAGTCAAAAGGGCATGCAGGTTTTAGGGAAGCAAGGAGCCTTTTGGAAATGATAAAATTGAAGAGCTGAAGTTCTATGAGCATTGTGTCTTTGGCAAGATGCATAGGACAGCTTTTGCAACTGGACAACATCATACAAAGGAGATCCTGGAGTACGTTCACAGTGACTTGTGGGGGCCTGCCAGAGTAAATTCTCATGGAGGTAATAAGTACTTCATTTCTTTTTTAGATGATTATAGTAGAAGAAACTGGATCTATTTGTTAAAAAGCAAAGATGAAGCCTTCAATGCTTTTAAAGAATGGAAAACTACGATTGAAACTAAGACGAATAAAAGGGTTAGAAACCTTAGGACTGAAAATGGCCTAGAATACTGTAATGAAACATTTAGTAATTACTGTAAGGAGAATGGAATCACTAGGCACAGAACAGTTAAGCACACACCTCAGCAAAATGGCTTAGCTGAGAGATTTAATAGAACTTTACTTGAAAGAATGAGATGTATCATGTCTAATTCTGGGATGCCTATTCAATTTTAGGGGGGGGGGGGGGGCTGCTAGCACAGCTAGCTATTTGATAAATAGAAGTCCCTCCACTGCTATTAACTTGAAAACACCACAAGAGATGTGGACCGGTCACACACCCACTTACACACACTTAAAAGTATTGGGTTGTTCTGCTTATTTTCATGTTAATGAAGGGAAATTAGTCCCAAGAGCAAAGAAAGGTTATTTTGTAGGTTATCCAGATGGAGTCAAAGGCTACAGAGTTTGGTGTCCAGAAGCTAGAAAATGCATCATCAGCAGAGACATCACTTTCAATGAAGCTGATCTCTACAAGTCAACCAGAAGTTCCAAAGAACAAGACACTGATCAAGAGGAGATTCAGAATTTTGAATTTGAGGTGGAGAATCAAAGTGAAACTGATATGCAACAAGATCAAGCAACCAGTTCTGAGCAAGGTGGAGATACTGAAGCAGTAGCAGAAACTGAAGATGCAGAATCAGAAACTGAAGAGCAGGGAAATGTTCAAGACTATGTACTTGTCAGGGACAGATCCAGAAGGGAAATTAAGAAGACACGGAGGTATGGTCAAGCTGATATAGTTAGCTATGCTCTTCAAGCATATGAAGAAGTAATGTCTGAGGAACCTAGCAGCTATGGTGAAGCAATTAAAGCAAAGGACAGCAAAGAATGGTTGTTAGCCATGACAGAAGAATTGAATTCATTGGAGAAGAACAATACTTGGATCCTAGTCCTTAAGCCAAAGGGTGCCAAGATCATTGGAAGTAAATGGATATACAAAATGAAGGCTGGAATCCCAGGAGTAGAACCTCCTAGATATAAAGCTAGACTTGTAGCTAGAGGCTTTACTCAAAGGGAGGGTGTTGATTACAATGAAATCTTCTCACCTGTTGTAAAACATTCATCTATTAGAATTTTACTCTCTATGGTAGCTCACTATGACATGGAACTAGAGCAAATGGATGTCAAGACAGCATTTCTCCATGGGGATCTCAAGGAAACAATCTACATGAAGCAACCAGCTGGTTTTGAAGCTACAGACAAGGCTGAATGGGTGTGTCAGCTGAAGAAATCCCTATATGGATTGAAGCAATCTCCTAGGCAATGGTACTTGAAGTTTGATGCCTTCATGATCAAAAACAAGTTCACCAGAAGCAGATACGACTGCTGTGTCTACTTCAAGAAGCTCTTGAGTGATACATATATCTACTTATTGCTTTATGTAGATGATATGTTATTGGCCTGCAAAGATAAGAAGCAGATTGATATACTCAAGGGACAGCTAAGCAAGGTGTTTGAAATGAAAGATCTTGGAGCAGCAAAGAAAATTCTGGGCATGGAAATAACTCGTTTTAGAGACAAGGGAAAACTAGTCTTGTCTCAAAAGGACTATCTTGCAAAGGTTATTAAGAGATTCAACATGAGTGATGCAAAGCCTACAAGTGTTCCTCTTGCTCAACACTTTAAGCTGTCATCATCTCAGTCTCCAAAAACCTATGCTGAAGAAGAAAATATGCACAGCATCCCTTATGCTAGTGCTATTGGAAGCATCATGTATGCTATGGTATGTTCAAGGCCAGAAATCTCACATGCAGTAAGTGTTACTAGCCGTTTCATGGGGAAGCCTGGAAAGGAGCACTGGAGTGCTGTCAAATGGGTGCTGAGATACTTAAAGGGTTCTCAAAGTACAGGTTTGGTGTATTGTAAAGGGGTGGAGTCTACAAATCAGGTTATTGGCTATGTAGATTCTGACTTTGCTGGAGATTTGGACAAAAGGAGATCCCTATCAGGATATGTGTTCACTCTATTTGGGAATACCATCAGTTGGAAATCATCTCTGCAACACATTGTTGCTCTATCCACAACTGAGGCTGAATATATTGCAATGGCAGAAGCTATCAAGGAAGCTCTGTGGGTTAAGGGATTGGTCAGTGAACTGGGAATCAAGCAAGAATCAGTTACTGTGTTTTGTGACAACCAAAGTGCAATACATTTGAGCAAGAATCAAATGTATCATGAAAGGACAAAGCATATTGACATAAGGCTACACTTCATAAGAGATATAGTTGATAAAGGTGAAATTGAAGTGGCAAAGGTTCACACCAATGAAAATCCAGCAGATATGTTCACCAAGGCTACCACTAACAGCAAGTTCAAACACTGTTTGGACTTGCTAAATATTAAAGATTAATTGGTGAAATGGTTTGGACTGGCCTCTATGATCTGTTCTAAGAATCCACTTATTCTATTGAAGAATCAAAACTGTTTTGTACCAAGGTGGAGAATTGTTGATCCAGTGGTACAGTCACAGCTTTGGGCCTCCATCACAGTTGGGCCTCTCCCAGTTCTCTCAGTCTCTCTCATTGCTATTGGGCCATATCAGATGTTAGTTCTAATATGGGATGCCTATGCTAGTATGCTATCAAGTTAGATATGCTGCAGTAGTTATAACTGTTATAACTGTATAACAAAATCTGTTAGTCCTGTTGCTGGCAGTAACAGATTCTGTTTTGGCTAATCTATTTAGTATGTATATATAAATAGGATAGCCTTGTATAGTTTAAGCAAGTGATTAAAACACAAATTGTAATCAGTGAGAGAGAGAGAGATCAGATTCTGAGAGAATCAGAAACTGTGAGGGTTGCAGAAAGAAGAACTTGATTGCTGGTGTAAGCAAGAGTTCTTGCAGAGAGAGTTATCATTGTAACTTGTAATCTCTTCAGCATAGTGGATCATTCTTAGTCGGATTACAGTCCCCCAGGCGTAGGAGCATTGCTCTGAACTGGGTCATCACTTCTTGGTGCTTTCTTTCCTTATCCTTTTACTCAATTTACTTGTTTCAAATTCTGCAATATTAGCTGTATGCAAAACACAGCTTCTGCATAGCCGTTCAGTTTTAACTTGTTCTCCTGTTATCTTTGTTATCTTATTTGATTAGGATTGAATAAGGATCACAACAATATATATATATATATATATATATATATATATATATATATATATATATATATATATAAAGAGCATGGACATCAAAATACCTTGAAAAACCTCTCAGTTAGCGCACAGCGAGACTTTAGGGTTTCAAAAATAGAGGCAATGGCGTGGAGAACGGTGGCGTTAGGGTTATCAGGAGCAGGAATGATCTTGCGCATCAGATTGTAAGCCTTTGCAATCATCTCATTCTCTTCGTTCTCCTCTTCCTCTTCTTTTTCTTCTTCATCTTCTTCACTTTCGTCGTCCGACTCAGATTCTGGCGACGGAGGTGGAGGCGGAGCTTGGACTTCAATTTCATTCTCTTCGTCGTCCATGAGAATCTTTGATTGTTCTTTCTGATATTTCTAGTTTTTAATAGAAACAAATAGAGTAGGGGGTGTATCGTGCAATTTGTTGCAGTGCAGAGAGAATAGAAGAAAAGGAAATTGGCGGGATGGGTTTGGGGTTTGGCTCCTTCTACCGTACCCAAGGAGGCGGTGTATGCATACAATTAAGGAAAACGTAATATCACAAAGTTCGTGATGTCAAAATAGTCTTTACATCTATTTGGGAGTTTGGAGGGAGAGCATGCGAACTAATAGTGTAAATCTTTAGCTATTGGGAGAAAAATTATCCCCCTCAACTTTTTTACTAATTTATTTTTTGAGCTCCCTCCAAAACCTTTCAATTTTGAAGGATTTTGGAAGGCTTCAAAAATAAACTAGGAAATGAGTTTGGGGGTTTAGAGAGATAATTTTATTCTCATTACTAAATAATTTACACTATTAGTCTCAACCCCTCATCTCCCCTTCCAAACTCTCAAACACACCCTAAGAGTCTCGTGTGATCATGGCATGGACTGTCTACACCAAGTACTCCCTCCCATTATATTCTTTCCTCTCTCTTTTTGCTATGGATTCTCTACATTATGACGAGGAAAAACACATATCTTTGTCTTTGTCTTTATCTTTATCATTGCTCATTTTTTCTTTCATATTTCCCTCCATATCTTTCTACACCTCAGGTTAGGTGCAGAATCTGTTTGGTTTGGCGGTGACGATAATTGATTTTGGCAAAATTGATTTTATAAAATTAATTTTGGTTAAAAGTGAGTTGAACTTAACGTGATATTTGTTTGGATACCTTTACGGAAAAAGTGAGTTTTGCTAATTCTTGTTGTCTGGATAGATTATTAAATTCGAATTGCTTTTGAGTGCAAAAATACCAAAATAGGTCTCAATTTAAAATTATATTAAAAACCTAAAACTTAACAAATAGACAATAAAAATTCTAAATTTGCGTAATAATACTAAATATAACTTTTTAAAAACAATTTTTGATTTCACATCATAAAAATAAAAATAAAAATTGTTTTCTGTTATGAATAATATAATGGATGTTCATTTCTATTAGGCTTCCACTATATCATTACTCCTTTGTTGCAATGGGTTGATAGTGACTCTTTAAGTGTGACTTTTCATTTGGCTTTTCTCACCCTATAAATAGGGCTATCTCTTAAGTGTATGGACACACTTGAAAAAGAATAGAAAAGGCTCTCATCTTCTTCATCTTTCTCCTTGGTTTTATCTCTTATTTTATAACACGTTATCAGCACGAAATTCTACCAATCAAAGTAAGTATTAGTTCTTCTATAAACCCAATTATATGTATTGATCAATATGATGAAGTCTAAATTTATACGTGTTGATATTATTTTGCTAAACAAGTGTGGAAATTGATCCTCTGACATGCTATTGAATATATATATATTTCATTTGCAACATTATGCAATGTATCATGAAATCAAATACACATGTTGTCTCTTGGTTTTGAAAAAGTGTGGGATGTCTCTCAACTTTAGTTTCATTTCAAAACTATTTATTTTTGTTGGGATTGTTTAGCGGTTAAGGGGTATTCTAAAACTTTGATTTATTGTCTATGAATGTGATCAATATAAATCTTATATTCTAATTAAACTGGATATTTTAAAATGATTCTAGGAAAATAGTTGTTTGATTGTTTCATTGGTGAGTAAAATTTTTATTAAAATTTCTTATCTGATGTGTTGATTGAGTAGATACTGGTAAAGCTTCTATCATATGCTATTATGTGTCACTTTTCTTTTTAATTCAAGTAGTACTAGCTCATGTTGTGTGCAAAGGTTTGCTTATTTTTTAGTTTTCGATTTATGAAGCCATAATGCTATTGTCGCATGAATTCCCCTCAGATTATGATTGATGGTTTTGCAGCTAAATTGTAACAAATTATTCACACCTATCAATGATTAGCTTAACTTATGCCTAAAAAAATGAATACTAGCACAAAGCTCTAAACATCCTAATGTAGTATTCGATCTTACTTATTCCATGACATTGCTTGTTGTGAAAAATCATGATAATAATTGTCTAAAAATCATCCTAGCTTATTAGTCTTATCATTTTGCATTATTTCAGCCAGACTCTGAAGTATTCTCCTTGGCTACATGACTTTCTATATGACTTTTCCGATCAATCCTATATGACTCTCCTTTGCATGAAAGTCCAAACATTTTATGATTTATCATTATAATGTAATATTATATCATTAATTAATACTTATGCTTTTACTGAGTCATATATCATTATATTGTATTTTTTCCATTTCGCTGAAGTTCAAAGGGGTTGTGCCAATTAATTTTGCAGTAGTAAAAAGGAAAGAAAAATCATGCTCATCAAGGCTACATAAAGAGAACAGTAGCCATCAAATTTTATGTGAAATTTTTTTGGGAAAGACACCTTCTGTCTCTTAGTTTTGGGCAATTGAACTTATCTTGTTGTTCAAAAAAAAAAACTTATCTTGATCACAAACTTTATATAGTTTTATTTATCTTTTTGTTTATTTATATTTTGGATTGTGACTTTTAAAATTACGCTAATTTGTTAATTTTCCAAATTAATCCCTTGTCTAATTTGTTGAATTTTACACGAAAACCATTGCTTGATCATTACTATAATTTATTATCTTATGAATTCATGGGAAACTGCAATATGTTCTTATACTATGTTAGTACCACTATGCAAGAATATTATTAATTGACCATGGTGTCTTTGCGCCTTCAACTAAAAGTCATTGGAATATCATGAGACTTATCCCACTAGTACTGCTTCATTCCTAGAAGTGAATGTAGCAACACTCGATATATAACAAAATAATAAATTTTTCATAAAAGTGATGAGGCTCGTCCCACTAGTATTGTTTCATTCCCATAAGTGAATGTAGCAACACGTGATCACTATGGGAAAACCCGTGGTCGTGGTCTTGATCCTATTCACAATGGAAATTACAATATCATTATTTTTTTTCCCAGAAGTGGAAAAATATTGAAAGAATGAAAAAAAAAGTGAGCAGAGTAGCAAAAACAAAAAATATTTGCTATCGTTGTGGAGGCAAAGGTTATTTGGGTTGTACCTCTCGTACATCAAAGCATCTTGTTGACCTTTACCAACAATCATTTTAAAAAAAAAGATAATAGAATTGAGACCAGATTTGCTTATGAAGATGATGATTTCAATTATGGATGTTACTCACTTAAATGTTGTTGATTTATTTGCAAATATTGATGGGAGTAGATCACCTTATTGGAGATGAAAGTGTCAAGAAGTATATTTCCTATATTTTTCAATAATAATAAAGTTTTAAGTTTAAGAGTGCTTCGGGTTTCCTATCCTAATGATAATAAAGCTTTAGTGTATTTTCAACTTCCATAGATTATGTTTAAATAATTTAATTATAAAGTTGTCATTCTTTCTCATGCCCATCTCTTATCATTTTTTTTCTGGATAAAATGAGTATTGACACTATAGCATTAATAGTGGAGAAATGTGTCTTGCTGATAGTGGAACTATCGATACAATTTTAAAGGATAAAAAAAAATTCTCTTATTTAGTGAAGTGAGAAACCAAGGGTAGTACTATATCTAGCTCTTCAAAGATAATTGAAGTCTCCAGAAGAGCTAATATAATGTTATTTGGGGGAACAAATTTACACATTGAGAATGCATTATATTCCCCAAAGTATCCTAGAAACTTATTAAGTTTCAAAGATATTCATCTAAATGGATATCATATTGAAACAAGAAATGAATGCGATATTGAATATCTTTATATAACGAGATATACTTTGAATAAAATAAGTGTAGTGGAAAAGTTGCCTACTTTTTCCTCCGGTTTGTACTACACTTATATCGGTTCAATTGAAGCACGTGTTGTTGTGAACCAGAAGTTTACAAGTCACAATAAGTTTGTTGTTTGGCATGACCGGTTGGGCTATCCCGAGCTCATAATGATGCGAAAATTTAAAATAATTGAAATTCATGTGGTCATGAATTGAAGAACCAGAAGATTCTTCAATCTAATATTAGTTCTCTTGTATCTCTTGTTCACAAGGGAAGATTATAATTAGACCATCACCACACAAATATTGGGAGTGAATATCTCAAATTTTAAGAATATTAATTGTGGGTAATACACCCACCGTGTGGACCATTTAGATATTTAATGATTTTAATTGATGCATCAACTAGATGACACATATATTTGTCATCAAATCACAACCGGAACTTTGTGAGAATGTTTGCTACTCTAATGATAAACCCCAATTTAGTGCATTTTTAGAGATAGTTTTAGATCATTTTTAGAGCAATTATATAAATCATTAACTTAATTTGCTCTTTATTTTGCAGAAGTGAAAAGAAAAAACAAAAAGAATGAAAGTCAAATTTAAAGCCACTCAAAGCTCAAAATAATATATATATATATATATATATATATATATATATATATATATATATATATATATATATATATATATATATATATATATATTGGCTTAAGACAAAAACGAAGAAGTAAAAGCCAACTTTCAATTGGCTTTGTTATCAGCCCAAAAGCAAAGAGGCCCGCGGCTTTTACGTGAAGAAAGAATGAAAGGAAGGAAGGCCAGCCCAATTAGAAAACAAGAAGTCCATGTGAAGGAAACAAAAGAGAAAGTGTCGTGAATGAATTGGAAAAGAGTAATGTTATTTAGCCAAAATATTTTAACCAAAAATAACCAAAAACCAAGTTACAACACCAATTAACCAAGTTTTATAAGACATTAACCAACCTACTTTTTCACAGTTTTTTAGGCCATTGACTAAAAACTGTAAAAAAACAGGTTGGTTAATGGCTTATAAAACTTGGTTAATTAGTGTTGTAACTTGGTTTTTGGCTATTTTTGGCTGGAATATTTTGGCTAAATAATATTACTCATTGGAAAAAGAGGGAATGCACGGAACCCTAGGGATGCATTATAAATAGGAAGTCGTGTTTTGACAAAAAGGGAGGAAGCCGCACAACACACACAACCGCACTTTTCACAACAAGAAAGCTACGAGAATCAATAAAGAAAGGCAGAGCATACGCGGTGAGAGAGGAAAAAAGAGTTTTTGGGTACCGTTCTTGACACTGTGAGAGAGCTCTGGAGCAGGAGAAGGAGATTGAAGACAAAGATTAAGACTTTCTCTATTTCCGGGTTATACTTATCTCTGTAATTCCTGAACCTTATTTTTCTTTTATTGTTCTTGATTATTATGGATACCTAAATCCTCTTCTAGGGTCTTAGGTGGATCTTGCAAGACTAGAGACCTTTCTATGTTTTAATTTATGCTTTGAATTTCCGATTTTTATCTCAATTAATATTATCTTATTGCTTTTATCATATAATTAAGATTGACAACCCTTTGCATGTTCATAATCAATTGGTTGATCAGCGGCCGTACTGCAATTAGTTGGTGGACCTATAGGATAATTGGGGCTATAATTAATGCATGACCAAACTTTAATTTAGTCTTCCAATCATTCAACCTTTTTGCTCTTTATGCTTTTCTTGAATTTAAATTCTTGCATGACCAAACAAGGGTTAATTTAGGAAAAAGAATATTAATCACGAATGACCAAACGAATTAATAGCTTTAGTAAAGGGATTGGTAATTAAATAAAATAAAGGAATTCAGGTAGAATTAGACATAGAAAAATCGAAGCTTCCAAGTGAAACCGTAACCCCAGACATCTCTCCATTGAATTAAATCTTGCTTTTTATTAATGTTATTTATTTCTTTCTATTTTAGTTTCCATCACCATCAATTATTTGTTCGTCTAAATAAAAATAAATCTTAAGTAGTTTGGTACTTGCTAATTAATCCCTGTGGACACGATAATCTTTTATACTACTTCTGCGAGAGAGTACACTTGCTCTAAGTGTGTTTTTAACGCAAAAAGTTTTTGGCGTCGTTTCCGGGGATTAATTAAGCATTATTAAACGAAAAAAATTTGTATTGCTTTAGACATTTTGTTATGCTTTAGTGCATTTTTAGAGATAGTTTTAGATCATTTTTAGAGCAATTATATAAATCATTAACTTAATTTGCTCTTTATTTTGCAGGAGTGAAAAAAAAAGCAAAAAGAATGAAAGTCAAATTTAAAACCACTCAAAGCTCAAAATAATATATATATATATATATATATATATATATATATATATATATATATATATATTATTTTGAGCTTTGAGTGGTTTTAAATATATATATATATATATATATATATATATATATATATATATATATATATATATATATATATATATATATATTGGCTTAAGATAAAAATGAAGAAGTAAAAGACAACTTTCAATTGGCTTTGTTATCGGCCCAAAAGCAAATAGGCCCACGGTTTTTACGTGGAGAAAGAATGAAAGGTAGGAAGGCCAGCCCAATTAGAAAACAAGAAGTCCATGTGAAGGAAACAAAAGAGAAAGTGTCGTGAATGAATTGGAAAAAGACACTACAACATTTGGACCCTATGGCAACGCCTAAATTTGCAACGCCAAAAAAACCGTTGCCTTATCCAACAATGGCAACGGTTTTTTGAACCCGTTGCTGTTTAATTTTTTTTCTTTTTTTTTTAAATGGCAACGGCTGAAAACCGTTGCCATAAGGTCTACGGCAACGGTTATTTGATTAATCTTTAGGCAACGGTTAAAAAACGTTCCCATAATGTCTACGGCAACGGTTATTTGGTAAAGCTTTAGTCAACGGTAGTAAAACGTTGCCATTGAGACTATTATTAAAAAAAAAACCTTAAACGTACAAAAACACTGAACAGCGAAACCTGGCCTATAATCACACGCGAAATAAACAAAAACCCTCTCATCAGCTGCGAACGGCGAAACCTATCCTGCGAACGGCGAAACCTATCAGCTGCGAACGGCGAACGGCGAACGGCGAAACCCTATCAGCTGCGAACGGCGAACGGCGAACACTACTCACTGGGCTTCTTCGTTCAAACGCGAAACCCTATCAGCTGCGAACGGCGAACGGCGAACATCAAACGCGAACATCAAACGCGAAACCCTCTCCGCTGCGAACGGCGAACCCTCACATCAAACGGCGAACCCTCACATCAAACGCTCCTCTTGATCGCTCAGTACGACATCAAACACATCAAACGCTCCTCTCGATCACTCCTCTCTCTGCTACGACCACGGAGGCAGTGCGCGCACGGCGGCGGTCCACTTTTCCCCCACGGAGGCTGTCCACCTTTCCCCCACGGAGGCAGTGGACGGCGGAGGTCCACCTTCTCAGAAACCATCAAACCATCAAACGCGCGCTCTTCACCTCGTAAGTCTTTAAAAGCTTTGGATATTTTTCAGAGGAGTCATCACTTGTATTTTTCAAAAGCTTTGGATGTCGTTTCTGTGTTTTGATGTTGTAAGCTTTGCAGCATTTGTACTCTACAGATAACAGTTTGTGCAATATTATTATGTCTTTGTGCTGTGCAATTCTAATTTGGTTATTTCAATTTGATGATTGCTACTAATTTGGTTATTTCAATTTGATGATTGCTACTAATTCCCTGCTTGACAAACTTACAAATTATGTTCTAGTATAAAAAAATTACAACTCATGCCATATCAGTTTACAGTTTGTTGATTGTTAGTGTTCAGTGTGGTTTTTTAGTTGGTTAATAGTTTGTTGGACTTCAGTTGCTGGTTGTTAGTGTCTAGTGGTGGCTATAAATATACTTGTTGTATCTGTGCATTTGATATCATGTTTAATATGAATACTTCTAGCATCTTCTCATCTTCAAACTCCCTGGCTATGGCTACCATCTATTTTCCCCTTTCTTAACAAAATAAATCATAATGGCTATCTAATTCTTTGTTTTACATGTTCAGGTTTAGTTCAGGTTTGTTAATGGGTTTTGCATGTTCTCTGTTTTTCAGTTATTCAAATCCCATGCAAAGTTTGGCTTTAGTTGTTTATTGTATGTTATGTTTTGATGGAATTCTTTCAATACGCCATTGACACACTTGTAAAAACATTCTTTGTGATTAGTCCATTTCTTAAAATGTGAATAGTTTTCTAGTAAGCTGATCATCCTTTTAAAAATTTCAAGTCGAAAATGGTGAGCCCTTGAGGGGGTACAACTCTCTTTGTGCCTGTTTTTTCCTTCCAAAAGTTTCATTGTCCGACAAGTATTTGATACTGATACCTGCAGAAAGTATCAAACAGTTTTTTTGGAATCAAGCAAAGAGGTCCCCTTTGCAACTATTACTACCAATAGAGGAAACCAGAGATGAAACCAACTCGGCCCAGGATTACCTTTGGATAACCCTGCACTGTACAGTTTTACACTGGATTACCACTGGATAACCCTGAAAGTAGATTTTGCTACCATCAACCAGTTTATTGTTATAGTATTGCTGTCAAAAATTTTTCTTTTTTCTTTTAAATTTTTATAGACAGGTAAAACACTTTGGCTGAGGTCCTAATTAAGGTTCCAATTGTCCCACTTCCTTCAGCAGCAGTAACGACGTTTCCTTTGCTTGTACTGTAGAGTATTTATGTTTCTAATGACTGCTGCTGCTGCTTTCAGTTTCAGTATTTGTTATTGATAGAATGTTTTTTTATCACCTGGGATTCAATCACGGTTACCTTCCCCATCTCTTTAATTTGACAGTGTGGTATTCTTTTTTCTTTTGCACTCTCTTTGCAGTGATTTCTGAATTGTTACTTGGATTATTATGTTTTCCTTTTGATACTATTTATTTAATTTCTGAAATAGCATATATGGTCTAAATTCTAAAGCTAAATGAAATACTTTATATTTTGTAAAAAAAATGAATCTGAAAAGAGTGCTTTAATTTGTTTTTCAGGAAACTACCAGGCTTGAATTTGGAGGGTCAGCTGTCTTCAGCAATCCAGTCCTTTTCTTCAGACGAAACACTCATTGTTACAAATCAAGGTAAAATGACATTCTCTTTTCTTCGTCGTTCCACTTCTATTCCACTTCTTCGTCGTTTAACATTCTCTTTTCTTTGTTTTTTTCTCTCTGTGGTGTGGTAGTGTGGTGGTGATGATTTGATGTGGGGAAAAGTAAAAAAGAAGACGTCGTTTGCAGGGTTTTGTCTTTCCGTAACAGCGAATTGATCCTCAGTTCCCAATCGCGCTTCTTTATTGGTGAGTCCTTTTTTTTCCATTTTCTATTTTCTGTTTGTTTTTAAAGCCCATCTATTGCTGTATCTCGGATCTGTATTTCACATCACAAATAATTTCACATGATTGATCAAATGAAGTGTCATAAACTAGTGTTCCTCAATATACAAAGAAACAGATAATGGATGTACTTCAATATTTCAGTTATTGTGTTTTTGTCTTTTTCATATAAAAAGGAAGGCATAATTTGCATAGAATTTTGAACTGCACTTTACTCGGAAGGTTGCAGTTTTGGATATTCTTTGAATTTTTAGACCATGATTGATCTAAACAATAGTTTCTTTTGATATGAAGAATAATTACCTTGAGATTTTATTATTTCACCTAAAAGTGGTAAATATGTAAATCTGTGCAACATAATAAGATGAATGAAAATTACATTGAGATAACGTTCAGATAACGTTGTTGGAATTCATACATATTAAAAAATAAATGAGTTTTGTTTGTGTTGTGAGTTGGAAGGAATTGGTTTTAGTTGTGATTGTGTTGTGATAGTTCTTTTCATTATGATATTCTTCAACCTTCTTATTTGTTACTATTCTAGTAAGCTCGATGGATAAAGAGTGGATGAAATCAGCAAGAGATAGCCCAGACTACATTCTTGGTGTTGAGTTTTTTTTAAATTATGCATACACCATAGGAAAACCCCAAGGAAAAGAGATTCTATGCCCTTGTATTGATTGTCACAATGCTTTTTGGAAGACAAGGGCAGTTGTATTTAATCATTTGGTATATTTCGGATTTGAAAGAGGATATGATGTCTGGATTCGTCATGGTGAAAAGCGTAAAGACCCCAATCGTCTCGACAGTGGCACAAATGAAGAAATTGATGATGTTGATGGACTACTATATGAAAGATTCAGAGATGTCGCACATGATGAAGAATGTCGAGTTAATGAAGGCCTCAGTGAAGGTGCTAGAAAGTTCTATGGTCTTTTAGAAGAAGCAAAACAAGAGTTGTACCCGGGTTGCAAAAACTTCTCTAAATTATCGTTCACCATTCGACTATATTTGTTGAAGTGTCTTTATGGTTGGAGCAATGCATCATTCAATGCTCTCTTAGAGCTTTTGAGAGAAGCTATGCCTCAGTTGAACATTCCGGAAACATTCAATAAAACCAGAGGCATGATAAGGGACCTAGGTCTTGATTATAAAAAGATCGATGCTTGTCCTAATGATTGCATGTTATATTGGAAAGATCATGATTATAAGGGACCTAGGTCTTGATTATATCAGTTTATAGTTTGTTGATTGTTAGTGTTCAGTGTGGTTTTTTAGTTGGTTAATAGTTTGTTGGACTTCAGTTGCTGGTTGTTAGTGTCTAGTGGTGGCTATAAATATACTTGTTGTATCTGTGCATTTGATATCATGTTTAATATGAATACTTCTAGCATCTTCTCATCTTCAAACTCCCTGGCTATGGCTACCATCTATTTTCCCCTTTCTTAACAAAATAAATCATAATGGCTATCTAATTCTTTGTTTTACATGTTCAGGTTTAGTTCAGGTTTGTTAATGGGTTTTGCATGTTCTCTGTTTTTCAGTTATTCAAATCCCATGCAAAGTTTGGCTTTAGTTGTTTATTGTATGTTATGTTTTGATGGAATTCTTTCAATACGCCAATGACACACTTGTAAAAACATTCTTTGTGATTAGTCCATTTCTTAAAATGTGAATAGTTTTCTAGTAAGCTGATCATCCTTTTAAAAATTTCAAGTCGAAAATGGTGAGCCCTTGAGGGGGTACAACTCTCTTTGTGCCTGTTTTTTCCTTCCAAAAGTTTCATTGTCCGACAAGTATTTGATACTGATACCTGCAGAAAGTATCAAACAGTTTTTTTTTTAAACAAGTAGATACCTCCTCTTTGGAGTCCCTGTTCACCAGCCAAGGGATTGTAACTGAGCACACTGCTGGGGCCATTTTTGCTTTGTTCATGTTTCCTGTGATCCAGTGTTCTTATTTTGCTACCCAAGATCCTTTCTAGCCTTGCTCTTTCATCCATCTGTTGCGTTGCTCTTGTTGCAGAGTTACTCAGTTGTTGCTCTGTTTTAACTGCTTCTCACTCCATAGCTGCCAAAGAAATTGGTCACTCTCCAAAATACATCCCAAGAAATTGGTCACTCTCTAAAATACATCCCAAGAAATGGTTTTTATTGAACTCTTAAATGTGTTTACCATTTTGTATCTTTTGTGATGAATGAATGGTCACCATCCTAGACTTTCCTTATTTACACTTGACTATTATGCCATGCAACTACAATAAGAACAAGTATATTTGATTACCGATTGCATTATGTATAAGGTTTAACTACAGTGGGACCTACACACCAGTTTCAATGAACAATGACATACTGAGGCTAAGATAATTAAACAGTATCATAAATTCTATTTGAATAAATGCAGACTAGTCCTTATCATCAAAAGATTTACTTATCACTCATGTATTATATAAAGATTATGAAATTTCATAGATGAAAATGATAGTTATATAAGTCACAAATTATTAAGCATAGTTGGCAGTTCTTTAATTACAACATGTTAACTTCCAGGGACCCTGTAACATGACCTTTTGATGTGATGCATATTTTAGCATCATTCGTATTAAAACTTGTGGGCTACTTGCAGTGTGTAATGACATCCACACACGTCTAAAAATAGCTGTTTGGAGTTTGATTGCTTGATTTGCTTGAAACAGTTTTGTAAGAGGAATGTTATTCTTCTTAGTAGTGGATTGTATTGATTCTGTTTAAATACTGAAAAAATCAGTTGGATCTGTTATAACAGTTTGTGTAAACTGTCAAACTGAATTCTGTTAGCAGATTTGCAATATATATTGTATCTCTGTGTAATCTCAAATTAATAATCAGAAAAATATCAGTTTACATTTTATTCAATATGTTCCTTTTATTTAAGTTTCCTTTTTATTGCATTAATCGAATTTTGTTACTTTTGTAGGAAAATAATGAAGATCTAGTAGGTCTTGATGGCTTGGATGATGAAGACTTTGTGGGTTGAAGACACATTCAGACTTGACAAGTTTTATTTTGGAGAGCATGTTTTTTGTAATGTTTTTTGTACTTATTGAAGTAACAAATTATATATGCTTTAGAATTATGTCCTTGAAGTAACAATATATAATGATGTCTGTTAATTTTGATGTTAATTTCCCTTGAATTAAGAAATTTGTGATGTCGGTCCCTTGAATTAAGAAATTTGTGATGTTGGCTTGGATGTTCAGAATACTAATTTCTTTTATGAGCTTCATGTTAGAATCGTAGCAAGCTCTGATACCAATTTTGATTCCATTTTATTTTCAGTTTTATTTGCAGTTTGAATCAATTTTGATTCCATTATCTTCAGTTTTATTTTCTAACGCGTTTGTATATATAGCAAAATGGATACAGCAACGGTTATGGCAACGGTTTCAACGATGGCAACGGTTTCAACGTGTTGCCATACCTAGGGCAACGGTTCTAAATTGTTGCCACATATGGAGACGGTTTAGGACCGTTGCCATTTTGGCAACGGTTTCAACGTGTTGCCATACCTAGCAACGGTTTTCAACCGTTGCCATACCAGGCAACGGTTTTCAACCGTTGCCATAGCAGGCAACGGTTTTCAACCGTTGCCCTACCTAGCAACGGTTTGAAACCGTTGCCATAGGGTGGAAATCAAAACCGTTGCCTTACAACTGGAAGTGGCAACGGTTTTCAGCTTGCGTTGCCTTTGGGGACAAATAACCGTTGCCCATAGCTAAGGCAACGGCCGAAAGAACAACGGTTTGAAAACCGTTGCCGTACCTTTTGGCAACGGTTTTATGGCTTTTTGGAACGTTTTTCGACCGTTGCCATAGGGTCTAAATGTTGTAGTGAGAGGGAATGCACGGAACCCTTGGGATGCATTATAAATAGGAAGTCGTGTTTTGACAAAAGGGAGGAAGCCGCACAACACACACAGCCGCACTTTTCACAACAAGAAAGCTACGAGAATCAATAAAGAAAGGCGGAGCATACGCGGTGAGAGAGGAAAAAAGAATTTTTGGGTACCGTTTTTGACACCGTGAGAGAGCTTTGGAGCAGGAGAAGGAGATTGAAGACAAAGATTAAGACTTTCTCTATTTTCGGGTTATTCTTATCTCTGTAATTCATAAACCTTATTTTTCTTTTATTGTTATAGATATTTATGGATACCTAAATCCTCTTCTAGGGTCTTAGGTGGATCTTGCAAGACTAGAGACATTTCTATGTTTTAATTTATGCTTTGAATTCCTGGTTTTTATCTCAATTAATATTATCCTATTGCTTTTATCACATAATTAGGATTGACAACTCTTTGCATGTTCATAATCAATTAGTTGATCAGCGACCGTACTGCAATTAGTTGGTGGACCTATAGGATAATTGGGGCTATAATTAATGCATGACCAAACTTTAATTTAGTCTTCCAATCATTCAACATTTTTGCTTTTTATGCTTTTCTTGAATTTAAATTCTTGCATGACCAAACAAGGGTTAACTTAGGAAAAAGAATATTAATCGCGAATGACCAAACGGATTAATAGCTTTAGTAAAGGGATTGGTAATTAAATAAAATAAAGGAATTCAGGTAGAATTAGACATAGGCGAATGACAACAAATACGATTTTAACGGTTTTTACACGAAAACATTTCTCGATAACGTACAACAAACCTAAACAACAACTCAACATATCAATCAAAGCCTAAACGGAGTAAGAAATCACCTTCAAACGGCGAGAATAACGATTGAACCGAAATACCAAATTTTTCCCCAAATTGCCAATTTCAACCCTAATCTCCAACAAAGCTTCTAATCACCAAATCTAGCTTCCATCCTCCATTAATCTACTATGGGCTTGCTTCTAATCCTCTATGTACCTTCAAAAACCATCTTGACCTTAAAATTACAACTCATCTCACAAATTCGCAACCCAAAGAAAAAGAGAAAAAAGGGGATGAACTTACCTAGTGGTGGAGAAACGAAAATGGAAGTCCTGATGATGATGATTCGAAACTTAGGATTTGGGTGGGGTTTTCCTTCTCTTCTTCTTCTTCTTCTTCTTTTCTCTTCTTTTCTTCTTTCCTCTCTTCTTTCTCTTTTCTCTTCTTTCTTTTCTTTCTTTCTTTTATTTTTTTTCTTTCTTTTAATAGTCACTTAAGTGAGGGTGAGGGTGTGGTGGTGTCAAATAACCATCATGCCCTTACTCTCTTCTCAATTCCTAAATAAACCCCCACATCATTCAATATTTAATTTAGCACCATAAATATAATTAAATGGGTTGAACATCTGTGACACCCCGATAATTTCTAACTTGTAGAAATACCGAAATGCGCCATTTGGCATACATCAAAGTAACTTCCTATTTCAGATATTGAACACAAACTAAAATCTTCGATGAACTCGTCATCAAACACGCTTACATAACTTAACATAACCTGATTAAAACATTTAAACGTTGACCCTTACATCATCTCATACTTAGTGTTCAATACCAAAATAGAAGGTCGCGGAAGCGATTTACAACTTTAACGAGTAAGTTGTACAATCGAGCATACTATGACAATGAAAGAACAAAATACAAGACATAACGAAATGAACAACGGCCTCTCCGGTAAGTAGCTCCATAACCATGCTTCATCACCTTCAACCTTTCCTGCATCTCTGAAACAAAACAACAACAATGATTGGGTGAGACAACTTCTCAGTGAGTTCTATCGAGACCCCTTACTAACTCTCTAGGTTCATTATGCTTGTGTTGCGCTCGTGTGTGTTATAATCGCAATATCAGTGCAAGTATACACGTCGTACAAGTAATAAAGTGGATAAAAAGTAAGAGATCGTTCCCACGAAGATTGTTTTACTTCCAAAGCTCAAGTCTTTAAAACACAAGTGAAACAAGTAACAAATCGGCACTAAAAGTTGATATTAAGACTAAGAACATAAATAAGGCAAGTAAATGAGAAGTGGGTGTGAATATGGAAGAGTATGAGTTGGATTGCTGCATGCAAGTAAATCTCCTCTAGTCAGACGTTATAACGTTTACACGTTAACACGTACAAATGTTATGTTATATAGACGTTATAACGTTTGAACGCTGTTGCAAAAGAGTTGTGCTTTTCAGTCACAAAACGTCAGAGCTTCAAGTACTAGAATTCCTATGTCTAGGTTCTAAGTAGGCCTACTCCTGTATTTTAAGTTCCCACAGCAATGTCCTATGAACTATTATCCATTCTATGTCTAGACTTAGATAAAAATGCCTAAATGTCTTTAGTGCACCTTTTCATTCATATAAATCTTTGAGTTCTTTTCATAGACCATGTCTGTACCTATGAATCTACTTATTTTAAGTGGCCAGTTCAAAACAAATTTGGAAATATTAACGTGCAAAGATTTAAAACGCATAAACATCAATACTTCATAACATTAAACTAGAGGTTCATTACATGCAAAACAACAACCCAACTACCAATGTTTAGCTCATACTGAGCATCCTTACAGAAATAAGAGGAGTTAAAATCCAAGTACCGTACATAGAGAAAAGGAGACTAAACGCAAAAGATACGCCTAAGTGGCCTTCCTTCATGCACGCTGTAAAGACGTTACAACGTCTGAGCTTTACAGTAATGGTTGCGAATGAAGATGAAAAATTGGAGCTTTGAGAAAATTTAAAATGAAGAAGTCTGTGTCCAGAACTTCTTTTAGAAAAACTATCTCTGAAAAATGGAGGAAGGTGGATGATGAATGGAGTCGTGTGTCCTCCGCATGGTGCACCCTTGCCTTTTTGTAGAGAGAGAATAGCCATGGTCAAAAGAGGGTCACATGCTTGCTGATGTCATTCCCCACCTTCCAAGCTTGCTTGCGAGTTGACTCTGCCCTGAAGTGACACCGCACTGCTACAGTGCGTCAGCTGCGTCAGCGCTGAGGAGAGAGAAGATCTTCTGCACTTCTAGATCTTTGGCCATCATTTCTTGTGCGCCAAAAATAAGATATTTCTTTCTTGCTCTGCTGCCCTTCTTCAGACGTGATGAGAGACGTTGCCACGTTCAGATTACTGCACAAACACAAGAAGCATCAAAACGCTCACAAAGGCGCCAATTGGCACCAAAATGCCTAGAACTTGTAATTTAGCCCCTTTCTAACTAAAAAGCAATAAACTAACAGAAACTTAATAGAAACAACCTACTATTGCCAGAGAACTTGCATGATTTACTTTGAATAAGTATAAATAACTCATATAAATATGAGTTATCAGCTTGATTCATGATTCGTAGTCTCTATAGTTGACTACGTGGAAACCTGAAACGTGTAACTCGTAGTCCTCCTAAGAAACATACGAGAGACACACACATAACAATGATTCTTAGCATATCACTGGCGACTTTATTTGAAAGCACCGGCAAACCCATTCCCTAGCCATTCTCTACCAGGGACAAACGATGATGGAGCCTAGGTTCTAGGGCTCATGACTTCCCCTCCCACTAGTACGCTAATCCATGAACAGGGTCGACAACCTAACAGTGATGTATATTAATATATACCTTGGCATGAACATAACATTGGTGCAAACATAGCATAACACAACTTGGTCTTATCTTTAACCTTAGGGACATTTAGTCTGTCTTATCATTTCATTATGTGATCTCACACGTAATTACTAAGTTCGTTAACTTTACTTATTAGACGTTTATAATTCAATCCAATCATTATCACTACACACCCAAACCATGTACCCGCATTGGGCCCTCAACAAACAGTATACCTGCATTGGGCCGTCAACAAACAGTGGGCCGCAAGGGCTGTTAGTAAACAGTGATGTGAACATGACATGGAGTTTTACTTCAATCATAGTAATATCATACATCAATATGTTTCCATCATCGGGAAACCTTGGAGAACCGACTAGAAGGAACTCGGAATCATTTGGAATGGTCTAAAAGGCATTTCAAAATGGGGTGACAGAAGCCCACGCACGGTCCGTGCTCCAGAGGCGCACGACCCGTGCGTGTCTTACGCACTTCTTTCTTTTAAAAATCAGAACAGGGCGCACGGTCCGTGCTCCAGAGGCGCACGAACCGTGCGTATCTTAAATTTATTAAAACACAGTTTGCGAAGGTTGCGCACGGTCAGGCGCACGATTCGTGCGCATTTGACAGTAGTTCAATCTTGCTGTTTTCATGAAATCTCCGTTCCGTTCCGATTCCGATATCCCTTCCGGTCGAGACCCAGACCTTATACGCACACCAACAGAGCACAATAACATACATATACGATCCAATCCAGTACATTCAACAATCAATTTCAATCAAACAATCATACGACTTAACGATCAAAGCGGCATTTTCACCGAAACGGTTTTCGACGCACATTTTCATAAATTGATGGACATAATCAACATGCATGACCATTAAACAGAAATTAATTCCCTAGTGAGTATAGAACTCACCAATTGCGATGAAAATCGCACAACCAACGAATCCGCGAGATGAAACGATGAAGTAACTTCACGAATGGTCCCCGTAACGGTTATACGCTATCCCCAAATGCTCTAAAACTGACCCAATCGAACTTGGCTCCCACAACTTCGAATTCAGCTACCAAATCTTCACCCTAATGCTTGAACAAGGTTTTAGTACTGAGTATCTAGCTTCAGTTACAACATGCAAGGCTTGTGGACACCCTTTTCTTACACTTTGAGCTTGGGGTTCTTTAATGGTGATTTAAGTTGGGGAAGGGTAATGGTTCTGAATTTAGCATCATTGTGTACAGGAGGAAAAATGGAGGAAGGAGGTGGTCTTGGATTGAACATGCATCAGATTTTTGGTGGAGCTCTCCCCCCCCCCCTCTCTTCCTCTTCTCTCTCTCGCATCTCTCTTCTCCCTCTCCCTATGTCTTTGCTGTTTTTCAGGAAAATGAGTTATGTTTTCTCTAACTTAGGGAAAAAGTTTCAGCTGGGTTAAGTGACAAAGGGGGAAAGGACCTCTCTACCTCTCAGCTACTCCTCCTCTCCTTATTACTTCTATTTGCTTTCTTATCATAATTATATTCAAACCAACAACACACAATTACTAACAAGTAATTAAATCAATGATTCACATTATAAGCATAATATATTCGTTTATGTTAATCGACAACTTGACCTCTTACTAATCGATGATTTAATTACTTAATCCATGACCATTACTCTAATATCAATCGACGAAACTTCTAAAAATTTGGGGATGTTACAACATCAAAATAATTAAATTAATTATTTTTGGGATGTTACATTACACCCCAACTTGAAAAAAATTTGTCCTCAAAAATTCGTCAAGCCTTACGTCATTGAAAAAGATACGGATAACGAGTCTGCATGTCATCTTCCAACTCTCAAGTTGCTTCTCCAGGTGGGCATCCATTCCAAACAATCTTGACAATTGGAATCCTTTTGGTTTGGAGTGTCTTTTCAGCATGCTCTATGATTTGACTTGGATAAGGTTGGAAAGTAAGATCGGGTCGAAGTTCAACTTCCTCAAAACTTAATGGTTGATCAGGATCAGGGATGTACTTTCGCAACTGAGACACATGAAATACATCGTGTAAGTTTGATAAGGCTGGCGGTAAGGCAATACGGTATGCTACTGGCCCAATTCGCTCAGTAATTTGTCGACTCTGAGCAATCTTCATTCTTTCTCTTATTTGTTGGATCTTCTCTGAAGTTTCTCGAACCAAATCCGGTCCTAATAAGCGTTGCTCGCCTACAACCCACCAACTCAATGGAGTCCTACACTTTCTACCGTAGAGTGCCTCATACGGAGCCATTCCAATGCTAGAATGATAACTATTATTGTAGGCGAATTCCAGTAATAGAAGGTGATCCTCCCATTTACCTTCACTACCGAGCACACAGGCTCGCAGCATGTCTTCTAGAGTCTGAATTGTTCTCTCTGTATGCCTGTCTGTCTGGGGATGATAAGCTGTACTCATAAAAATTTTGGTTCCCAAGGCCGGGTTCAAAGCTCTCCAAAATTTTGCAGCAAATTTTGGATCACAGTCGGAAACAATACTAGTTGGAATTCCATGAAGTTTTACTATATGCTTGAGGTACTCATCTGCTAACTTGGAAGCTAAATTGTTAGAACGAACCGGAATGAAATGAGCCGACTTGGTCAAACGATCTACAACCACCCATATAGAATCATTACCGGCTTGGGACCGTGGAAGTCCCATCACAAAATCCATAGAAATACTTTCCCATTTCCATTCAGGTATATTCAACGGTTCCAACTGGCCTGCAGGCTTTTGGTGCTCTATCTTAACCCTTTGACAAGTTAAGCATCGAGACACAAATTCTGCAATCTCCGTTTTTATTCCTGGCCACCAATACAACTGCTTCAAATCTCGATACATCTTGGTAGACCCAGGGTGTATGGAATAATGACTCTTATGAGCTTCTTCTAACACTTGCTTCTTAATGTCTTCATCATTGGGCACACAAATCCTACCATTGAAGCAAATCACACTGTCACTATCCTCAGTGAAACCAGGTAACCCTTTCTGAACTTGAAGCTCCACATCAACTTCCTGTGCCAAGCGAATAGAATTCCTCAATGAACTGGAAATCTGAATATGGCTCAACACCAAACAGTTCCTTCTAGGTCTCACTTTCAAATTGAGATCCCTAAAAGATTCTAACAAAGCCATCTCACGCATCATTAACTCGGCAGTGTGAAGAGACTTCCTACTTAATGCATCTTCCACTACATTGGCTTTTCCAGGGTGATACTTCAACTCAAAATCATAATCTTTAAGAAATTCTACCCATCTCCTTTGTCTATTATTCAGCTCCTTCTGATTAAACAGATACTTTAAACTCTTGTGATCACTAAAAACTTCGAAACGAGAACCATAAAGGTAATGTCTCCAAATTTTTAGTGCATACACAATCGCCGCTAACTCTAAATCATGAGTAGTGTAGTTTTCCTCGTGAGTCTTCAATTGTCTAGAAGCATAGGCCACCACTTGATGATTCTGCATTAGGTCACATCCTGAACCCTTACTAGAGGCGTCACTGTATATTTGAAATCCCAGGGACGGATCTGGAAGAATTAGGATCGGTGCAGAAGTCAAACGAGCTTTTAACTCCAAGAAACATTCTTCACAATCGGCGGCGCCCCACACAAACGGTTGACCTTTACGAGTTAATCGAGTGAGTGGAAGGACCAACTGGGAGAATCCTTGGATAAATCTTCGGTAATACCCTGCTAGCCCCAAGAAACTCCTAACTTCTGTGACCGTAGATGGTCGTTCCCAATTTATCACTGCTTCAACTTTACTAGGATCCACCGCAACTCCTGATTGAGACATAACATGCCCGAGGAATTTCATTTCTGGCATCCGGAAGTCACACTTGGAAGGCTTTGCATATAATTTCTTCTCTCGGAGTACATTAAGAAAAATTTTGGAGATGTTGCACATGCTCCTCAAAGGTCTTAGAGTACACCAAGATATCATCAATAAACACCACTACAAACTGATCCAGATAGGGATGAAAAACTCGATTCATGTAATCCATAAATACCGCTGGAGCATTAGTTAGTCGGAAGGGCATCACCACAAACTCGTAGTGTCCATATCTTATACGGAAAGCTGTCTTCGGAATATCTAAAGCCCTAACTTTAATTTGATGATAACCAGACCTCAAATCAATCTTGGAAAATACCGTGGCTCCTCGAAGTTGAGCTAATAGATCGTCAATCCTTGGCAACGGATACTTGTTCTTGATAGTTACTTTATTCAGCTGTTGATAATCGATGCACAACCTCATACTCCCTTCTTTCTTCTTGACAAGTAGCACCGGAGCACCCCATAGCGAAGCACTCGGTCGGATAAACTGTTTAGAGATCAGTTCTTCAAATTGGGTTTTAAGTTCTTTTAACTCTAAAGGGGACATTCGGTAAGGAGCAATGGAAATTGATCCTGTGCCCGGAACCAATTCTATTGAGATTTCTACCTCACGATCCGGAGGTAAAGAAGTCACTTCATCAGAAAAAAAACATCAAGAAATTCATTAACAGCTTGAACAGAGGTTAAATCTAAACCTGTGTCAGTAGTCGATGACAACATCATAACATAAGCCTCGGCTCCTTGGAACAAGCACTGGCTGGCGGAAGTGAATGAAATAACAGCTTCAGAATAAGTCTTTGGCAATTCTACTGACTCAAAAGCAAAACCAATTGTTCGGTTGAAGCAATCTATCGTGACATGATTAGCAGACATCCAACTCATACCCAAAACAAGGTCCATACCCCTCATAGGCAAGCAGATAAAATCTACCACAAAATTTCTGTCTCCTATGGAAAGCAGACAATTTTCACAAAAAGCTTGGACTTGAGCACTACCCTCAGTAGTAGTCAAAATAGTAATCGGGTGGGATAGCGGAGTTAAAGCTAAACCCAACCGATCGACACACACTAGGGATATAAAACAATGAGTAGCACCGAAATCATATAACATAGTGACAGGTTTATAAAAGAGAGATCTCGTACCCCTCAGTAGATTATCTGAAGCTTTGACCTTCTGAGCATCCAAAGTATAAACTCTTCCATGTGTTGGAGCAGTGTGTCCTGCCTCATTCCTCTTCTTTTCTAGACATTCATGAATATAATGACCTTCCTTCTTGCAATAAAAACAGATATCTGAGCCAAAACGACACTCGCCCCTATGGAACTTTCCACATTTGGAACATGCATTGGATTTCGGGAAATCATACTTTTGTACTTGCTTCCCCTTGTTGATACCACTCTTAGAACCCATTTGAGATTTAGATGATTCTGTATTCCTTTTGTTATGTCCACACTCTCTCCTACTAGCATACAATCTTTTCAAATAAGTTTTGGCCATGTGAGCTTGTTGCACCATAGCTGCATAGCTAGTGCAAGCAAAGGAACTTAGACTCTGAGAAATATCTTCTCGGAGCCCAAACTTATATCTTTCCGTCTTCCATCCATCATTAGGAGCATAGGTAGCCAATCTGAAAAATGGATACAGTTCTTCGAACTTAGCGGTGTGTTGTGCCACGGTTGAGCCACCCTGTGTCAAAGTTAAGAACTCATTTTCCTTCTCGGCTCTTACTGCAGTAGGGAAAAACTGTTCCAAAAACATTCGTCGAAAGTTTTCCCAAGTTTGAGGAGTTTCCATAGTCACCATCATGGCTTGAGCATTTGTCCACCAATTGTTCGCCTCTCCTTTCAGCATGTGAGTGGCTAGTACCACTTTCTCTTCATCATTGATTTGCATTGTGCGGAAGATTTTCTCAATATCATCTAGCCAATGTTGAGCCTCCATTACTCCTGATCCTCCCTTATACTCAAGGGGTTTCATCTTGAGAAATTCAGAATACATTTGGTGTGGATTCACCGGTGGCTCGGCTATTAGATGTGGTTGATGATGAGCATTTTGTTGAAAGTCAAGCATTTGCTGCATCATCTGTGGTTGAGCTTGCATGGTTTGGAGCATTGGCTGCATCCAATCCGGAATTGGATTCTGCGGAACTTCAGGTCTCAGTCGAGGATTATGTCTTGGTCTCCCTGCCATAATTCTGCATACAATACACCAAGTATTGAGTTGATCAGGCTCAAAGTCTCTTAGCATAATAAGTAGAAAGATAACAAAGGATAACAAGGAATCACACTCAACCCTAAGTTAATCTAAGCCTGACTAGGTCAAACTGCTCTGATACCAATTGTAACACCCCGTGTATTTCATATTTAATGAAATATGAGAATGCACCTTAAAGCGTACATCAGAGTAATATTTCTTATTAAAGACATTGAACAAACTAAAAACTTTGATGACAACTCATCTTGATTTTCTCCTTTTTAACCACCATGAGTTCAAAAAGGCTACTCAACAACTATAAACCAAAGTTTATAAGTCATTATTTCCTATTGTTCAACATCTTAAATAGAAATATAAACAGCGATACATAACTTTAACAAAGAACAAGTTATAATATCGTAATACATCATAAAACTAGGGAACTAAGCAACATGTCAAACGGATTTCCAAAATCCATCATATCATCATCATCATCATCATCATCATCATCATCATCATCATCATCATCATCATCATGTAGCACAGCTGCTACTCATGCTTCTTGGCTTTTCCTTTTCCCTGTTTCTCTGTAAAAACCACAAAACATAAACAGTGAGATAAAATCTCAGTGAGTCCTTTCGTGACACCTCACAACTCAACTCACGGTGTTTTATTCATTCTTTATCTCGTAGCCCAAGTCTGGATAGCTACGTACATCATGGCATAAGCACAACACCGGTAACCACTACTCGGTGAACCCAATCCGCTAATATCAGATTAGCGGGAAAACATTGACGGGGGCCTAGGTTCTGGGCTCATGACTTCCCTCCCCTAGTATGCTAACATCTCGAGGACGTCACCCCATATTTTCATATTTAACTTGGCTACCAAAGCCTCTAATGAAACATCAAGTCCATCAACTAACATTTGTTTGTGTATTCTCTCTCGGTACACATCATACGTTTTGCGTTTATACATAACCTAATATTACTTGTTTTGTAAGATGAAAATAAACGATTCGTGGACTCAAAGTATTCAATTATCATTAGGAAAGGTTAAGAAGGGTGTTTGGGAAGGATTGAACCATTTACCTTGAAGAACATAAAAAAACAGTTTGGGACACGGGCCGTGTCCAAGTTTTTAATTTTTTTTGCAAAACGCAGAGTGGGACACGGGTACCGTGTCACTTTGACACGGGCAGTGTCCAGAAGACAGTAGCCAAAATTGCAAGATGCAGAGTTGGACACGGGTACCCGTGTCACTTTGACACGGGCCGTGTCCTGATGACAGTGGCCATTTTCTATGTTTTTAAAACTCGGTTTTGTGTCATTTCGCTTTCCAAATGGTTCCAATACCGATTCCATAACATTCCTAACTTAACAAAGGTTCATAAAAACATCAAAATATGTCCAATCAACAACAATCAACCAATTATAACAAACAAAACAACTTTGACAATACGATTTTAATGGTTTTTACACGAAAACATTTCTCGATAACGTACAACAAACCAAAACAACAACTCAACATATCAATCAAAGCCTAAACGGAGTAAGAACTCACCTTCAAACGACGAGAACAATGATTGAACCGAAATACCAAAATTTTCCCCAAATTGCCAATTTCAACCCTAATCACCAACAAAGCTTCCAATCACCAAATCTAGCTTCCATCCTCCATTAATCTACTATGGGCTTGCTTCTAATCCTCTATGTACCTTCAAAAACCATCATGACCTAAAAATCACAACTCATCTCACTCCTCAATCTCACAAAGTCGCAACCCAAAGAAAAAGAGAAAAAAGGGGATGAACTTACCTAGTGGTGGAGAAACGAAAATGGGAGTGAAGATGATGATTCGAAACTTAGGGTTTGGGTGGGGTTTTCCTTCTCCTCTTCTTCTTCTTCCTTTCTCTTCTTTTCTTCTTTCCTCTCTTCTTTCTCTTTTCTCTTCTTTCTCTTTCTCCTTTCTCTTTTCTTCCTTTCTCTTCGTTTCTTTCCTTCTTTTATTTTTTTCTTTCTTTTAATAGTCACTTAAGTGAGGGTGAGGGTGTGGTGGTGTCAAATGACCATCATGCCCTTACTCTCTTCTCAATTCCTAAATAAACCCCCACATCATCCAATATTTAATTTAGCACCATAAAAATAATTAAGTGGGTTGAACATCAAAATAATTAAATTAATTATTTTGGGGATATTACATTAATAGTTTGAAACAAAACTAAAACGTTAGGATAGAAACTGAAATCAAAACCAATTCAAAATCTAAACCGATAATCAAAATTAATTCAAAATCAAAACCTAGAATCAAATTATTTCAAAATCGAAACCCAGAAACGAATTCGAAATAAGAATCGTGAGATTTTGCCAGTTTTTCCCCTTTCGATTTCATAAACTACCCATTTCTTAGATCTGAAATTTCTCTTAACTATATTGACGATTCTGAAAATTACCATGGGGCTTCTCTTTATCGATGATCCAAGATTAAAATAACAAAAAATTGTAGTATTTGATTAGCTGAATAACAAAATTGAACTGGAACTGTACCGGGTCAGTTTTTACCCGTTTTATAATTAATTAAAAAAAATTAATTGTGAATTACGTATTATATTTTCTAGTTGGCTTAAATTACTAAAAGCATGATGTAGCTCAGTGGTTAGGGCAAGTGTACACCACCTTGTGGGCATTGGTTCAACTCCCACCTTCACCAAAATGTTTAATTTCTTTGGTGACATTGAGCCTCCACTTTGCCATGTGAGCGTCACGTCACAGCCATTTCATTGGTTGCTGACGTGGCACGTGTCAGTTCCATGTGGCAGTGGGGACATGGGGTGATGACGACCACGTGGCACAGAGACCCCATTAAATGTTGACACATGGCAGTGATGTCAACGCAGATGTCATCGACCTAAACTATAAACGCTTAATATTTGCAAGAGCCTTTTTTAAAAGTTTTTTTTTTCCGGGTCCAAACTGGATTATGACCATATTTGCAGGGACCAAACATATATTTAAGCCTAAAAAATTCACTAAAATGTTGATTAAATTTTATCTTCTAAGAAAGTTAATTAATTTTTAGAGTTTAATTTATATACACATATAGCGGCTTATACAGCCACAATCAATAACAACTCATGGAATGGATGACATATAAGGTGGTTACCAACTGACTAGCTTTTTTCTCACGACGTGTCAACTTATAATTAGTAGATAGTGTAAAACACTTATTCATATATTGTGTAAATCTTTTATATATAAATGTAAGATACAAATGTTTGATGTTTAGTCGGGAAAAAAAGTCCGCCAAAACTGAGAAAATTTTTGTAATTGCAATTTAATTAGAACTATTCATTAAGAATTGGATTTTTTTTTGAGATTAGAATTGGATTATTTTAGTCAAAATTTTGGATAACGAAAAGGCAATTCTAATTTTGATGTGCATTTATATACTTTGATTTAATGCAACAAGAATTCCAATCATATTCATTTTAATGAAGTTATTTCTGCAAGCATTCATTGCAACTACTCGACTTCCCATTGTATTCATTTAATTGCAACGACTTCATTACATTTCCCATAGTCAGAATTAATTTCATTCCCATTTCATTTGAATGCTCCACTACTTTCCAAAAACTCTTCGTAAACCACAATTGATGTTCAGCATAATCTCTTTGTTATCTATCCGTTTTCAATTTTCCTCTGTTTCACCTCAAAACTTTTGCGCTTCCCATCATATTTGCGCAACTTCAAAGCATTCCCATTGCAATAGTCATTTTGCCTCCCACTGAGAACATTATGAAAGTCAAGCCATGTTCTTTCTTTGAAGTCAGAATAGTTATGGTAATGCACATAGCGATTTTTAGCTCAGGAGAGAGAGAGAGAGAGAGAGAGAGAGAGAGAGATGAATTCTTTCTTTGGCTCTTCCTTGCATATTTTCAGATTTTTTTGAGTTCATTCAAAACGAGGATTGGGAAGGATGTTTTGGTTTCCTGACTTTGATTTTGGCTTCATTTTTATTTTGAGAGTTTACTCATTTTAGAAATATTGTGATCTTTGGTCATCTACACCTTCTATTCGTTGAACATGGGGCAAATTCAAATTCTGAAAAAAATACAAAGAGAGGCGATTGGAACTTGTTGGGTTTATGACATTGTTGTTCATTGCCGGTATGTGAGCCTTATTTTATTGAGATATGCCTAGTAATTCTATTGCTTGTAATTATAGTAGGTGTAGTTAGAAACCTAGTCGAAATTATTGGAATATACCTTGTAATTGTGTATTGCTTGTATTTGTAATAAGTAGCTGTCGAAATACTACCTAGTCGAAGTTATAGTTAGCTGTAGAAGTTGCAGTGTAATTAGTAACAGTAGAAGGTGTAGTTAGTAGTTGGCATATTGGGCCTAGTCGAAATATGGGCCTGGGCCTGACTTTAGGTTTTGTGTATAAATAGGGATCACTAGTTAGTGAATAATAACGCTTTTTTGATTGCCTTTTAACCTAATCCTATCACTTTACAGTCTCACTGTTTTATTGCTCCCTTTCCTCTCTCTAGCGCCGTCGCTCTCCCTTCCCTCTCCTGTCTGCTGCGCTGTAGAATCCCCAACAAACTGGTATCAGAGCTTTAAGATCCATGGCAGCGAGAGATAACTATGGTGGAGGTATTCCGGGGAGCCTCCCCATTTTCGATGGAAAGGACTTTGAGAGATGGTGTTCGCAGATGAAGGTGCTGTTCAGATATCAAGATGTACTTGACATCGTGAACGATGGAGTTCCACCCGTGGCAGATGACGCCACAGAAGCGGTGAGAAACAGCCACAATGCGATGAGAAAGAGAGACGGAAAAGGGCTGTTTTTACTTCACCAGTGTGTCGATTCGAATGTCCTGAACCTGATCATCGACTGTGAATCAGCAAAGGCAGCGTGGGACATCCTCAAGAGCTCGTATGGCGGAGCAGACAGACTGAAGAAGATTCGACTCCAGTCGCTCAGAAAGCAGTTCGAAGCCCTGAAGATGTCAGAAGCAGAATCGATTGGCGAATTTATTACGAGGTTAGTAGCATTAACTAATCAAATGAGGGGAAATGGTGAGACTGTCGAAGAAGTGAAGAAGGTCGAAAAGGTGCTTCGATCCTTAACCGAGAAATTCGACTACGTTGTTACAGCCATTGAAGAATCCAAGGACCTAGATACATTGAAGTTAGATGAACTTCAGGGTTCCTTAGAGGCACATGAATTGAGGATAAGGCAGAGAAGTTCAGAGAGAGAAACTGAACAAGCCTTACTTTCATATTCCTCTAAGAAGAATTGGAAGGCAAGTAACAGGGTCGAAAGAGGTAGAGAAGAAGGATCAAGCAGTAAGCAGAATGATTTCGACAAGAAGAAGGGATCTTTCGACAAGAAAGGCGACCTGTCGAAAGTGCAATGCTACAACTGTCAGCAATTTGGGCATTATAGAAACAGGTGTAAAAACAAGAAGGTTTCTAGAGATGCTGAAGCCAATTTTGCGAGTGACAGTGACACAGACTCCGACTCAGATGGGCTAGTGCTGATGGCAGTCGAAGATGAGATTGAAGATAACACTCATCTTGACGAAATTGCTGAAAGTAGCGAGCAGAACAGTGTGAACACTTGTATAAGTGGATACACTTGTAATGCTCAAAATACTTGTGCTATGTGTGTGTGGCAGGCCAGTCGAAACACTGGGGATACCTCCAACATAGCCAGCAACGATGATGAGGAATTATCATTCATGACGACTATAGACCCAGAGTTGCTGTTGTTGAAACCAGATACAAATTCGACTGAAGAGAAGTGTGTCGAATTGCAGGTTGTCGAAGAACATTGCCTGAAGAGAACTGTCGAAGAATGTTGTGAAAAACCGACAACAATGGACTTAGAAGAAGCTCATGATCAAAGTGATCAGGATGTCGACGAGGTCGAAACTGAAGAGCCAGAAGAACCCATTGCTGTCGAACCTCTCAGAAGGTTGCAAAGGGAAAGGCAGAAATCAGTAGAGCTAAATGATTTCGACACAATCCCAGATTCTGCTGTAACTGCAGAGGGAGAGTTAACTCAATTCGAACTAATGGCAGAAGCAGAACCAGTGAGTCTGGAGCAAGCTCTTAGTCGAAAGGAGTGGAAGGAAGCTATGATTGATGAGTCGAAATCAATAGAGAAGAATGATACCTGGAAGCTAGTCGAACTTCCAGCGCAAAAGAAAGCAATAGATGGTGAAGTGGCCAAGGGTAAGGCAAAATTAGTAACCATTGAGAAAGAACCCTTGTATTGGGGACCAAGTATTGAAAGTTGCAGCCCGGTTCGACAGAGTGCGAAACAGCTCGAAAAGGGGCAGAACAGATCGAAAAGTTGCAGCCCAGTTCGACAGAGTTCGAAACAGTTCGACAAGGGGCAACACAGGTTCGACAGGGTGTGGGCAAGATCAGGCAACACACTTTGGGCACATGGGTGCCGAATTCCTCTCGACAGGAAAGATTCGACAGAGGAACAAGAACTCTGGCTATATGCAGAGTTGCCGCCTGGTGATGGGGGGCCAAAACTGAAGGGTCACTTAGCAATGACCAATGCATTGCAGAAAGGACATTTCGACAGAAACAATGACCAAGCCATTGCAGAAAGGAAGATTCGAAGAACTAAGGACAATGCTTGGAATGATGTCACGTAGCAATACAAATTAGGAGGGAATATTGGAATATACCTTGTAATTGTGTATTGCTTGTATTTGTAATAAGTAGCTGTCGAAATACTCACTAGTACAAAAAAGGCCTTTTGAATCGGTTATTTGGCACATTTGGAGTCGGTTATTTGCCGATTCGAATACTGCCGATTCTAAATGTAGGGACATTTTGAATCGGTTAAATAACCGATTCAAAATATGACATTTTAAATCGGTTATTTAAACAACCGATTCGAAAACTGTTGATTCTAAATGTAGGGACATTTTGAATCAGTTAAATAACCGATTCAAAATACTACATTTAAAATCGGTTCTTTAGATAACCGATTCAAAATGTCCATTTTTTTAAAAAAAAAATTATAAAAACAACCCACCAATTGTTACTATTGTTCTCTAGAAATTCAACAACAACACCCATTACTAGATACAAAAACAACCCAAAATTGATTTCCATAAAGCAGCAACTCATAATAATTCAATAATTCATAAATTTACTTCTATTGAACTTAAAAGTGCTAGAAGCACAAAATTACAACAATTTATTAAACTTAAAAGTTATACAAGGCATCAAGGAAAAACAAAATTACAACAATTCATTAAACTTAAAAGTACCATAAAATTCTTCTCTTAAAGCATCTTCCTTCAGCTGTGTTTGCTTGTTTGTGCGCTCCTGCACTATAGCTGCCTTCTCTAGAGCAGCTTTTACTTCTTTAACAGCAATGTCATACTTCCGCTTCCACTCATCAGCCTCCTCTTGAGCAGATTGAGATTGCTCCCTTGCTGCAGCCTCCCTTGTAGTATTCAAACAATCTAAAAAATGCTAGTGTTATTATTTGTACATACACCTAGTTAAGCTGATGCCTAATAGAACCTAAGTCAGAAAGAGTTTCAAACTATTACTAAGGAATTCCAATCAATTAAGCTCATGAGAAACAATTCCAATCTCAAAACCCATTTTCAACTCTAATAGGATTTCACTCTCAATCACATGATGTAGCATTCTTTGAATGCAGCAAGTTTTGTCTGCTACCAAAGAATGAACAAGCACACACATGCATAAAGGCTAATACTTAATTATGCAGCAAGTTCTTCTCTATTGGAATTGTATTCCTTCTTTTACCAAGGAAGCTATGCAGCTTTAAAAAAAAGTTAAATAAAGAAAAGACTAGCTACTCAGCTTAGCTCCAAGAATGGATGGAGCTTCACCCCTTGCCTGTTTCAGATAGGAAACGTATTCACCAAAGTGCATTGTAAATAAGGTGCTTTGGTATTTGGTCAGCTGTATGCGTTTCCTGAGTGACTCAGTGATCGAACCATTGTAGCCTGCTTTACGTATCAAAGAATCAATGGCCTCAATTGTAGACCAACCTGAAACCCAAACAAACATAGATAAGCAAGTAATTTTACTCCCTAGTTGTCTCTTTTGTTCGTAACGACTAACAAAAGACACATTTGTGAGGTTAATAAATTATAACCATATAGTATGTCAGCAAGAAGCTCAGGACACATGTAATAAGGAGTTCCAACAACCTATACAAGAAGATATAAGAAGAGTGAAAATAGAAACATGTATAGTAGAATAAATATAGTAGAATGTAGTAAAGTGAAAACATAGAAGTGAAAACATAGATGCTTAGTAAAGTTGGTCTTACTATATAGAAGAATATTAGAATTTTCTTCCAGAACGTGGCATGTTGTCTCAAAAATTACTTGACAGCCAATTATAAGCCTAAGTATGAACACACTGTTGCAGCAGGATGTTATAAGCCTAAGTATGCATTTATCTTGTCCTGCTTCCAACTTGAAAGCTTCGTCATCAGGTGAACTAGCATCCAAGTATTCATTCACATCCCAATTAAGGTAACTCACTGTGATGAAATAGAAGGGCAAAACTTGATTATTTACTTTAAAAACAAAATATGATAAATCAATGCATGAATCAAAGGCTACTTTGAACAGAATATTTTCGCTATAACAATTTGTATAACCGGGGTAGTGTTTACTTTCAGCAACTACCTGGACTTTAAAATCTTTTGTAGCCATTGGAATGACCTCGGACTCAAAATCATTTGCATTAGGATAACAGCTCCTAAAAAAGTATTACCAAAGAAAATGAAAATCACTTCATATTTATGAGATGGACTTTGAAGTGTTTCAATATAATCCTATTCATAAAAAGAAAGTCAGCTTAGCTTACCAAACATGTCGAATTCATTAGGAAACAGCTTTCTCTCAATCATGAGCTATGATTCCAGTTCCTTGACCTTCAAAAATGAAAACATACAAAGTGGGGGGATAGAGATTACCTCCTCTGTTGCCTCGACACACCACTGTTCTAATTCAGCCAAACCTGTCTTCACATACTCCCCATTGCTGAACGAACAACACTCACGACGCAACAGAAGACTGCAAGTAATAATCAGATTAAGTCCATAAAAAACTCGACATTCTGCAATGTTACTTGCAATGCAAAGTGGGGGGATAGAGATTACCTGTTGAATAGTTGAACATTGATGAATGAGAATATTTGAGTGAACACTTTACGTACCAAGAAAGGAGGCACCTGGTAAACCTTAATAACCAAAAAAGAATTCACATCATAAGAATTCTAGAATACAAGTATTACTAATGAATACAAATCCTGAGTTTCTTGTTATTGTTCTTCAGCCACTGAATGTCTGTGACATTTGGTCGCAGTTGTTTAACTGTTAGCATTGAAGAAAGACTAGCAGTGTAGCTTGAGTTTATAATCAATACTAGAAAGAACCATGAGGCCATCACCACTCTAGTTAAGCTGCTGTGCATTTTTTCCCCTGCAAGAGAAAAGCATAGAATTCACTTGACTGTTTTCAATTAATTAGGAGCTTTCTTTAACCCCAAAATTGCAAATGAGTCTGAGATTGAAACAATGATACTCACTATGAGCAAAGAAGAGTGAAGAGAAGGTAAACCAAAGAGCTGTGCTGAGCTGGATCTTCCAATTTCCTTGAAACTCAGGATTGGGTTCTCTCTCAAGCCACCAAACTACTAACATTGTGTAAATCAAAATTAAAGCTATAACCATCCACAATTGCCAGGTAAAGGGCTTCATAAACATCCATGCTGATTCTTCAGGATTAGCTTGAACTATCATTGACAATCCTGATTCTGCATATGGTACGGTAAAATCCACATACTGCAATCTTTCCTCTATTATGGTCATGTCTCCAACAACAGCATCATAAGTCTTTCATCATTATTTAACCACGCGTGAAATAAAAAAAGTCTCAATCAATAAAATGAAAACAAAATGATAGTCAAAATTTAAGTCTTCAACTGAAAGGGATAATAATCAAATAGGAAGCAATAAATACTACTTAATATTAGACCAAAATAAAAACATTTTTTACCTGTATACACAATCCCAGTAAAGGGGGTATCTCCTTTTTCAGGTTGTCTCGTATCATCCCATATATTTTTTCAAGGAAGGCAGTAAGCTGTTGCTTAAACAGAAGTGCCGCAAATTAAATCTATGACTATGTAAGTAAAAATAAAACCCTAGAAATTAGAAAATAGAAAAAGGGGTACCTGAAGAAATGGGAACCGTTGATAGCGAGCTAGGAACGCTGACGGCGAGTTAGTAACGGCGACGGCGACGGCGACGACGAGATACAGAGGAACAACGAGCTGAACAGCATGAGGCGGAGAGGAACAGATCGAGTGCGACGGAGTGAGAGAGTGAACAGAGTGTGTGGGAGTGAGGGAGTGAGAGAGTGAACAGAGTGCTGGTGGGGGAGAGGAAGGGAGTGAGTGCGACGAAGTGAGGGAGTGAGAGAGCGAACGGAGTACGTGGGAGTGAGGGAGTGAGGAACTGAAATTTTAGGTTTCAGTGGAGCGCGAATGAGAGAGATGAGGGAGTGTGAAAATTTTGGGATTTTGAGTGAAAAACACACTTTAAGAATCGGTTGTTTAAGAAACCGATTCCAAATTAACAGTTTCAGAATCGGTTGTTTACACAACCGATTCCAAATGTCTAAATATGCACATTTAGAATCGGTTGTTTAAACAACCGATTCTAAATGAATCAAAACATCTCCCAAACATCAATTTATTTACAAAATTGCCACCGCGCCTACATTTTGAATCGGTTATCCAAATAACCGATTCAAATTAGTGCTTTTTAAAGCACATTTTGCAGTAGTGTACCTAGTCGAAGTTATAGTTAGCTGTAGAAGTTGCAGTGTAATTAGTAACAGTAGAAGGTGTAGTTAGTAGTTGGCATATTGGGCCTAGTCGAAATATGGGCCTGGGCCTGACTTTAGGTTTTGTGTATAAATAGGGATCACTAGTTAGTGAATAATAACGCTTTTTTGATTGCCTTTTAACCTAATCCTATCACTTTACAGTCTCACTGTTTTATTGCTCCCTTTCCTCTCTCTAGCGCCGTCGCTCTCCCTTCCCTCTCCTGTCTGCTGCGCTGTAGAATCCCCAACAGAAATGGGCCAGTCGAATGGGCTAGTCGAAATTATGGGCCTGGGCCTATTTCATTGTATATATATATATACTGATGTCAGTAGCATGTAATTCAGACCTACTTTTATGAAATTCAGTGCAACTTTTACCTATTATTATATTGCCCTACTTATTCCTGCTGTACCTTGCGCCGCCACTTCCTTTTCTTGTCCCTTTCACGTCTTTATCCCCAACAAACTGGTATCAAGAGCTTGTTAGATCCTTACAAAATCTATCAAGATTCATGGCAGCGCGAGACAACTCTGGGGGAGGTATTCCGGGGAACCTCCCAATCTTCGACGGAAAGGACTATGAACGTTGGTGTGCGCAGATGAAGGTGCTGTTTCGATATCAAGATGTTCTTGATGTCGTGAATGATGGTGTTCCACCCTTGGCAGCAAACGCCACTGAAGCGGTGAGGAACAACCACCATTCGCTGAGGAAGAAAGATGGAAAATGGCTGTTTTTGATTCACCAATGCGTTGATTCCAACATCCTGAACCTGATCATCGACTGTGATTCAGCAAAGGCAGCTTGGGACATCCTAAAGAACTCGTATGGAGGAGCAGATAGGCTGAAGAAGATACGTCTACAGTCGCTCAGGAAGCAGTACGAGGGCTTGAAGATGACAGATGGAGAATCGATTGGAGATTTCATTACGAGGTTAGTAGCATTAACTAATCAAATGAAAGGTAATGGTGAAACTGTGACTGAAGTAAATAAAGTCGAAAAGGTGCTCAGATCCTTAACCCTGGAATTCGACTATGTTGTAACTGCTATCGAAGAATCCAAGGACCTAGATACATTGAAGTTAGATGAACTTCAGGGTTCCTTAGAGGCGCATGAATTGAGAATAAGGCAGAGAAGTTCAGAAAAAGAAACTGAACAAGCCTTGCTTTCATACTCCTCTAAGAGAAATTGGAAGGCAGGCAACAAGGAGAAGGGTAGAGAAAAAGGATCAAGCAGTAAGAAGAAAGAACAAGGATCTTTCGACAAGAAGAAAGGAGACCTGTCGAAAGTTCAGTGTTATAACTATCAGCAATTTGGGCATTATAGGAACAAGTGTAAAAACAAGAAAGTTCCTAGGGATAAAGATGCAGAAGCCAAGTTTGCTAATAATGATGACTCAGACTCTGACTCAGAGGAGTTAATGTTGATGGCTGTCGAAGATGAGATTCGACTCGATGAAGGAATTGCTGAAAGTAGCGAGCAAAATAGTGGGAACACTTGTATAAGTGGATTCACTTGTGATGCTCAAAATACTTGTGCGATGTGTGTGTGGCAGGGCAGTGGAAACACTGGTAATGCCTCCAACATTGCCAGCAATGATAATGAAGAATTGTCATTCATGACAGCTACTGACCCGGAATTACTGTTGTTGAAGGCTGATACAAATTCGACTGAAGAGAAGTCTGTCGAATGGTATCTCGACACAGGATGTTCAAATCACATGTGTTGTCACAAGGAGTGGTTTGTCGAACTGGAGCAGATAAGCAAGAAGATAAGGTTTGCAGATAACAGTAAAGTTACTGCTGAAGGAGTAGGTACCATAAAGTTCCTGTCGAAAGATGGTAAGTGGTGCTACATCCAAGGGGTATTTTATGTACCAGATATGAAGAGCAATCTGCTAAGTATTGGGCAGATGATCGAAAAGAAATTCACCGTCGAAATGGGTGATAACAGTCTCAGCCTGTTTGATTCGACCAAGAAGTTGATCCTGAAGGTGTTAATGCAGAGTAACAGAACCTTCAAGATCAAATTGCAAGTAGTCGAAGAACATTGCCTCAAGAGTACTGTCGAAGAGGAACACTGGAAGTGGCACAGAAGATTTGGCCACCTCAACTTCAAGAGCTTGAGTCAACTACATGAAAAGAAGATGGTTCATGGGTTGCCTGCAGTAAAAGTACCTGTCGAAGTTTGCGAGAGTTGTTGCAAGTCGAAGCAACCAAGAAACTCGTTTAAATCAGAAGTACCTAGCAGAGCAGAGAAGAAGCTAGAGGTGATATTTTCTGATGTCTGTGGTCCTTTCGAAGTATGTTCCTTAGGAGGGAATAAGTACTTTGTCACCTTCATTGACGAATACACTAGAATGTCCTGGGTGTATTTGATCAAAAGGAAGAGTGAAGTACTAGAAATATTCAAGAAGTTTAAGGTAATGATTGAAAAGCAGAGTGAATGTGCAATCAAAATCCTTAGAAGCGATGGAGGTGGTGAGTACAATTCTCATGGATTTGTCGAATTCTGTGAGAAAGAAGGAATTGTGCATGAAGTCACTGCACCTTACACGCCTCAGCATAATGGTACTGCTGAGAGGAAAAACAGGACCATCCTCAACATGGTAAGAAGTATGTTGAAGGAGAAGAAACTACCTCATAGTTTATGGGGTAGAACTTGTAGCCACAGCAGTGTATATTCTGAACAAATGCCCCACAAAGAGATTGACTGGGAAGACACCTGAAGAAGCTTGGCTAGGAAGAAAGCCAAGTGTCAAGCATTTCAGAATAATTGGCTCAGTATGCTATAGACATGTCCCTGAGCAACTAAGAAGCAAGCTGGATGATAGAGCACAACAAATGATTCTTGTTGGCTATCATTCGACAGGAGCATACAAACTGTATGATCCTGTGCAGAAGAAAATAGTGAAAAGCAGAGATGTCGTAGTAGATGAGTCGAAACATTGGAACTGGGAAGAAGGCTGTGAGAAAACTACAATGATGGACTTCGACGAAGTCTCTGATCGAGATGATCAGAATGAAGAGGTCGAAACTGAAGAGCCAGAAGAACCCATTGCTGTCGAACCTTTAAGAAGGTCGCAAAGGGAAGGGCAGAGATCAGTAAGACTAGAAGGATTCGACACTTACCCAGATTCTGCTGTTACCGCAGAGGGAAACCTGACACACTTCGCACTAATGGCAGAAGCAGAACCAGTGAGCCTGGAGCAAGCCCTTAGTCACAAGCAGTGGAAGGAAGCGATGATTGACGAGTTGAAATCAATCGAGAAGAATGATACTTGGAAGCTAGTCGAACTTCCAAAAGAGAAGAAAGCCATAGGGGTGAAGTGGGTCTTCAAGACCAAAGTCAAGCCCAATGGAGAAGTGGCCAAGTACAAGGCCAGGCTAGTAGCCAAAGGGTTCCTGCAGAAACCTGGTTTGGATTTCAATGAGGTCTTTGCCCCAGTAGCCAGGATCGAAACCGTAAGATTGGTAGTAGCATTGGCAAGTCATAGAGGATGGCCCCCTGCATCAACTGGATGTAAAGTCAGCATTTCTGAATGGACCTCTGGAGGAGGAAGTCTATGTTTGTCAACCACCTGGTTTTGAGTCGAAGGGTAAAGAAGACAAAGTCTACAAGCTGGAGAAGGCCCTGTATGGGCTCAAGCAAGCTCCAAGAGCGTGGAACAAGAGAATTGATGGATTTCTCTTGGCTCAGAAGTTTATTAGATGCACTAATGAACATGGAGTGTATGTAAAGAAGAATGGAACTTCGACTCAGTTGTTGTTGTGCCTGTACGTAGATGATCTACTTGTAATTGGCAGCAATGAAGTCGAAGTCGAAGCCTTCAAGAAAGTGATGATGTCAGAATTTGAAATGAGTGATCTGGGACATCTATCATATTTCTTGGGGATGGAGTTTACCAAGACAAGTAAGGGTATACTCCTGCACCAGTCGAAGTATGCAGCTGATATCCTGAAAAGATTCGACATGAGCAACTGCAAGGAAGTTTCGACACCATCAGACACTAGCAGCAAGCTGTCGAAAGACGACGAATGGATTGAAGTAGATGCCACCTTGTTCAAACAGATTGTGGGCTCCCTGAGGTACTTGTGCAACACTCGACCTGACATTATGTTTAGTGTCGGAATGATCAGCAGATTCATGGAGAAGCCGAAAAGCTCTCATATGGTAGCAGCAAAAAGAGTACTAAGGTATGTAAAGGGAACACAAAGTTATGGTATTCTGTTCCCTAGCAAGAGTGTGTCGAAGAATGGTAATGAAGTGTTTGGCTACACTGACTCCGACTGGAGTGGAGACAGGAGTGATCGAAAAAGCACAAGTGGGTATGTCTTTATGTATGGATCGACACCCATCTCTTGGTGCTCGAAGAAGCAAAGTATTGTTGCGTTGTCCTCCTGTGAAGCAGAGTATGTAGCTGCTTCCTTTGCAGCATGTCAAGCATCATGGCTGAGCATGCTACTGGTCGAAATTGGAGTGCACAGGGTCGAAGCAATGAAGTTGTTGATCGACAACAAGTCTGCGATAGATCTCGCCAAGAATCCTGTTGCACATGGTAGGTCGAAGCACATAGAGACCAGATATCACTTCCTGCGTGACCAAGTAAACAATGAGAAGCTGAATCTGGAATATTGCTGTTCGGAACTTCAAGTAGCTGATGCAATGACCAAGCCATTGCAAAAGGGAAGATTTGAAGAACTGAGAACAATGCTTGGAATGATGTCGCTCAGCAATGTGAATTAGGAGGGAATATTGAGATATGCCTAGTAATTCTATTGCTTGTAATTATAGTAGGTGTAGTTAGAAACCTAGTCGAAATGGGCCAGTCGAATGGGCTAGTCGAAATTATGGGCCTGAGCCTGTTTCATTGTATATATATATCCTGATGTCAGTAGCATGTAATTCAGACCTACTTTTATGAAATTCAGTGCAGCTTTTACCTATTATTATATTGCCCTACTTATTCCTGCTGTACCTTGCGCCGCCACTTCCTTTTCTTGTCCCTTTCACGTCTTTATCCCCAACATATTTGTGGTACAACGTAATCTGTATTATTTTCATTTAAGTAAATTCCTGAAGCACTCTTTTAATCCCTTATTGTTTATTTCTTTGCCCTTTAGTGTTTTCTTTGTTGTGTGACTCTTCATAAAAAGTTGTTTGTCATTGTAAAAAATGATAAAAAATGTCATTGCGATGCAGAACCTCAAGGCAACCAAGTGGACATTTTGGGCTCAGTTTTAACAACTATTCTTTTTTCAGACATTTTTCAATTCTTCTTTACTTGCTTGAGCTTCTTTCTTCGCGACTTTCATATTTGTTATGGATTGACCCAATCCACAATAATGAGGCCCAACACCAAATGCAGATCCATCAACCGATGGTTGAGATCGCAACGCAAGATCGGACGGTCCTGATTCATCAGGTCAAACACCATCAAACTCTATAAATAAGCATTGAATGCTTCATCAAAGGTACACACTCTTTCCTACTCTTCACCTTTAATTAGCTCTCTGGCTGACTTGAGCGTCGGAGTGTCCCCGCAGGTACCACCTGCCCCGGATCGGAAGCGGAGCTCGGTTGATCAAGACCAACCCCTACCAACTACCTCGGATCAGACTTGGTGTCCAAGATCGGATACCGGTCTAAAGGTACGGTACAGAACATTGGCGACCACAGTGGGAGGATCTTGTACTCTAGTTCCTCTCCCATCTCCTTGATTGACGATGGCCCCGACCTTACGTCATAGGACTATCCTGAATGTCGGTGAAGGGCCGGTCCTGCAGCAAGTGACTTCGGAAGAAGTGGCGGTCATCTTACCCCTTAGCCCGGTGCATGCTCGAAGCTCGGCTACGGCTATGGTGCATGGGAGCCCATCTCGGAACCGGCTTCCGCCTCCCCCTCCGACCGTCCAGGTACCGGTCGATGCTGTTCAACAGCTCATCCTGTTCCTAAATCGACGAGCCGAGGTCGACCAGCAGGAAAGACAACGCTACACCCAGTTAGAAGCTCAGGTTGCTGAGACCCGAGCTCGTAACATCCCGGATCAGATTTTCTCTCTGCGCAACTCTTCAAGTGGAACGACTCATGGCCGCGGCCGCCGCCGATCTCCGGCTTGGGGGAGATACCATCACCGCACTCCACCTTGTCATAGAGGAGCGCGGGGATCGGAGATTCCCCCAAGTCGGACCCCGGATGATTCCTATGGTCCTGAGGGTTCCCCTCGGCCTAGCTCGTTTCTGTTTTCCTCTTCTCCGAGGCGACGTTCCAGAAGTCGGAAAAGGTCTCCGAGGCAGGAGCGTCGACGCCCTAGCTCACGGGGGTCCCCCGGCAAGTATGGCTACCGACGATCTCCACCCCTTGAGAGGTCGGCAAAGCGTAAAGGACCCTTTACAACTAAAATCGACTACTTTCCGGTGCCCAAGCACTTAGAGAAGCCCCCTGAAGGTCTGAAAATGCATGACGGGACTGGCGATCCAGATCGCCATCTCGACTACTTTGACACGGTTATGCAATACCGCAACGTTCCAGAAGAGATAAAGTGCCGAACTTTTCCCCTCACTCTAGAGAAGGCGGCTCTAGACTGGTTCAGGGCTCTTAAGCCAAATACAATCTCCTCTTGGGATCAGTTGGCCAAGCTCTTTTCTGCACACTTCGCCCACTCGAAGATGAAGCCTAAATCTCGGAAGGTATTGCAGGCAATTCGACAAGGAGAAAATGAGTCCCTCCGGGACTATATAGAGAGATTCAACAGAGAAGCTGCTCAAGTTCGGAACCTCGACGACTCCTTCCGTCTTTTCTTCATGGAGGCTGGCCTTCGTGAAGGAAGTCTATTTCAGATAGACGTCGGGGTCAACCAAGTTGAGTCGCTTGCCGAGTTCCTCCAGCGATCTCAGAAGTATATCGATCATGAAGAAGGGATTAACGCAGGAAGGCCACGTTTCTCTTAGGTCTCGGAATGAGCCTACGGGCGTGATGTAATCCGACTTTGTAAAATGTTTAACCATCTAATATATATGGGTCGGCTACAATTTTCCTCACATTTATTGCTTAGTAAAAGTAAGTTCCGAGGTTGGATGGAAGGATTTGGGATCGGTCGAGCGATCGCCTTAAAGTTTCACGCTAAAACCGGAACTCCACCTAGGATCGGAACCCCTGATGGTTCCTACTGATCCGAGGGTTCCCCTCGGCCCGGCTCATCTCTGGCTTCCTCTTCTCCGAGGCGACGTTCCAGAAATCGAAAAAGGTCTCCGAGGCAGGAACGTCGGCGCTTTTGCCCACAGAGATCCTCCGACTTTAAATTGACACCTCGAGTCCCTCAGGTGGTCACGTTTTAAATGGCCGAGTTTGCCATTACCCCGAAGGGCGAGTTCGATCTGGGCCGAGTCCCGGTAAACTGCCCTGAAGGCGACTTTAAATTGACACCTCGAGTCCCTCAGGTGGTCACGTTTTAAATGGCCGAGTTTGCCATTACCCTGAAGGGCGAGTTCGATCTGGGCCGAGTCCCGGTAAACTGCCCTGAAGGCGACTTTAAATTGACACCTCGAGTCCCTCAGGTGGTCACGTTTTAAATGGCCGAGTTTGCCATTACCCCGAAGGGCTAGTTCGATCTGGGCCGAGTCCCGGTAAACTGCCCTGAAGGCGACTTTAAATTGACACCTCGAGTCCCTCAGGTGGTCACGTTTTAAATGGCCGAGTTTGCCATTACCCTGAAGGGCGAGTTCGATCTGGGCCGAGTCCCGGTAAACTGCCCTGAAGGCGACTTTAAATTGACACCAGTTGATCACGTTTTTAACATAGCCGAGGCTGGTGGCAAACACCCTTGCTGGTATAAGCCCGGCCTCGAAGATCTTTTGACAAGACCCGTATCTCGGGCACTCTGAGGCTGGGGGCAGACACCCTCGTTGGCATAAGCCCGGCACTCAAAGATCTTTGACAAGACCCGTATCTCGGGCACTCCGAGGCTGGGGGCAGCCCTGTTTGTAGCTATAAGCCCGGCCTTGAAGAAGGTCGCCACGAAGGTCCGACCTCAATTTCAAAAACTCTCACAAAGTCCATATAAGGCATCAAGTCTAGCTCGCCCCAAGACGACCCGACTTGGGGGGCAACTGTTATGGATTGACCCAATCCACAATAATGAGGCCCAACACCAAATGCAGATCCATCAACCGATGGTTGAGATCGCAACGCAAGATCGGACGGTCCTGATTCATCAGGTCAAACACCATCAAACTCTATAAATAAGCATTGAATGCTTCATCAAAGGTACACACTCTTTCCTACTCTTCACCTTTAATTAGCTCTCTGGCTGACTTGAGCGTCGGAGTGTCCCCGCAGGTACCACCTGCCCCGGATCGGAAGCGGAGCTCGGTTGATCAAGACCAACCCCTACCAACTACCTCGGATCAGACTTGGTGTCCAAGATCGGATACCGGTCTAAAGGTACGGTGCAGAACAATATTGATGTTATGTTTTTGGGATACTGAGATTTGGAGGATGTTTTCAACGGGTTGGCAAAGAGGCATCGGGTTGCACTGATAGACGCCACAAGAGGATGTATTTGTTGCAACATAGAGTTTTGATAGCTTATTGAGTATTCTTGTGATTCTAACAAGCCTTTTTACTATTTTTTGACAGTAGTTTTACAATAAAAAAGGTATTGTTTCATTATTTTATTGTAGTTATTAGAACTTAGAAAATTATGACTTTTTGCTTTCAAGAGTGTTTAATAAAAAATGAAAGATTTTTAGCATATTTTTTATTTTTTAAGTACTTGTATGAAATAGTTTCCTAAACTTCCTTGCGAGATACTCCCTCCCTTCCTTGCGAGATACTCCCTCCGTTCCCTATTATAAGAAGATTTTTGGAGTTAATTTTGGTCCCAAATATAAGAAACTATTCGAGTTTTTAGTGTATATTTATTGCTTAAATACCAATTTTACCCGTATTGAATGTTTTGTCTTTTCAGTTTTTAAGGTGCGTGTGAGTAGTGCACATAAATCTAATTTGAGGGGAGTTATTTTACATGTGGAGTTGAGTGGAGGGTATTTTGGAGACATAAATCTAACAAGAATTAAATGAGCTTATTGGTAGCGACATCTATTTTACCAGCTTATGTTGCATGGATATTCTCCATTCTGAAGTGCAAAATATCAACTCGATGAAGATATGTCTGGGTGTAGGGTCTGGAAAAAGCAGCATGCACTATTTTAGCCATTTTTTGTGTGAATCCAAAACTGACACTACAAGAATTTCGTACATTTCCGGCGGCCAAAATCCGCCGGTAATGGCCAAAATCGACGACATTACCGGCGGATTTTGTCCGCCGGAAATTCATCCGCAGGTAACGGTCACTGGCGGATTTTCCGCCGGTAATTTCCGGCGGATTTTCCGTCGGAAAAATCCGCCGGTAATTATTTTTAAAATTTTTTTTTTTTAGAAATCCGCCGGTAATCACCTAAAATCCGCCGGTAATCACCCGAAATCCGCCGGTAATTATTTAATTTTTTTTAAAAAAAATGTTTTTTAAATACGTTAATTTAAAAAATTAATATTATTTAAATTTTTTTGTTTTTTTAAATTTATTTCTTTTTTTAAATTCGTTTATTTTAATTTATTTATTATTTAATTTATTTCTTTTTTAAAATTCGTTTATTTAAAAAATTAATATTATTTTAATTATTTAATTATTTATGTGAAGAGATTGAGAAAAATAAAGTGTATGTATGTGAGATTGAGAAGAACGTGTATAAATGTATAAATGTGTGAAGATTTTGAGAAGAGATTGAGAATAAAGTGTATAAATGTGTGAAGATTTTGAGAAGAGATTGAAAAAAATGAAGTGTATGTATGTGAGATTGAGAAGAAAGTGTATAAATGTATAAATGTGTGAAGATTTTGAGAAGAGATTAAGAATAAAGTGTATAAATGTGTGAAGATTTTGAGAAGAGATTGAGAAAAATGAAGTGTATGTATGTGAGAAGATTTGATAAGAGATTGAATGAGAAGGAAGAAGAAAGAGGAAATAAAGATTTGAGAGAAATATGAGAGAGAGATATGTAGAGAAATTTATGGAGATTGGAGAGTATGAGAAGGAAATAAAGAGTGAAATGAGAGAATGAGAAGAGTGTAGGAGAAAGTTGTATTTATAGGAAATGAGAAAGAGTGTAAAAAAATTAAATAAATAATTTTTCAAAAATAATCCGCCGGAAATGGCTATTACCGGCGGATTTTTAAAAAAATTTATTATTTTTTTTTAAAAAAAATCCGCCGGTAACGCTCAAAATCCGCCGGTAACGTTCAAAATCCGCCGGTAATTTACCAGGGGATTAAATCCGCCGGTAATTTACGGGCGGATTTAATCCACCGGAAATGGGCGAAATTCTTGTAGTGTGAAATCACAGAAAGATGCATGTACCTTTGGCTTTTCATACGATTGACTTTATGGGATCTAATAATTGACAAGTATTAGCCTATCTTTGTTTGGTTTACAAAAGAAACTGAGAGGAAAAAAAAGTAAGGGAATGGGAAGAAAAATGGTAGAAAATGAGATGTTTCTCTTCTCTTGTTTGATAGGAGAAAAAAATAAGAGGAAAGAAAAGTGTATATATATAAATTGACAAAACTAACATTTAATAAAAAAGTAAAATATTTTTTATTACAATACATTAATTTTAGTGCAAGGTTAAATATGTCACTTAAATAAAAAATTGTGTTTTCCCTTACTTTTCATCTCAAAATAGGACCCACTAAAACTTTTCTTTCCTTACTATTTTATAAGGCAACCAAACAAAGAAAAATGGTGTATTCCCTTACTTTTCTTTCTTTTCCTTTCTTTTCTCTTGGTTTTCATGGCTACCAAACACACCATTAGTCTTTTAGAATTCCTTTCATCTGATTTGCTCCATGAATTGTTGAGCATGCATGAGTGGACAGCAAAACGAAACCGACCCGTATCCGAACTACTGTGTCCGGGCGGGTGTGTTCGGTTGGGCGGGTGGTCGGATTGAAGAAACCGGTTTCAAGTGAACAAATATAGTCAATTTTGGATGTGATAAACTCAATCCGTTCATACCCATACCCAATCGACTAAAGGATGTTCTTATAGTTTGCTGCCAAATTCAAAGCAAATTGACGTGACCATCCAAGCTAGAAGTAGTTGTCATTTGACTTTTCAATCATTTTTTTTAACCCAACTTTTTTCGGGTCGCTCTTTCTCTCTCACCCATGTCACTTCCGTTTTTTCACTACTCTCTCTCACCCATGTCACTTCCGTTTTTACACTACTCTCCCTCCGTGTCGTTGAGAAACTTTTAAAAGATTTAAACCGAACAAAACCGCCTGCCGGAACCGCCACCCGACAGAACCGCGACCGCTGAAACCGATACTCAAAACGGTCAGAAATGGTTGCTTCATCTACTCCTCGGTTTTACTTCGGATCAACCATTTCCAAACCGAATCCGTATCACCCGACCGTTTGTCCAGCCCTAATAACTATACTAAACCATGAACAGTCCAACTGGACTGTTCACATAACCTGCCATGTATAATCCGACAGAAAGCCATGTAATCAGTAATCAGTAAATAAATACGTTGCTCTCATCTCACCAATATTGATCATCCAATAATTGCCGAATATGTATTAAAATGGAATTCGTTTATAACAGCTAATAATTAGTAAAACCGTCCCACCGAAATTCATGCCCATGAGATCAAATGTTTAATTCGCATTATTATGCATTTCGAGAATTCGAATTTCAAAACAATTTTAACGGTACAATGTTAAAATTGGTTTTAATAAATGTGCATAAACAGTAATTTCAAAAGAAAATTGGTTTGTGCATATCTCATCATTAATATTTACGTTTACAGCTATTAACTGATACAACCATTGACCATTATACCTGACACAAAACACATACAAGTATGGAAGTTTCCATATACATATTCAAAAACAATAAATTGCATGAATTTCAAATTTAAAATTCATTATTATTCTCATTTGTTAGACCAGATAGAATGCATACAGATTCGCTATGTCCATTCAATAGGTTCACTACATAATAGGAACTAGGAAACAAAGTTACAAATATGAATTTGGTAGTATTATGCGACTCACATTCACACACCGGAGCAGTGCATTTCAAATTCAAATTTGAAAGACAAACAATTAATAATAATACAATAATAATAAATGCAGAGCAAATATTCCTATTTTTTTGCAAATCATAAATGTATACTTTAATGCAGAGCAAATATCTTTTGGAATATTCTGAAATCAATATGGTAATAAATTGTTGTCAAAAAAAATATGGAAATAAATGGAATCAAAACGTCCTACCTCTTCACTTTTCTACATCAAATTATTTTCATTCTCTCTTGAAATATTTTCTCTCATTTCTTTGTTCTTCTTTTACTATTTTTTCTCTCTATTTTTTTTGTTCTAGATATTGAATCATATTTTTTATTTGTTTCTCACTCTCTTCGTGTGGTGGTATTTGTAGGTTTCACTGTGAAAATTAACAAATAAGCATTTTTTTTGTTACCATGTTATTGGTCACTACAAGAAAATCGACGATTTCCGACGGCAAAATCCGTCAGAAACGCACTGATTTTCGTCGCAAATTAACGTTTCCGACGGACAAATTGTCGTCGCAAAATCGCTCGTCGCAAATCGTTTCCGACGGCTTTTTTCGTCGCAAATCATTTCCGACGGACTTTCTGACGGATTGTTTCGTCGCAAACTCTAACACATTTTCGTCGCAAAGTCGTCGCAAATCCGTCGGAAATTTTAAAAAAAAAAAAAAAATTAAACTATACATTTTATGCAGCTTAATTACAGGTTTGAATTACTCATTAGATATGTCGGATGTTATATATTTTTACTACTTTCAAGCTATCTGGATATATAAGATCAAAAGACACCCGGTGAAACTTCTAAATACTACTTGCGTTGATGACTTCTAAATAAAATATTAAAGAGTTTACAAGATTGATATATCCTAACTAAGCAATCAGCTACTAATAGAAATGAGCTATACCTTGTATGACTTCAACCAAGTAGAAATTTGATATAAATTTCCATATCTTTGTAATATTGCCATATCTTAAAAAGAGAAAAGAATAAGAGACTATCTGTCAAATTAATGTACTGGATAATGTCATAAACAAGCTTCAAAAGTCTTGAAACTGGGAAAGGGGAAACAAGGATGATTCAAAGTACTGAAAATTGAGAATAAAATATCATTTATAGATGATAAGCAATCATTTAACCAATAATCATCACCTTAGCAACAATGCATGGCTTCCACAAGAAACCTAATGATTTATTTATGATAAAAAGAAACCAAAAAAAAGCTAAAAACATCTGTGATTTGAGAGAATCAGCAAAGCATAAAAATCCAATGCAACCCAAATTACTGGTGTTGGTACAATCAGATTCTCTGGGAGGATTGGACAGATTCCTATTCAGATACTAGTGGATGGTGGTAGCTCTGAGAATTTTGTACAGCCTAGGATTGTGCAGTGTTTGAAACTACCCGTGGAACCAGTGCCCAACTTTAGAGTGTTAATTGGGAATGGCCAATATATGCAAACAGAAGGGTGGATTGAGAAACTCTCAGTGCAAGTGCAGGGGAATGAATTAACACTACCAGTTTATGTTCTTCCTGTGGTTGGGGCAGATCTGATATTGGGATCATCATGGCTAGCTACATTGGGACCACATGTGGCTGATTATGCCACTGCAGTGCTTAAATTCTTCTATGAAAACAAGTTTGTAGTGCTGAAAGGTGACAGGAAAGAACAACCTACAGAAGCACAACTCCATCAGTTGAAGAGTAAAAGGTGCCTACTTATAGTAGCAAAACAACATGACCAGCTAACAGAAAATCATATGCCTTTAAGGAAACAACTATTCTACAAACTTGAAGAGATTATACTTACACACTGCAAGTATCATTTGGAAACTGTTGAATGACACCAGCTGCCGTCCGTGACATTGACACTTTCAATACCTTCCCATATTGACCAAAATACTCTACTTTCTGGAGAAGCTGCAAAAATACTGATATGAATAAGGTTTCTCTAAGGACAACAGACCCAAAAAACCAAAGGAAAAAAACAGAACATGTGAGCAAGACGGAAAGATTCAGGTACTCAAGAGTGGAGGAGGTGAAAATTTTACATCTTCATCTGCCAGATTGAGAGGTAATCCAACTATGTAAACAAGGTTCCGCTGAATCACTCGCACACTACTGAGCTGCTTCCGTCCATCGAAAGATTTAGACTTCGTTTTCTGATTCTTCATCTTTTTCTCCGTGTTCATTCCATTCAACAATCTACAAAACATATGTAACACCCCATTTCTACCCGGCAATTTAAAATAAAAATATCAGAGTATAAAAATTATTTTTCAATTCATCCAAACGAGATGCTACATTTACTTCAATTTCAACATACACAAATTTATGATAAATTCATCATTTTCAAAAAAAAACATAATACGCAGCTCCTCAATAAATGGGGCGAACCCTCAAGTACTCAAAAGTCTACAACAAATAGTTCATCAACACGCAGCGGGTTAAAAGAGATAGTTTCCAAACATAGTTGTAATAACATCAATACAATTCCATCAGTGTCACATAAAATAAAACCAAAAATAACATTTATTCGCCCCCCAGGTGCTACGTATCAGAGCATGACCGACTCGAGGGATGAAGGGTTAAAAGCCTTCACTCACGGTTACCTGTAGTAATAATCAACATAAGGGGTGAGTCTAACCGTATAATGAAGCTTATAATAAGCAGTATGCCAGAGTACAGAACTATACCAATCACAGCAATACATATATATACATTTATATATATATAACAATTTTTTACAATTTTATATATATATGTAACAACTATAGTAATACATTTATAAGCAGCAGTCACCCCAATATATATATAACAACTTTTTAATATATTTATAACAAATATAATAACATATATACATACATACATACATATATATATATATATATATATATATATATATATATATACAGCTCTCACTACACAACCACGTCAACATTTATATTTGCCACACAAATATATTGCACACCGACCAAAATAATAATTGTCAATGATGAGAATGAATGTATGAAGTGCAAGTATGCATGTGGTACCATCATCCTCACTAATTTTGCCAATTGGGCACATCGTCACTTTTTGAGCCTTATTCATCGTCACTAGCTCGAGACCGCAGCCTTGCATCGTCAATATATGCACATGTATGCATGTGACTTCATGAACAACCAACAAAACATAATCATCACAACAACAACGTCATCCATATCATCATCGTCATTTTGGTCATTAAACCCATCGTCAATAACCACATCATTACCATTTGGTCATTAGTCCCATCGTCATTAACATCAACATGGCAACACAAGATTGGCGTCCAGAAACTATCATAAAAATAATCATTTTTCACCTTAAAGTAGAACATACATATAGAGGACTGAATAAGCTTCGCAACGCACTTTGGAGCACTTAAAACGGACACCCGAGTGAAAAGATAGGCCAAAAACAAAGTGGGAACAAAACTGAGACACAATGCTGAAAATGGCGCCCAGGCACTGGGCACCTAGCAGGGAACAGCAGCACACAAAACTGGCGCTGGGCAGCAACACTGGCGCCCAGGCGCCCCTCTGCGCCAACATCCTGGCGCAACATCAAAACTGGCGCAAGCAGGGATCCTGGCGCCCAGACACAGAAAACTGGCGCAGGAGGGATCCTGGCGCCCAGACACAGAAAACTGGCGCAGGAGGGATCCTGGCGCCCTTGGCGCCCAGGCACAGGGAACCTGGCGCCCAGCACAGACACAAACAGCAACACAGCAGGCAACATGCGCCCTTGGCGCCCAGGCACAGGGAATCTGGCGCCCAGCACAGACACAAACAACAACACAGCAGGCAACATGCGCCCTTGGCTTCCAGGGGAGGGGATCCTAGTGACATTTCAGAATACGCAACCTAGCAACCAAAATTCAGCACCAATGACATCAAAGCAACATAACTACCCAGAAACACAACTTAGGAACGCAACACGGGCAGCCAAAATTAGGCGCCCTTGGCGCCCAGGCACAGGGAACCTGCGCCCAAGGCGCCCCTGCGCCAAGGCAGCAACACTGAAACGCGACAAGACAGGCAACAGGCGCCCATGGCGCCCTGACAGTAACAACAATGCGTGACAATAGCAACAACAATGGCGCCTAAGGTGCCTAGGACTTGAACATCAACATCACTAAATTTCCCAATACCTCATACGCATCCATGACAACATCAAATCACCAATTTCTTTTATAATCATCATCAAAACACCCAATTTCAACACGCCACTATCAATCAAAAACTTCAATCAACATGGTTATATTTCAACTATCACTAATCAAACATCAAACAACAACCCTAAGGCGACATAGATCCTAACCCCACATACGTCCCATTATAAACCCTATTATAAAGCAAGACCCCCCTTACCTTATATTAGGCGAGCACCACTTCCCTTGAGAAAGTCACCTACAGAACCTCAGCAACAAAGGCGCCTCTTCCCTTCTCCTTGATTCGCGAACTCTCCTCCTCTCCTCTTCTCCCTTGTGCGCGCCGCACCCTTCCCTCTTCTCCTCCCTCTATTCGCCGCCCCTCCTTCTCTCTTTCTCTCCTCTTCGCAATTTCTTTCTTTTTTTTCCTCTCCTATGCGAAATGCCTTCACCTCACTAACACTCCCTCATGCGCCTACACCTTGGGCTTGGATCGCGGGCTTCCTCCAACTTAAGCCCGGTCACTAGCACCACTCCCCCTGATTTAATAAAATACCATTTTATTATTTCTAATATTTTTCCACAACCTAATTCCCAATAATTAATTAAATAAATAGCCAATTATTTTTGGGGCGTTACAACTCTCCCCCACTTAGAATATTTCGTCCTCGAAATTTACCGGCCCAAAACTAAACACCCTCCACTAACAAACTACAGCCATCTAGACAACTAGTGCCGTCTATTCTGCTGATTATCATTTCATTGATTACCAGTGGGAAGTGATTGGGCGGCCGTCCCTCCTACTTATTCAGCCAGGTAATCCAAGAAATAATAACCAGACTCGTTCATACAATCCTAACTTAAGCGATGACTACGCCACCTCCCCATCGGACTCAACAGGCTACAAACAACAACATCACCAACAACAACGGAAAGTGCCAGATACCCTGCCCTAACAGGATACCTTGCCCGATAATGCCTTATTGACAACAACAACGACCGCAACCACAAGGTACAACAACAATCGAAAGGACACTGTGAGGAATGAACCTAATCGAACGCAGTGTCTATCTACCACAGCAACAACATCAACAACCGCAACAACTTTAGTACCTTTTGAACAAGATTTTAACGACAACAGCAACGAAGACGACGACGACAACAACCACATCAGAGTCCCCAAGCTCAATTAATCGTTCACAACCACATACTGTTAGGCATAAAATCAATTCATCAACTGTATCATTAGATTATTCTCATGATCATACACAACACGTTTATGAGCAAATCACTTCCATCGTCACAGCACACCAAACAAATCATCAATCGATCACAATTATATTTAACTACGTCATCATTGAAACATGCACCTGATCAACTTACCATAAGGAACTCATCATTTACTTTTATTTCATTGCTCCTACAATGAATACAGATTGGGACTCAAACCACAATTTACAACTTCACCATTGCTCATACAATGGTTCTCACATAACACATAACACATAAACACAAATCGGGGTCACCGGGTACCCCAACGAGGGGTCACTCTCCGTAGTCAAGACGATGAAGCATCTTAACACAAGTAGCAAGATTAGTCCACAAGGCACTTAGCATACAACATTAATACGCAATCAAGAACATGTTACCGTAAAAATTCATATTATGCTTTATACTATGCTTTCGCTAATTCATAAAGTCAAGGTAATAACATTAAATTAACCACATAATAAGTTCATGCGAGCTTCCAACTATAAAATTAATTCAGCAAAAACTCACAAAACACGCAAAAATATCGTTCACAAAATCTAATGTCTTAGAAAAATTAGTATGTAGGCATCGTGGCCACTCTTATTAAGCTAGCATGTACTTCTAATAAAACTAACATGTTATTTCACTAAGTTTTTCTGAAAGGAGTAAAACATATAATCTTACCAAGACAAATTATTTGCATGATATCAATTATAATCGAATCAAAACATGTGTGGAAACATTCCTAAAGTCTAGCTTTAGTAGTTTTATACATAAACTTGATCCCCGGTAAAACTAAGGCATCATCTCTAGAGTTTAACTACAAGGATAGGAAGTAAATAACCCGTCGCACAAGTTAAGAAGGTAATTCATCTAGACGCAAGGCATAATTACATTATCAAGATAACATGGAAAATACTATAGTACCAAATCCAAGCCAAACAACAGTCACACAATCGGACTTAACTAGTTACTATGGAGCAACTATAAACTCGCTACCAAAACAAAATGCCAAGAAAGCAAAAGTCACACGAGCACGACAACCACGTTACACATATACAGTTCACAGTCATAAACAAACATTACGAAAATAAAGAGTTCGCACCAAGAAAACACAATACAGCAAACAATACCAGCAGGGTATCTCCCCCGCTAGTCCTCTTACCATCAGCAGTCTTCGGTTTGCCCTTTCACCTGCAGGAGCATCACTTACTACACAAGCAATGGTTAGAACTAAAAGACAACACTCTATTGTCAATCGACACAACGACTCGACGACTTGGTCGGACGGACCAACCATTGCTCTGATACCACTAATGTAACACCCCATTTCTACCCGGCAATTTAAAATAAAAATATCAGAGTATAAAAATTATTTTTCAATTCATCCAAACGGGATGTTACATTTACTTCAATTTCAACATACACAAATTTATGATAAATTCATCATTTTCAAAAAAAAAACATAATACGCAGCTCCTCAATAAATGGGGCGAACCCTCAAGTACTCAAAAGTCTACAACAAATAGTTCATCAACACGCAGCGGGTTAAAAGAGATAGTTTCCAAACATAGTTGTAATAACATCAATACAATTCCATCAGTGTCACATAAAATAAAACCAAAAATAACATTTATTCGCCCCCCAGGTGCTACGTATCAGAGCATGACCGACTCGAGGGATGAAGGGTTAAAAGCCTTCACTCACGGTTACCTGTAGTAATAATCAACATAAGGGGTAAGTCTAACCGTATAATGAAACTTATAATAAGCAGTATGCCAGAGTACAGAACTATACCAATCACAGCAATACATATATATACATTTATATATATATATATATATATATATATAAGAATTTTTTACAATTTTATATATATATGTAACAACTATAGTAATACATTTATAAGCAGCAGTCACCCCAATATATATATATAACAACTTTTTAATATATTTATAACAACTATAATAACATATATACATATATATATATATATATATATGTATATATATATATATATATATATATATATATATATATATATATATATATATATATACAGCGCTCACTACACAACCACGTCAACATTTATATTTGCCACACAAATATATTGCACACCGACCAAAATAATAATTGTCAATGATGAGAATGAATGTATGAAGTGCAAGTATGCATGTGGTACCATCATCCTCACTAATTTTGCCAATTGGGCACATCGTCACTTTTTGAGCCTTATTCATCGTCACTAGCTCGAGACCGCAGCCTTAATTGCATCGTCAATATATGCACATGTATGCATGTGACTTCATGAACAACCAACAAAACATAATCATCACAACAACAACGTCATCCATATCATCATCGTCATTTTGGTCATTAGACCCATCATCAATAACCACATCATTATCATTTGGTCATTAGACCCATCGTCATTAACATCAACATGGCAACACAAGATTGGCATCCAGAAACTATCAGAAAAATAATCATTTTTCACCTTAAAGTAGAACATACATATAGAGGACTGAATAAGCTTCGCAACGCACTTTGGAGAACTTAAAACGGACACCCGAGTGAAAAGATATGCCAAAAACAAAGTGGGAACAAAACTGAGACACAATGCTGAAAATGGCGCCCAGGCACTGGGCGCCTAGCAGGGAACAGCAGCACACAAAACTGGCGCTGGGCAGCAACACTGGCGCCCAGGCGCCCCTCTGCGCCAACATCCTGGCGCAACATCAAAACTGGCGCAGGCAAGGATCCTGGCGCCCAGACACAGAAAACTGGCGCAGGAGGGATCCTGGCGCCCAGACACAGAAAACTGGCGCATGAGGGATCCTGGCGCCCAGGCACAGGGAACCTGGTGCCCAGCACAGACACAAACAGCAACACAGCAGGCAACATGCGCCCTTGGCGCCCAGGCACAGGGAACCTGGCGCCCAGCACAGACACAAACAGCAACACAGCAACACAGCAGGCAACATGCGCCCTTGGCGCCGAGGGGAGGGGATCCTAGTGACATTTCAGAATACGCAACCTAGCAGCCAAAATTCAGCACCAATGACATCCAAGCAACATAACTACCCAGAAACACAACTTAGGAACGCAACACGGGCAGCCAAAATTAGGCGCCCATGGCGCCCAGGCACAGGGAACCTGCGCCCAAGGCGCCCCTGCGCCAAGGCAGCAACACTGAAACGCGACAAGACAGGCAACAGGCGCCCATGGCGCCCAGACAGCAACAACAATGCGTGACAATAGCAACAACAATGGCGCCTAAGGCGCCTAGGACTTGAACATCAACATCACTAAATTTCCCAATACCTCATACGCATCCATGACAACATCAAATCACCAATTTCTTTTATAATCATCATCAAAACACCCAATTTCAACACGCCACTATCAATCAAAAACTTCAATCAACATGGTTATATTTCAACTATCACTAATCAAACATCAAACAACAACCCTAAGGCGACATAGATCCTAACCCCACATACGTCCCATTATAAACCCTATTATAAAGCAAGACCCCCCTTACCTTATATTAGGCGAGCACCACTTCCCTTGAGAAAGTCACCTACAGAACCTCAGCAACAAAGGCGCCTCTTCCCTTCTCCTTGATTCGCGAACTCTCCTCCTCTCCTCTTCTCCCTTGTGCGCGCCGTACCCTTCCCTCTTCTCCTCCCTCTATTCGCCGCCCCTCCTTCTCTCTTTCTCTCCTCTTCGCAATTTCTTTCTTTTTTTCCTCTCCTATGCGAAATGCCTTCACCTCACTAACACTCCCTCATGCGCCTACACCTTGGGCTTGGATCGCGGGCTTCCTCCAACTTAAGCCCGGTCACTAGTACCACTCCCCCTGATTTAATAAAATACCATTTTATTATTTCTAATATTTTTCCACAACCTAATTCCCAATAATTAATTAAATAAATAGCCAATTATTTTTGGGGCGTTACAACATACATATATATACTCACCAAGATAAATACATAATGAAAAGGTCTAGTTTGGTCTTAGTATAAATAACTTGAAAGCTCTAAGAAATAGAAAGTTCTACAACTTAAATTTTCCTTTGATCACACTACTCAAAACATAAAAACTTAATAGGTTTAACAACATTTCAAAGCCTGCATGAATACTGTTAAGAGAATAACCTCTTACAGGTATAACATATCAATGTTTAGATTGGTTCATCTTTTGTGGTTTTCTCAGTCATTGATAACCTATGTATTTTATTTTGATTCAAATTCACCATCAAAAGATTCAAGTGAAGAAGATATACATTTCCTTGAGATTATCCAAGTCAGTGAACACATTGCCAATGGGTCCATATAAGAAGTTGTGGCTTAAATTCCTGCAAGACAAAAGTGGTGATTTTGCTACCATTTTAAAATATCAATAACCATATCAGCATATCATCAATGGAAATCGATATGAATGTAACTCGCAGATGTCTTGGTTTTTTCATGATTGGTAATGAATGGGGGATATTTTGGCTCAAATAATTGCAAGCCATATTTCTGCGACAAAGAATCATAATCATCAGAAAAAGCACTGCTAAAGATACAAGTATAAATGCAGGAACAAAATCAACAGAACAGTAGGCTTACATATGTGTGGCATTGGGAGGTAAACCATATGGTATTTCACCCATTATGTTGTTAGAACTTGTAACAGCCCGAAAATAGTAGATTAATTTTCTAGTTAATTAAATGAGGTTTAGGTGGTAGGAGATAATTAATTAATTGATTTAATTAATTATTTAGGGTTTTGAGTGTTAAATAAATAGAATTATTTATTTGGATAATTGGACCTAGGGTTAGGTTTAGATGGTGGTGGCGAGTTGAAGTGGATTAGGAGAAGCCCATGATTAGGTCATTAAGTGGAAGCCCATGTCCATTAAGCTAGGCGCCTATATGATGCCAATCTTAGGGTTTGGTGATTCATTCCAACACTTTAGAAAAAATAGAGAGTGGGACGGCTTGGAGAGAGGAGAGGCGTGAAACCCTAAGAGAGAGATGAAAGAAGAAGGGCGCAAAACCCTAGTGGAAAAGAAGATGTGTACGGCCAAACCCTAGAGGAGAGAGAGAGGAAGATTTCGCATGCACCAAGGAGGGAGAGGAGGATCTTAGTTGCTGAATTTTGATGGTAGCTTGCTCACCAAGAGATAGGTGTTCTTCAATTAATAAGGTAAGGGGGCTCTCGTTCATAGTTAATAATTTATAAACCACGAAATCATGGGGACTAGGTGTTAGGAGTAGTTGTTTAAATTGGTTCATGAAATATTTGAGTGATTGGGTGATCGTTTGATGAACAATATAATTGCCGTTGATGCTTATAACATCTATATGTGGCTGTTTTGCTGTTTTATTAACTGTATATGTTGCTGTCACGGTTTCATAAAATGCATAGGTTGCTGTTTGTGCTGTTTTATAAAATAGATATGTGCTGTAATTGTTTCATAAAATGGGTATATTGCTGTTTTTATTTATAATGTTGTTGCTGTTTTTATTAATAATATTGTTGCTGTTTTTATTTATAATGTTGTTGTTGTTTTTATTAATAATATTGTTGCTGTTTTTATTAATAATGCTGTTGCTGTTTTCATTAATAATGCTGTTGCTGTTTTTATAAATAATGCTGTTGCTGTTTTTTATAAATGATGCTGTTACTATTTTTATTAAGATGCTGTTGCTGTTAATTTTTAGTTGTTGTTTATCAATTAAAATAGGTGCTGTTTTTGTCGTCAAAGTGTTGCTGTTTTCAATTAAAATAGGCGCTGTTTTTGTCGTCAAAGTGTTGCTGTTTTCGCTATTTTATAAATTAAAATAGGTGCTGTTTTTGTCGTCAAAGTGTTGCTGTTTTCCAATTAAAATGGGTGCTGTTTTTACTGTCAAAATGTTGCTGTTTTTCCAATTAAATTATGTGCTGTTGCTGTTTTGTTAATGAAATATAAGCCGCTGTTTTCTTTGAAAATGACGTTTTGTATTGAAACATGAGCTGCTGTTTTCGTTGAAAATTATGCGTTGTTTTCCCAATTGTAAAGGTGGTGTTTCTTTTTTAAAATTTTAAATGTGTTGTTAATCACTTCTAAATGTGTGTTTTCTCAAACTAAAAGGTGATGTTTCCTCCTAAATTATAAGTGTGACGTTCCCTTCTGGATTTAAATGCGTTGTTACTAATAATGTAAAGGTGATGTTTATGACGATGTCGTGATGTGATTGTGATGTTTATGATGCATATTAATGGTGAATATATCTTGGTGACTGGTGAGCATATAAATTATTGGTGAGCAATATAAATACATCATTTGGTGTTTTGGTGTCATGGTGCATAGTCATGGTGTCGCATAATCATATGCATTTCTGGTGAATAGGCCTCGCCCTCCTAAAATGTTTTGGTGTTTGGTGAATGCCCTCAAGGCGATTTTGGTGATGGATCCACATGCATATGCCCAGTGGAGTTTTGGGTTGCATTTCATACATTGCATACACGTCTTGTGTTTGATTGCGTCTTCTTGAACTGTATTTGGTGTGACGGTACTTGGTGTAACAGTATTCGGCGTAACTGCATTTGGTGTAACTATATTGATGGTGTAGCAATTTTGATGGTATCCCTGGTGTGCCTATTATACTGTGTTTCTTGTTTTATCTATTATTATCTATGTATTGAGACTCACCCTACTGCGTCGTGTTGCCTCGTATGCCGGCAACCTGCAGGTGACGGTGACTGAAGGTGGCTAGAGATTCTTCTTCTAGTATGGTCGAGTCGGCTCTGATACGTAGCACTCGGGAGGGTTGTCCTTGTGTCTTTCCTTATGTGTTATGTATATGCCTTTCTAAGTTGTAAACCTTTTGAAGTATGATTGCCAAGTTAAACCTTTTTATTTCCGCTGCATGTTTTTGAAAATAAGTTAGTTATAATTAAAGTACTCTGTTTGCGAAGTGGTTTTCCGGTTCGAAAAATGTGACACTCTTTTGGCGCGAAAAACTCTGATATTTTTTTAATAAACCGTTGGGTAGAAAAAGGGGTGTTACAGAACTAACATCACTGAAAAAACCAGTGATAGGCCGTTGCGTTCCCCGCACTCTCTCTGTCTTCAACTTCGTTCACGGCCAGATGCTAGCTCACTCACTCCCTCTGTTTCTCTCCCTCAGTTCTCTCTCTCTCTCTCTCTCTCTCTCTCTCTCTCTCTCATCGCATTTCTCATCTTCTCTGTCGTGATGTGTTGGTGTTATGGTTCTAGGGATTTCAATCCCAAATTCATTTCTCGTTGTCTCCTTCTCTCTCTCTCCCCCATTGTTTCTGTTTCCATCTTTCACTCTTTTGCGGATATTAGGGATTTCAATCCATGAAGGGGGAGGGTGAGATGCGATGGCGAGGAAGAGAGGGATGTCGAAGAAACACAAACGTGAAGGAAATGAGATTGGGGCGAAGATGAGTAAAAGAGAGCAGTTTTGCGTGGCAGATCTATGGAGGATGTTTGGATGCGGTGGTGTATGGCGGAGGTGGTGACAGAGACCTAAGGAGAGGGAGAGTGGAAGGCAGGGGAAGAGGGAGAACGAGAGACTGTCTTCGTAGCCTTGGAGCACGATTGCGATGGAGGAGGGCGGAGGAAGGCGGTGGAGGGCTACGGAGGGTGGAGGAGAGTGAGGGAGAGAACGACGCAGTACGGAGGGTGGAGGAGAGTGAGGGAGAGAACGACGCAGGAGAGTGACTGAATGAGGGTTCGAGGGAAGACTTGAGTTTTAATTGGGTTATTTAGTTTGCGACGACATTTTAGCGTTTTCCGACGGACATAGCCGTCGCAAATTTGCGACGAAACACGTTTTCGTCGGAAACGTAAGCGGGAAACTAAGCGCCCTTTTCTCCTGAACATTTGCGACGACTTTTTCGTCGGAAATCCGTCAGAAATTGCGACGAATAAAAGTTCGTCGGAAAAAATGGCAGGAAAAACCCTTATTCTTGTAGTGGGTGTGCAGTTTCTACCGGTTTTGCCGAGGACTAATCTACGCCGGGAAACCTTGCTGGCCACGTGAATACCCGGCTTTGCCGGTTCGTGTGGTTCTCCCCTCCCAACTGAGTTTTTGCCACAACCAAGATTCGAACCCGAGACTTTGGAGTGGGATTCAAGCTCAGTTACCACTTGAACCAATCTTTAAGCAGTTTGTCAATATACTCGGATAATCTCCATCCTCATTGGATACTTAATCTTCATTTTTGTGTTTATTTTTTTCTCTTATTCTTTATTTCTTTTTAGTTTCAGATATTTGTTTTATGCTTGACGAGGTGCGACATATTTTTTGGTTTCAAAACCATCATCTGAAAAATAGCTCACTGAGCACCATACAATTTCTCCGTCAATCTCCTTAAAGGTATTTTTTCTATGATCCATCGTCACGATCTATATTTTTATTAAAAAAAAATACGTGTCATAGGCAATAACTCGAACTTATAGTTTTACTTAGTGTTATGGATCGACCCAATCCACAATAATGAGGCCCAACACCAAATGCAGATCCATCAACCGATGGTTGAGATCGCAACGCAAGATCGGACGGTCCTGATTCATCAGGTCAAACACCATCAAACTCTATAAATAAGCATTGAATGCTTCATCAAAGGTACACACTCTTTCCTACTCTTCACCTTTAATTAGCTCTCTGGCTGACTTGAGCGTCGGAGTGTCCCCGCAGGTACCACCTGCCCCGGATCGGAAGCGGAGCTCGGTTGATCAAGACCAACCCCTACCAACTACCTCGGATCAGACTTGGTGTCCAAGATCGGATACCGGTCTAAAGGTACGGTACAGAACATTGGCGACCACAGTGGGAGGATCTTGTACTCTAGTTCCTCTCCCATCTCCTTGATTGACGATGGCCCCGACCTTACGTCATAGGACTATCCTGAATGTCGGTGAAGGGCCGGTCCTGCAGCAAGTGACTTCGGAAGAAGTGGCGGTCATCTTACCCCTTAGCCCGGTGCATGCTCGAAGCTCGGCTACGGCTATGGTGCATGGGAGCCCATCTCGGAACCGGCTTCCGCCTCCCCCTCCGACCGTCCAGGTACCGGTCGATGCTGTTCAACAGCTCATCCTGTTCCTAAATCGACGAGCCGAGGTCGACCAGCAGGAAAGACAACGCTACACCCAGTTAGAAGCTCAGGTTGCTGAGACCCGAGCTCGTAACATCCCGGATCAGATTTTCTCTCTGCGCAACTCTTCAAGTGGAACGACTCATGGCCGCGGCCGCCGCCGATCTCCGGCTTGGGGGAGATACCATCACCGCACTCCACCTTGTCATAGAGGAGCGCGGGGATCGGAGATTCCCCCAAGTCGGACCCCGGATGATTCCTACTGATCCGAGGGTTCCCCTCGGCCCGGCTCATCTCTGGCTTCCTCTTCTCCGAGGCGACGTTCCAGAAATCGAAAAAGGTCTCCGAGGCAGGAACGTCGGCGCTTTTGCCCACAGAGATCCTCCGACTTTAAATTGACACCTCGAGTCCCTCAGGTGGTCACGTTTTAAATGGCCGAGTTTGCCATTACCCCGAAGGGCGAGTTCGATCTGGGCCGAGTCCCGGTAAACTGCCCTGAAGGCGACTTTAAATTGACACCTCGAGTCCCTCAGGTGGTCACGTTTTAAATGGCCGAGTTTGCCATTACCCTGAAGGGCGAGTTCGATCTGGGCCGAGTCCCGGTAAACTGCCCTGAAGGCGACTTTAAATTGACACCTCGAGTCCCTCAGGTGGTCACGTTTTAAATGGCCGAGTTTGCCATTACCCCGAAGGGCTAGTTCGATCTGGGCCGAGTCCCGGTAAACTGCCCTGAAGGCGACTTTAAATTGACACCTCGAGTCCCTCAGGTGGTCACGTTTTAAATGGCCGAGTTTGCCATTACCCTGAAGGGCGAGTTCGATCTGGGCCGAGTCCCGGTAAACTGCCCTGAAGGCGACTTTAAATTGACACCAGTTGATCACGTTTTTAACATAGCCGAGGCTGGTGGCAAACACCCTTGCTGGTATAAGCCCGGCCTCGAAGATCTTTTGACAAGACCCGTATCTCGGGCACTCTGAGGCTGGGGGCAGACACCCTCGTTGGCATAAGCCCGGCACTCAAAGATCTTTGACAAGACCCGTATCTCGGGCACTCCGAGGCTGGGGGCAGCCCTGTTTGTAGCTATAAGCCCGGCCTTGAAGAAGGTCGCCACGAAGGTCCGACCTCAATTTCAAAAACTCTCACAAAGTCCATATAAGGCATCAAGTCTAGCTCGCCCCAAGACGACCCGACTTGGGGGGCAACTGTTATGGATTGACCCAATCCACAATAATGAGGCCCAACACCAAATGCAGATCCATCAACCGATGGTTGAGATCGCAACGCAAGATCGGACGGTCCTGATTCATCAGGTCAAACACCATCAAACTCTATAAATAAGCATTGAATGCTTCATCAAAGGTACACACTCTTTCCTACTCTTCACCTTTAATTAGCTCTCTGGCTGACTTGAGCGTCGGACCGCAGGTACCACCTGCCCCGGATCGGAAGCGGAGCTCGGTTGATCAAGACCAACCCCTACCAACTACCTCGGATCAGACTTGGTGTCCAAGATCGGATACCGGTCTAAAGGTACGGTACAGAACACTTAGGTTGTTCTGCTATATGTGTACAACAATAACAACAACCGCTAATCTCTTCCATGTATCCATGAAGGAATCACTTTTTTGGCTTGCAAAAGTTGAACTTCCACCGACGTTAGCCATTAAGGTAATTGTTTCACTTTTTATATGTATAATATTTTTATTTTTATGTGTCACATTCATGTGTTTTTTCGATATAGCCGTTTTTTCAGTTGCAACTCTTAGCAACACCAAAAGGCTTCTACTGTAACACCCTAATATTTCTAACTTGTAGAAATATTAAAGTGCACAATTTAGTATACATCAGAGTTGACTTGTATGCCAAGAATATTGAACACAACTAAAAACTTCGATAAATAATTATCAATGGTCACTTGGACCTCATTAAACTTGGCATAAAGTACTTAAGTCTCATGACTTATAAACTTTTACAACCTGGTGTTCAATATCCAAAACATAAGTAGCGGAAACGATTTACAACTGTTAGCGAGTAATAGTTATACAATCGAAACTACAAAGACAACAAAGGGAAAATGGCATAATCATAAAACTGAATCTTCAATAACTCCATAAGGCACACCGTCTAGCCGTGCTTCTTCGCCTTTGCCTTTCTCTGTTTCTCTGTAAAAACCACAATTATAAAGGGTGAGATAAACATTATCTCAGTGAGTCCTATCGAGACCCCTTACTGACACTAGTAGTTCATTATGCATCATTTCATTCGTAGCCCAAGTCTGGATAGCTACGTGAAACATGTCATACTAACACAACACCGAAGACCTGCAGTTTCAGTCCCCCGGTGAACCCAATCCACTAATCCTTTCATCAGTGGGCAAACATAGAAGGGGCCTAGGTTATGGGCTAATGACTTCCCTCCCCTAGTGTGCTATCATAGAGGTCGTCACCCTAATTAATGTCTTTTACATTAATTATCATACATTAATTATCATACCTTGAATTATATCAAGTAATTCTTTATCATATCATTAATTAACTTACCTTGATACAATATCAAGTCATTACATTGGTTACCAAAACCTCAATAAACATTTAGTCCATTGCATTAACATAAGCTTGTGTTTCGCACTCGGGAACCCTATTCGGTTATCATCATTTAACATACTTGGGGAGTTCTCAATATTTCAATCATCCCTACGCTTAATTAAGCGAATTACGGTTTATTTTTCAATACATAGGGTTGGGGAAGTGATTGGAATGGACTTGGAACCAATTGGAATGGCCTAAAACATGTTTTGAAAGAGGGTAACAGAAGCAGACGCACGGTCCGTGCGCTAAGGCGCACGACCCGTGCTTGTTTTAAAAATTTTGGCACGCAGAGACCGAACAGGGCGCACGGTTCGTGCGCTATGGCGCACGACCCGGGCGTGTTTTAAAAATGTTTTGCGTAGGACACGCACGGTCCGGGCGTAAGCATCAGTGCCCAGAAAATGCTGTTTTCGTGAAACATTACCATCCTGTTCGATTCCAATATTCATCCCGATCGATTTCCTAACACAATCAGACATCATTCCAATCCAGAACAACAATCAAAACAATCACATACTTGCCAAACAATCAATCATTCATGACATCAACACACGCATTTTTCCAAATTACGGTTTTAACGACACTTTCATGAAAAACGAAACTCAAGGTTACTCGGTTAAGAAAAACATGCGAAATCAGTTTCAAAAACATCCCTAAGCGAGTATAGCACTCACCTTTGGCAATGAAAATCGCACACAATAACAACTAGATTTCAATGAGCAATGTCCGTAAGCTCACGAACAATCCTCGAACACGAACCTTCCACTCAACTCGAACTCAAATAGCCCCAATTCCTAAGAACAGATTCTGACTTTGACCCTATGGCCTCACAACTATTTCAACTTGCAATGTATGTTCAGAAATGGTGTACTCTTGCTCTAGTAGTGACATGCACAGCTTTGAACTCAATTTTGTCAAGTTGAGCTTGAGATGCTCACCAATGGCGAATTGGGATTTAGAAGGGTGGTGATAGTGATTTTGGTATCAATTTGAAGAGGAAGAAAAACGAAAGAGATTGGTATCAAAAACTTGCACATGCATGAAGGTTTGGGGTTTATCTTCCCTCTTCTTCTTCACTCTCTCTCTCTCGACTTCTCACCCTCCCTCTCTCAGCTTTTCTTTCTTTCTTAAATTCTGGAAAAATGAATGTGTGGGTCATGGGAGTAAGGGATGTTGGGTCGGCTGGGAGGGTTTAAGTGGGATGGGTGGAAAGTCCATTATACCCTTATTTAAATCCCAATTACATGAACAATCAAACAATTACTCATTAAGGCATACATACATACATCATTAGAAATTAATTTAACTTGGCCATATAGCTAACTGATGAGAACCTACCATGGGCTTGCTGTCCAATTTTAATTACCCTAATTTTATTTTAAGTTGTGATAAAAGTTCATGTGACCAACTGATATAATTTGGGATCAAGGCACTAAGTTATTTCATTTCAAGTTATTTTTTTAGTGTGTTTAATCCACTTCAAGTGGCGTGTGTGGCGCATATTATTGTGAATTGATGGAGTCAACAAACTTGCTAATCAAGCAAACTTGCCAATCAAAGAAGGCAAACTTGCTAATCAAGCAAACTTGCTAATCAAGAAAGACAATCAGAGGAAAAATGAATTACAAGATCCAAGTCATTTATGGCACATCAAAGACAATTAGAGCAAAAAGGAAATGCAATATCCTAATCATTAATGGCGAATTCAATGCCAAATCAACCAGGATATTTTCTTGCAATTGTTTTGACTAGTATTCTTGTAATTTTTGGATACCCTTTATTTCTTTTCCTTTGTATTCAGCAAGAACTTCCCTTATTATAAATAGGGAGTTTAAGTGTCAATGAAATTCGAACAAAGACTTTATCAAAGATTTTGAGTTCATTCTCTTTGGTTCTGGATTGAACCAGTTTATTCGATCTTATCAAGAATTCTTTTTCTTGTGGTGATCCTCACATTCATAGGCTTATCCTTGTCTTGGATTAGACCAAGGTGGCGCCCCTAACCTTCACACCCATCTTCTTCACGTATTAAACAAGAGTTTATTTCTTTTGTTTAGCTTAAATCTGTTCCAAAATTATCCATCACATAACCCACGAAATTCATATCATTTCTTTCCCATATTCCATCCATCTTAAACCCAAAAATACAAAAATATAAGTCACAACCAGAATCTATACTGAAAGTCAAAGAAATGGCCAATTTCCACAACAAGGAGGCCATCATTGATGGCAACCTCGGAGCCTTCGGTGACTATTTCGGGAGTCATGAAGGAAAATTCCAATGGAAGATGATCCTCCCATCGGTCTCCACTGTCAAGTACACATGCCCTAAGCATATCCTCAAAAGTCTAAATGGTTCTTTCAGTCTGTCCGTCCGTCTGCGGATGATAAGCGGTACTAGCACATACTGTTGTTCCCAACGCCATATTCAGTGCTCTCCAGAATCGTGATGTAAACTTGGGATCACGATCACAGATGATACTCGTGGGAATTCCATGCAGCTTCACAATATTCTTGAGATACTCTTCTGCTAACTTAGCAACCTTGTGATTCAAACGTATCGAAATAAAATGAGGAGACTTTTGGTCAAGCGATCAACCACCACCCAAATAGAATCATTTCCGGCTTGGGACCGTGGTAATCCCATGACAAAGTCCATAGAAATGCTTTCCCATTTCCATTCTGGCACATTCAAAGGCTGTAACTGACCGGCAGGCTTCTGGGGTTCTATCTTAACCCTTTGACAAGTTAAGCATCGAGACTCAAATTCTGCAATCTCTACTTTCATTCCCGGCCACCAATACAACTGCTTAAGATCCCTATACATCTTGGTAGACCCAGGATGTATTGAGAACTGACTCTTGTGAGCCTCTTCTAAAACATGCTTCTTGATATCCTCATCATTCGACACACAGATTCTACCATCAAAGCAAATCACACCATCACTATCTTCGGTGTAATTTGGCAACCTCTTCTGCGTTTGCAGCTCTAGATCAATCTCTTGGGCTGAGCGGATCAGATTTCTCAAGGGACTCGAAATCTGAATATGGCTCAACACCAATCTATTCCTTCTTGGCCCCACCTTCAAGTTGAGATCTCTAAACGATTCCAACAACGCCATCTCATGAATCATCAATTCTGCCATGTGAATAGATTTCCTACTCAAAGCATCAGCTACTACATTAGCCTTCCCTAGATGGTACTTTAATTCGAAGTCATAGTCTTTCAGAAACTCTACCCACCTCCTCTGTCTGTTGTTCAACTCCTTTTGGTCAAACAAATACTTAAGGCTCTTGTGATCACTAAAGACTTCGAAACGAGAACCGTATAAGTAATGTCTCCAAATCTTTAGGGCAAACACAATTTCCGCCAACTCTAGGTCATGAGTCGGGTAATTCTCTTTATGCGGTTTTAACTGTCTAGAGGCATAAGCAACCACTTGTTGATTCTGCATAAGAACACATCCTAAACCCTTACCAGTATGAAAAATTCTCTTTATGCGGTTTCATCTCACATCTCACATTGCATAATTAGTTAAAGTTATATTCTTTTATAGAGATAACCAGTATGGAAAATTATATATATATATATATATATATATATATATATATATATATATATATATATATATATATATATTATTGAACTGGTTTGTGGGTGTCGTTCATATATGTTAATTGTGCCAAAAAGAACTCTTGGATCTAATAGTCAGGGTGGGTGTTTTTTGTACACTCAAGAAGCCTCCAATTTATTAGAGCTCTTTTAATGCGGATGTATTATTTCCAAACAACAATATTGATTAAATTAATGGAAACAACACATTAAAATATAATTTGAATAGATCATATGACATATGTATCCTGGACCATTACATTATTGACATGGTTGTTATTTTTTTACTTTAACATAAATTCGAGAATGTAACACCCCGATAAATTCTAACATATAGAATCACCGAAATGCACTAAATGGCATACCTCAGAGTAACTTCCTGTTATTGAAATATTGAACACAACTAAAACTTTCGATAATACATATCAAATGGTTCTCTGAACCTCATAAACTTCCTGAAAATGCTTAAGTTTCAAAAACTTAAGACTTGTACAAAATCCTGGTGTTCAATACTCAAAACATAAAGTAGCGGAAACGATTTTACAACTTAACCAATGAAAGTTATACAATCGGTAACATAGAAACAATAAATGGGACAAAGGTCTAAAACATGAAACTTGGTCTTCAATGACTCCAAGAGTCGCACCGGCTAACCGTGCTTCGTCACCTTTGCTTTCCCCTGTTTCTCTGTAAAAACCACAAATATGAAGGGTGAGATAAACATTATCTCAGTGAGTCCTATCGAGACCCCTTACTAACTCTAGCGGTTCTTTATGCTTTACTTTGAACTCGTGGCCCTAAAAAGCAACCACGTGGAAATATATTAAGTTCCTGTATCCTTTATGCTCATGGCCCTCCTAAGCGACACATGAAGCATACAATATTTTACCTCTTGTAATTTGTAGCCCTACTAAGCAACTACGCATTACATTTTGTTCCATGATTTTAGCATAACACCTCAGCCTACCTATTTTATAGGCACTTCTTTGGCTTTGGTGAACCCATCCCGCTATTTCTAGTGGGCGAAACATTCTTGAGTCTAGGTTTTAGGGCTCATGACTTCCCCTCCCCTAGTATGCTAATCCTCTAAGGGTCGTCACCCTTTTTCCTCTTGTATTTATTATACATTATATATCCATGTACCCGCAATGGGCTGTTAGTCATTTCAGTCAAGTACCATGTACCCTTCCACGAGGGAAAGCATTTTATCGCGAATTAACATTTCTTACCTTGACATTTATAAATTACAGCGTGTACACTCGCGTCTTACTAACGTACGGTTTTTTCCTTAACGTTTATAACACACAAGTTTTCTATCAAACATGTTCAATCTCATGACATTGGTATCCTTACATTGTTGGGGGACCTTGGGGAATGGGTTAGAAGGGGATTGGAATCATTTGGAATGGATAAAAAGGTACTTTGAATTTGAGAATCAGAAGGTGTCACACGACCCGTGCGTGTAGGCGCACGACCCGTGCGCTGTTGAACAAAGTTGTAGAAGATTTCCAGAAAGATACGCACGACCCGTGCGACTAAGCGCACGATCCGGGCGTTGTTGAATAAAAGTTTCAGAAATATACACACGACCCGTGCGACTAGGCGCACGATCCGTGTGTGTTTAAAAACCCAGTTCATGTAACATCAGATGGGGGCGCACGACCCGTGCACAGAGGCACACGATCCGTGCGTCTCCATCAGTTTTCCAGAAAACAGACTTTTCATGAGTAATTCCATTCCGTTCCGATTCCAAAATCTCTTCCGATCGAGACCCAAACTTAAACACACATTGAAACAGTATAATACAGCAATCCCAATCAATCCAATCCGGTACACCCAAACAATCAATCAAGCAATTTTCATAATTTAAATCACTATCTTTTTGGTAAAACGGTTTTCGATAAATTTCATTTCGTTACCAGAAACGCGTGACAAGGGTTTTCGAAAAGTGAAGACTCAAACACACACACATTCCCTAAGCGAGTTATAGAACTCACCCGAAGTGATGAAAATCACTCAAACGACGAATCTAACAGCTGCCACGTCCGAATAGCCTCACGAACCGTCTCCGGACTCGTTCCAACTTTGAACTCGAACTCACCCTTATCGAAACAGCCACTGAACCCTCTTCTAATCTACTCAAATACACAAGGTAGGTTCAGTTTTTCTTCAAGCTAGCCTTGACTTTGACATGCAAGCTTCCAATCTTCTCAAAACCCCTTTTTCTCACTTGGAGCTTTGATGTTTCAAAAATGGTGAAATGGGAAAGGAGGTGAATGAGTAGTCAAAAGTGGTACCAATGTGAAGAGAACGAAAAATAGAAAAGAATGGTGTGAATATGACTTACATGCAAGCTGAATCCAGAAACTTCTCTCCTCTCCTTCTTCCTCTCCCTTGCTCGACTTTCTCTCCTCTCTCTCCTCTTACTTCTTTGCTGTTTTTTCAGAAATGAGGGAAATGAAGTGTGTGGGAGTGGTTTGGTCAGCTGAGGGGTAGCCACTTAAGGTTGAGAAAAGACTCTTCTACCCTCCCTCATTAGCATTTCATTTAACTCACCTCTAATCCAACACTTACACTCAAATCTTTACACTTAGCATAAGCTACTAATTATGTTTAAACAATAATGTTATTTATTTCAATCCTCACCCAGTTGAGTAGTTCATGTTAATTTAATTATCTCATAGTTAACATCTCGTGCTGGATCGATTTGGCCTACAATTCGCCTTAACCTTTTTCGCTAGTTTAAATAAATCAGGTTAGCTAATTAGGGGATGTTACATAGAATAAGACTTTTATCTTAAGTTATATATTAATCTTCACATCTGTTATTTGTTTATTTTTTTTGACAATATCTTCATGTCTATTCTTACAAAAAATTAATATTTTAATTAACTTCAAATTAACTTCCATGCCAATGTGGTTTCCAAAAAGAATTTCATTCCTACTCACTGTGATTGTGTTTGACCAGAAAATCGTGCATCTGCAATTATCCCAACGCTAAGAGGCTCATCATACACACCTTTCAACATGGAATTCTTGTTAATGAAGTGATGCAAATTTCTAGATTTCTCTATTGAAGTCTAGATCAAAGATATTCTAGAAATTACCATTACATGTACTAAGTAAAAGAATCTAGAATATTCTATGTAAATATCAAAAGAGAAAAACCTAGAAGCTACAAGTACAAGATAAATCTAGAATATATTAGAGATGCTAATCATGTAGAATTATCTAGAACCATCCTCAAGCACCTATAAATACGCAAGCTTGGGAGCATTTGTAATCAAGTCATTTGTGACCAATTTGAGAGCAATACAACTATTCATTTGCTCACTACTAATTAACTACTATCATCTTTCAACTATCAACTAAAGCCTTCTATACTATCCAACTATTTACTAAACTAGCATTACTACCTCAAATATTAACAATGGTACCAGAGCTACGTTCGATCATATACCGGGCGTAGATAAACTATCCAACTACCAATTAAAAATCACTACCCTCACTCTACACTACTTCCATATTTTTTCTTAACCAATGGCTAACAACACCCAATCATCATCTAATATCCAAGTCCCTCCTTTTTCCGGTGAAAACTATGATTTTTGGAGCATTAAAATGAAGACATTTTTTTGCTCCCAAGATCTATGGGAAGTTGTGGAAGAAGGATTTACTACTCCCGCAGATACTTCAACTCTTACTGCAGCTCAAAGGAAAGAGTTGAAGGAAAATAGGCAAAAAGATTCAAAGGCGCTATATTACTTGCATCAAACTGTGGGTGACTCTATTTTTCCGAGGATAATGGGAGCTTCTAGTGCCAAGGATGCATGGAGTACACTACAGGAGGAGTTTCAAGGAACCGCCAAGGTACGTGCCGTCAAACTCCAAAGTCTAAGGCGTAAATTTGAATTATTAAATATGAAGGAATCTGAGACTGTACAAGACTATTATACTAAGATAAAAGAAATTGTTTCTAAAATGAGAGCCTACGGGGAAAATATTCTCGACAAAAGAATTGTTGAGAAAATTCTAGTTTCTATTCCCTGTAAGTATGATCCAATCGTGACAACGATTGAACAAACCAAGAATCTATCAAACTTATCTGTGACAGAACTAATGGGCTCTCTTGAAGCTTATGAGAAAAGATTGAGTAGGCGTGATGATGACTCTGTAGAAAATGCCTTTCAATCTAAGCTTAAATTACGGTCTCAAAATAAAGGATACGGAGGAAACAAGAGTAGTGGAGAAAGTTCTAGAAATAGAGAGAATTCTAGAAATTTCTCAAAGAAAAATCAAGATGAGTATCCTCCATGTGGCATCTGCAAGAGGACAAATAATGCCGAGAAAGACTGTCGCTGGCGAGGAAAGCCACAATGTCGGCACTGTAAGAAATTTGGGCACGTGGAGAAGAATTGCTATAGCAAAAATAAACATCAAGCAAATTTCGTCGAAGAACGTGAGAATGACCAGAATAAACATGACAGTGAAGAACATCTTTTCTATGCCACCCAAGATTCCAACGATGACAAGAAAGGAACCTGGTACTTGGATAGCGGTTGCAGCAATCACATGGCTAAAGATGAGAGCATCTTTAAGGAAATTGATGACTCTGTCAAATCAAAGATTCGACTAGGGAATGGCACTACCGTGGAATCAAAAGGCAAAGGCACTGTCATGGTGGAGACAAAGAAAGGTACGCGACTCATTAGAGATGTCTTACTAGTTCCCAATCTTAAAGAAAATCTCTTGAGCATCGGTCAAATGATGGAGAAAGGCTATGTCATTCACTTTGAAGGAGATAAATGCACAATCTATGATAGCAGTAGTAAAAGGGTTGAGATAGCCCAAGTAAAGATGGAGACGAGGAACAGAAGCTTCCCGATAAACTTTAAATATACCACTAACATTGCCATGAAGGTGCAAGCTGATGATTCATGGCTATGGCATCGAAGATTTGGCCACCTCAACTCGAAAGCCTTAAAGTTGTTATATCAAAAGAATATGGTAAGAGATTTACCAAGCCTAAAAGAAGATAGTGGAGCATGTGAAGGATGTCTTCTTGGAAAACAACACAAACTACCATTTTCAACGAGCAATGCATGGAGAGCTAAAGATGTGCTAGAACTCATCCACACTGACGTTTGTGGACCGATGAGGACACCATCACTCACCAACAACAGGTATTTCATCCTCTTCATCGATGACTTTTCTAGAATGACTTGGGTCTATTTCATCAAGAAAAAATCAGAAGTCTTTGGAATATTCAAGAAGTTCAAGGCCCTTGTAGAAAAGCAAAGTGGCAAACACATAAAGAGGCTTAGGAGTGATCGCGGCAAAGAGTACAACTCCCATGAGTTTGATAAATTCTGTGAGGATGAAGGCATTGAAAAACAACTCACAGTCGCATATTCTCCTCAACAAAATGGAGTATCTGAAAGAAGAAACCGCACGGTCATGGAGATGGCTAGATCGATGCTAAAGGATAAAGGACTACCAAACACTTTTTGGGCTGAAGCGGTTTATACTGCAGTCTACATTATCAATAGATGTCCAACTCAAGCAGTCCAAGACAAGACTCCCGTTGAAGCTTGGAGTGGGCAAAAACCTTCTGCCAAACATTTAAGGGTCTTTGGATCAATCTGCTACATTCATGTCCCAGACCAAAATAGGCACAAGTTAGAAGACAAAACGATTCGAGGCATCTTCTTGGGATACAGTACACAATCAAAAGGCTATCGAGTCTACAACTTACAAACAAAGAAGCTCATCATTAGTCGAGATGTCGAAGTTGATGAAGCTGCTGCTTGGAATTGGGATAAAGAAAAAATTGAGAGAAGCAACATTTCCCTTCCAGTACAGCAACCTCAAGAAGAAGTTGAAGAAGTAACAAGAGATCCAGGTATGCCTTCTTCGTCTTCTCTTCAACAAGATTCCTCACCAGAATCTACTCCGAGGCGAGTAAGATCTCTGGCGGATATATATGAAACTTGCAATTTGGCCATACTTGAGCCTGAAAACTATGAAATAGCATCAAAACAAGAAGTGTGGGTCAAAGCAATGGAGGAGGAGATTAAATCAATTGAGAAAAACAAAACATGGGAGCTAGTAGACTATCCAAAAGATAAAGATATCATAGGAGTCAAATGGGTTTATAAGACAAAGCTTAACCCTGATGGCTCAATACAAAAACACAAGGCTAGGCTTGTAGCAAAGGGCTACTCTCAGCAACCTGAAGTTGACTACAATGAGACATTTGCTCCAGTTGCTTGTCTAGACACTATAAGAGCTTTATTAGCTCTTGCAGCACAAAAAGAGTGGAGCATCTATCAACTAGATGTCAAGTCTGCATTTCTAAATGGAGTGCTAGAAGAAGAGATTTATATTGAGCAACCACAGGGCTTCGTCAGCAAAGGAAATGAAGATAAAGTACTGAGACTAAGAAAAGCTTTATATGGTCTCAAGCAAGCTCCTCGAGCATGGTACAGCCGAATTGATCAATACGTACTTCATCAATCAAGGATTCAGGAGGAGCAAGAGTGAGCCAACACTATATGTCAATTACCAAGAGCCGAGTCTGAGGAACTAAGAACAAAGCTTGGAGTTTCCGAAGTTTGCATCAATGCGGAGTGTTAAAGAAGTGATGCAAATTTCTAGATTTATCTATTGAAGTCTAGATCAAAGATATTTTAGAAATTACCATTACATGTACTAAGTAAAAGAATCTAGAATATTCTATGTAAATATCAAAAGAGAAAAACCTAGAAGCTACAAGTACAAGATAAATCTAGAATATATTAGAGATGCTAATCATGTAGAATTATCTAGAACCATCCTCAAGCACCTATAAATAGGCAAGCTTGGGAGCATTTGTAATCAAGTCATTTGTGACCAATTTGAGAGCAATACAACTATTCCTTTGCTCCAAACATCACACTACTAATTAACTACTATCATCTTCCAACTATCAACTAAAGCCTTCTCTACTATCCAACTATTTACTAAACTAGCATTACTACCTCAAATATTAACAATTCTCGAAGCAAGATTGAAGCACTTGATTTTGATATGTTACAGGCGAAACCGGCCTATGATCATTGTGTCTTATAATATTTTGAACTAGACTTGATATACTGATTTTAACACTTTCTATTGTGATTTTTTTGAATGCAACACATTAGGGATTCAGCTAATAATTTTTGTTGGTTTAGTTGACAAGATTTGAATATGAATTTCAATTGTTTCCTTCAGTTTGAAAAAACAAAACACACCTAATTTGAAAATAGTAAAATCCGCAAATTGTCAAATCTTCAAAAATCAAATGTGACTGAATATTCTTCTTTACTCGGCATGGAACATTAAAATATTGTTTTAATTATATTTCACGCAATTATGCATCAAGACTATTTGTAATATCTCCAAAAAAAATTAAATTATATTTGTAGTTATATAAAATTAATCCCATTTATCATTTTATATTAGATATGCTCTTTAACGATCAAATCGAATTGTTAAAAAAATGGTCAAATAATTTTTTAACACTATTGAAAATGATTAGAAAACCTAATTTGTGTTATACTATATTATCTCAATATATTTAGATCTATTATAATTTTCCTATCTGTACTTTTAAAAATATATTGTTTCTATTTGAATTATATACTTCTGACTCTTCGCTCATCAATAACAAAATTTTCGATATATATATATATATATATATATATATATATATATATATATATATATATATATATTAAAAATATGTATTACTAACAAAATATTTTCAACTGTCGCCAAGTTCTACGCTCATAATCTATACCAAATAAAAATTTCTACAAGACGAAAATTGTAGTAACTACTTATTTTTCATTTATAATTAGATTATATTTTATTTGTATTGATTGACAATCGATTTTACCAATATAATATTAAATATATTAACCTGCAAAAACCCTATTTTATTTGTAGTTTCCTGTTTCCATAAACATTAAATACATAAATACTAAAGAAAAATTAGTTAACAATGTTACACACATTATCTATATTATATATGTAAAGGAGAGACCCCAATGGAGCCTCCACAATGCTTTTCAAGATTTTTATCTATATTAATATTTAATATTAAATTACAAATAAATAAGACATAATTATTATTAAATTGATAGCACATATAATGTCCACTAACTTATTAAATGATTCTATTAGTGGAATATTATTCAATTTTTTTTATATTGATATGAATCTTGAATTGAGCCTTTAGACTACTCAACTCTCTTATTTATCTAATTAAAATATTTATTTATTTATTAATATTTGGAACACAATTAACTATATTAACTATTGAATTGTAAGGTCCCAGAAGGGTAGCTCACGTGGTTGAGTGAAAGGGACATCGTTGGTGGAAAAACGTAGGCGTACGGGGTTCGAACCCTGCTCCCCCCTCCCCTCTAACAATTAACACACTAATTACTAACCACTTTGCCTATCTAAAAAAACTATTGAATTGTAAGATTTAATTAGTTAATCATCGATTTCCCTTTTAGTTGTAGTTTTTACCATTACTTTTGATAAAATAAACTAGTATTTTACCCGTGCTTACGCACAGGGGATACTGTATGGTCGGTGTATTGCCATGAAGTCATAATAGTAATTTGGAAGATAATCATAAGTTGTGAACAATGTCCAAAATGTATGATTTGAAATTCAACGTGGAAAGAGATAGGTATTATGTCATATAAGATACAAATAAAAATTATATTGAGTCGAAGAAAATAAAGGAGATCGACAATCAGAATTACATTGATCCTTAATAATATATTTGGACATTAGAGGTAAAATATGCATCCACGTTGACACTCCTGTTTGCATACTTGTTGACCCTCCCGTTGGCACGCCCGTTGGCGCTCTCGTTACCTCTCTCGTTGCCACTCCCGTTGCAGCTCCCATTGCCATACTCTCGTTGTCGCTCCCGTTGCCACATGTTAACTCATATTATTCTATATGATTTAATATTAATTAAATCATATTCGTTTAATTATAAGTAAATTATTTTGTAAAGTTTGGTAGTGGCTAAAGTTATATTTTTATAATTCTTAGTGGTTAAATTGATTGATTTTAATAATTTTAATAAAGAGGTTATAGTAAATAATAAATTTTAGATTGAGTACAAATGAAGAAACAAAATCGGTATCTTCTTATAATATTAATAATGGAGTAAAAGGTAAAATATGCAGCCCCGTTGCTCTCGTTCCCTCTCTTGTTGGCACTCCTGTTGGCACTCTCGTTGGCGCTCTCGTTCCCTCTCTTGTTGGCACTCCCGTTGCCGCTCTTGTTGCCGGTCTCGTTGTCAGTCTCCCGTTGCCGCTCCCGTTGCCACATGTTTTCTCCTTTTTTCTATATGATTTTATATTACAATTGTTAGTGGTTAAATTGATTGATTTTATTTATTACATGAAAAATTGATTGATTTTGGTAGTTTTAATAGAGATAATACAGTAAATAGTAAATTTTAAAATTTTTAATTATTGAGTGTGATATTAATTTAATAATTTATTTTTTTGGAATAAATAATTTTGAAACTATTGTTAGAGGTATGCTTTTTTTTGACAATTGACGCTCTCGTTGGCATTCCCGTTGGCATTTTATTCTATTTTAGTAATTATAAAATAGTTATTTGGTAATTTTTTGTAGTGTTAAATTGATTGATTTTAACAAAAGTAGTTAAATTGATTAGTTTTAGTAGTTATTTTGTAATTTTTGGTAGGGGTTAAAGTTTTTTTACAATTCTTTTTTTGACAATGGATAGTGGCTAATTGATTTTTTGTGACTAACTATTTTATTAATTTTAGTAGTTTGAGTAGATTATAAAAATAGTGAAAATTGATTTATAGTGACTAATTGTTTTTATAAAAATATTGACAACCGTTTTTAAAAAAAAATAAAAAAAACAGTGTATAATTTTTTTAAAAAAAATCAGTTTTTTTTAAAAAAATTGAATTTAAAAAAGAAAACTCTATTGGTACTGTAGCGTGTCAGAAATGTCACTGTAGCGTACTGTAGAGTGACATAAGCGGTACTGTAGCGCGTCAGAAACATCACTGTAGTGATACTGTAGCATTTTGTCTTTATGTGGTAAATTGTCTATTTTGCCCCTAAATTGTGACAAATGTCAAAATTTGGTGATATCTAAAAATGTAAATGTACTAGCATATGTTTTGATTATATAGAAAGTAGACTCCCGTTGGCGCTCTCGTTGCCACTCCCATTGGCGCTCTCGTTGGCACTCCCGTCGGCATTCCCGTTGGCATTTTATTCTTTTTTCGTAATTATAAAATAGTTATTTGGTAATTTTTTGTAGTGGTTAAATTGATTGATTTTAACAAAAGTAGTTAAATTGATTAGTTTTAGTAGTTATTTTGTAATTTTTGGTAGGGGTTAAAGTTTTTTTGCAATTCTTTTTTTGACAATGGATAGTGGCTAATTGATTTATAGTGACTAGTTATTTTATTAATTTTAGTAGTTTGAGTAGATTATAAAAATTGTGAAAATTGATTTATAGTGACTAATTATTTTTATAAAAATATTGACAACCATTTTTTAAAAAAAAATAGTGTATACTTTTTTTTTTAAAAAAAAATTGAATTTAAAAAAGAAAACTCTATTGGTGCCGTAGCGCGTCAGAAATGTCATTGTAGCGTACTGTAGTGTGACATAAGCGGTACTGTAGCGCGTCAGAAACGTCACTGTAGCGCACTGTAGTGATACTATAGCATTTTGTCTTTATGTGGTGAATTGTCTATTTTGCCCCTAAATTGTGACAAATGTCAAAATTTGGTGATGTCTAAAAATGTAAATGTGCTAGCATATGTTTTGATTATATAGAAAGTAGATAACAATCCTTGCTTAAAAAATAAATGAAACCAATAAATTCAAATAATGTATTATTTAAATGCCATAACAATATTCATTCATACATTCTTCACATTTTTAACAAATATTTCAGTTTAAACTATTTTATATCAATTTTTGAAAAGAAAACTATTTTTTTCTTTTATAAATTATTATTGATTCTAATACTATATTAAGTTATTAACCTTGCAAAATTTATACTACGTACATTTTAAATTATGAATAGTTTGACATTGTTTACTTCGTTTTATTCTAAATGAATTCATTCTAATATATCAATTATTGAAAAGAAAACTAATTTTATAAGTGTAAATAAAACTATTAAAAATGGCACAAATTAAAACTTAATTTTGTCCACCCATGTATATTTTCATATCCTTTAATTATGTATCTTAAAGTAGCCACAATGAATAATAGTAAGACAAAAAGGCAAACATATTGAGAGAAAAATGAAGGTTACACTTTTATAATGGTAAAAATGAAGGTTTCATTGATCATTTAAGTAAATACTGACTATATAAACAACAAGGTCTTGAACATTGTTGTCAATTGGATTCATCAACATATCTACTACAATAGATTGTTGTTTGTCTTCTCATAGGCTGAGAAGTAGTTGGTGCATTGGATTCTCAACAAGTGAGTTGGAGATTTTGGTGAATATTGGGGTATCCATTGAAATGGATATTGGAGTCCCTATATGTAGTAGCTTCAAGTTTCATTAGTAATTGGGGGAAGTTAGATGTTGGATGTAACACCCCGGTATTTTTATTTAGTAAAAATACCCAAGTGTACCATCCCTAGAACATCAGAGATATATTTCCTGCTTAGACACTGAATATCAATATAATTTTTCACTAAATATAAACCAAACAGTCTTATACACAAACAAGACGATACGGTTCTCAGACCATAAACCATCAGCAACTATAGTATTCAGTATCATACAAGAAAGCGGAAGAAAGATATAACACTAAAGACATGGTGTTTCAGTACATAAACAACAAGAGGAAACATAAACTTAAGCATAAAGCTAAGTCGTCAGCAACCATCCGAGCTCAACCTACTCGTGCCTCTGTGGTCCTCTCTTTCCCTGTTTCTCTGTAAAGCAGGAACATATAAACAATGAGATACAATCTCAGTGAGTTCTACCGAGACCCCTACTAACACTCTCAGTTTAATTATGAAACATTCTTAAATTAACACGACACCGAGTGCAAATCCAGTGCTAAACCCGGTGAACCGTATTCTAGGACTTTCTTCCATTCGTGGTTTAATTATAACCACGTGCATTTGAAAACTCTCCACCGAACCCTCAAGAAAAACGCCGCCGCTGGGAGGGGGGGGGGAGGCTCCTTCCCCGGTTTCTTCCCCTCTCCTCTCAGTGCTCCTTCGCCCTGCTGTTGCTATTGGTTTCGGTCTGGTTGAGTCTGTTCCTCTGATCTGCGCTTTCTTTGTGTTTCTCTTTTGGATCTGTTGGATATGTTGTTAAGCGATTTGGATCTCTTCACGATCTGGATCTGGATAAGTTCTTGCGTCGTCGCCGTTTCGTGGTTGGATCTTCGACTTCGGCTGTTCCGGTGGCTGTAAATTAATAAAAATGGGTTGGGTGCTGCTTGGGTTGGAACCGCCGTTGGGGGCTCCCTTTCCTCGGATCTGATCTCCTCTGTGACGTCCACGGCCTCTCCCCCGAGGCGTTGATGGTCGGATCTCCCTGTTGGTGGATCTGCGCGCTTTTGGAGGTACTATGGAGTGCTTCTGTTCACGGTGGTTTGTGGCTCTGTTAGCGCAGGGGTTGGTTCTGATGCGGTGTTTTGCGGTGTTTCGCGGTGGTTTGTCTGATGTTCGCAATGGTGGCTGTCGTTTCGGACTTTGGACCCGCAGTCACGCCTCCTCTCCGTTTGTCGTGGGCACTTCTCCCTGTCGCTCGCGGTTTTGCTTGATTGTGCCACGGTGTTGGCCGGGGGCGCAAGGCCGCGGTGGTGGTTGTTGGCTCGGCTACCCCGATCAAGCTAGGTGTTGTCGCGGTGTTGGCCGGTAGCACGACTTTGCGATGGTGGATGGAGTCGCGGCGCCGGATGTCTGGGGGGTGTGCTGCCGGTGGGTGCTGATTCGATAGTTTGTACCTTGTCGGACGCCAGATTGCAGTTTGCAGATCGCCAGGCTCCTCCCCCTTTGCCTTCTGCTTCTTTGCCCCCTCCCAATCGTCTCCGGGCCTCCACCTCTAACCTCGATGCTTTGTGATGTGCTTAATGTGAGGATAGCGAGGTGATGCAGGCTGTTGTGGTTTGGAGTGTGAGTTCAGGAGGTGGTGGGTGGAGGTTGTGTGGGGACTCTCAGGTGTTGCCCTCTCCTTTCGGGTTTTCTGTTCGCCTTAGAATTTCTTCCGTTAGAGTTTTATGGTTGTTTATTTTAGAGGCCTTGTTGGGCATTCTATTATTGTCCTTATTACCAAGGGTTTTGGTCTAGTCCCCCCTTTGCTTTTATATCTCTCTTTATTTTATTAATAAATTCGGGCTGACTGCCTGTTTGATTAAAAAAAAAAAAATAACCACGTGCATTTTAATTCAACGCGACACCGACTGCAAATCCAGTGCTAAATCCGGTGAACGTGTTATAACTCAGTGCGACACCGACTGTAAATCCTGTGCTAAACCCGGTGTATCGCACAGTACGACACCGACTGCAAATCCTGTGCTAAACCCGGTGAACCCCCTTTCCAATAGCATTTTTCCAAATGGCACGGAGTCTAGGGTAAGGGATCATGACTGCCCCGCCTAGTATGTTAATCCCATGGGTCGTCACCCAAACTCGATATAATATACACATATATCCATTATCATATGAACCCATAGTTCATTTACATTAGACCTTTATTTGAACATTTAGTTCGCATCATAAACAAAATCTACGTTTGCTCTCGCATACTATCTCACCGCTTTTACTATCAATTTATGACTTCAAAAACAGTTCATTTTACCTTTTAAATTGTATATTCAGTTAGGCCACTGAATAAGCTTTCAAACGCATCTTAGAACACCTCAATCGGGTTCCCGGATCAAAAGCTTTCGCGAAAACAAAATCAGTGTACAGTTGCTGAAAAACTGGAAAGCGTCGCGACATGAACTGCTACTGTCCCGACGCGAAAAGAGTCAAAAAAATTTTGTTGCAAACCTGAGCCTGGTCGCGACGCGATGGGGACGGGTCGCGACGCGACCGTCTCCAGAAAAATGCGTGTTTTGCGGTTTGTCGCGAAATTCGCTATTTCGCTCAATTCCGATTCTTGTTCCGATTAAAAACAGTTCAAACAACCATAAAAACAGATTCAATCAATGTCACACAATCAATCAAATCAATCAAAAACTCAATCTAAATGAATTTTATCAAAATACGATATATTTCGAAGTAACGGTTTTCGACCCAAAATCTTCTGAAACCAAATCACGAAAAGTTCATTTCAAAACGGAACAATCCTAAACGTGAGTAAAACTCACCCTTGACGCGAGAGTCGATACCGAGTCGAAATCACCGAGACTTTAAAATCCAAAAACGAAACCCTATAATTACCAATCCGCTTCCAACTTCGATTCGAGCGCCAAATCGCGTTTAATCTTCCTTAGCTTCGTTCCTAATCAAGTTTCAATCATCAATTTCATCCCACTTCACATGATTTCAACCAATCACCCTCTAAAACCCTAAATTTTCGTATCCACAAAAAGGGGGAAAAAGGGGTGAGGAGCTTACCTAGTTCTTGGGTTTTGAAGATGGAGGGGAGATGATGATGATGATGAAGTTTGGGGATTTGGGTTCTGTAACACCCATTTCTACCCGGCAATTTAATAAAAATCAGAGTTTTCAAAAACAAATGGATGTACATTTTCCGACTAAAACCACAAAATGAACATAGTTAAGGTCATTGGTAAAAACAGATACATAGCACTTTAAAAATAAGTCAACTTCCATTACTACGCAGCGGATTTTCAAAAAGGTTTTAACTCAAAATAATCACGGCCTCTTTATCCAACTTAAGACAACTCATAAAACAACGACAACCAACGTTAAAATTCATACAATAGGATAACAAAATAAAATAGTAATAATAAGCGTCCATCCCCCCCGAGTGCTACGTATCAGAGCGACGACACCGACTCGAACTAACGAAGGTACACAGCCTTCATTCATGGTTACCTGCACGTTACCAACTTAGGGGTAACATTCAAACAGAAGGGGTGAGATATTGAACCACATAATAGAATGTATGAAAAACAATATATATCAGAATCAGGACATCTCAATTCATCACTTCACAACAATCAAATAACTGCAATCATCACGAATCATCAACATAACCACTCATCAAAATGCAAATGAGCCATCAGCGGTACCGTCAACAAAATACAATGGGCCATCAGCGGTACCCTCAACAAAATACAAATGGGCCATCAGCGGTACCCTCATCAAACTACAAATGGGCCATCAGCGGTACCCTCAACAAAATACAAATGGGCCATCAGCAGTACCCTCAACAAAATACAAATGGGCCATCAGCGGTACCCCCAACAAAATACAAATGGGCCATCAGCGGTACCCTCAACAAAATACAAATGAAATGGACCATCAGCGGTACCCTCAACAAAATAGTAATAATAAGCGTCCATCCCCCCCGAGTGCTACGTATCAGAGCGACGACACCGACTCGAACTAACGAAGGTACACAGCCTTCATTCATGGTTACCTGCACGTTACCAACTTAGGGGTAACATTCAAACAGAAGGGGTGAGATATTGAACCACATAATAGAATGTATGAAAAACAATATATATCAGAATCAGGACATCTCAATTCATCACTTCACAACAATCAAATAACTGCAATCATCACGAATCATCAACATAACCACTCATCAAAATGCAAATGAGCCATCAGCGGTACCGTCAACAAAATACAATGGGCCATCAGCGGTACCCTCAACAAAATACAAATGGGCCATCAGCGGTACCCTCATCAAACTACAAATGGGCCATCAGCGGTACCCTCAACAAAATACAAATGGGCCATCAGCAGTACCCTCAACAAAATACAAATGGGCCATCAGCGGTACCCCCAACAAAATACAAATGGGCCATCAGCGGTACCCTCAACAAAATACAAATGGGCCATTAGCGGTACCCTCAACAAAATACAAATCAACGACTTAACTAACAATTATCAACTAGCAATTCGCCACTTTACCAACAATTAGCCATTGACCAATTTAACCACTTAACCAACAATTAATCTTTTCAACAATTTAACAATTAATAATTGACAACGTAATCAACAATTAGCCAACTGGGGGCCTAATGCGCCTAAAGCGCCCAACAACAGCAAACATGGCGCCCTATGCGCCCAGCAACAGCAAAAATGCAAACAACAACAGCAAACAGCAAACAGCAACAGCAACAGCAAACAGTAAACAGCAAACAACAACAGCAACAGACAAATTTCCTACTTCGGTGAATTAATTAACCTATCAAACGATATCGAAACTTAGCAAAGGACCCCTCTATGGAAAGCTAAGAATGTCTAGTTCCTGACTATAATTTTTATTTTGCAAAATAATGGTCCAATTCATACAGTTTCAGTAAATAAGCAACAAGGTTCAGAAAACAGAACAACCACCATGACCTAGCTTGTGACACCTCTAAAATTATCAAAACTCAGTCAAATGACATGGGACTTGAGCCTAACCCGAAACAAATTGAGTGTAGTTTTTAATGAATCAAGAATCATTCAAAAAGGAGTTCAAACGAAAACGTTATACACGAAATACCGAACCTATATCCAGATTGTTTCCAGAATTTTAACCTAACTTGTGACACCCATAACTCGAGCTATACAACTCCAAATGCAACCAAACTAGTGCCAAATTAACAAGCATTAAGTCTAGTTTCTGAAAAGGTAAACCAAATAATTTTTGGACCACTAGATTGTTCCCAGTTACTGTATAACCGAACCTATACCCATATCACCCCAAACAATGAGTTTAACAACAAAATTGGCATCAATCATTCATCAATTTCAATAATTTCGAATATCATCAATAGATTTTCAAAGATTAAACAAATAGAATCAATCATTAAACAAACATAGGATCCCCTAATTCCCTACATAAAGTCCTTCATATACCCTATTATAGAGTTAGAATCCCACCCTTACCTTGGATTGAAGTTGAAACTCTCCTTGGTCCTTGCCCTAGCTCTCTTCGCCGCTCCCTCTCTATGGCTCTCTCTCAATCCTTATTTTTTTCTTCTAAATGAGCAAACCCTAAAATAACACCTATTTATAATTTATTTAGTCTTATGGGCTTTCTCATACACTTTTGCGACTTTAGCTTCATGGACCTTCTTTACACCCCTTATTTTACTACTCCTAACACCAACAATAGGCCGACATACGAAAATATATTTTTACTCTAATATTTTCCTACCACTTAATTTCCTAATAATTCAATTAAATAATTAATTAAATATTCGGGGCGTTACAGGTTCCACTTCTTCTTCTTCTTTCTTCTTTCTTCTTTCTTCTTTCCTCTTCTTCTTTTCTCTTCTTCTTTTCCTCTTCTTTTTCTCTTCTCTTCCTCTGTTTCACGCTTCCTTTCCTTTCTTTCTTAATTCTCTTTTCTTTCTTTTCTTTTATATTAAGTGGTAATGTGGTCAAATGACCACATTGCCCTTAATCTCTAATTTCGTTTCTAAACCGTCCGTGATCCGTATTAACCGGTTAATGATCCTAAGACAACCAATAATTAACTTTAGCACTCAATAATTTTACTAATCAAGTACTAAAATAATTCAATTGGATTAACATCCAAATAACTCGACTAATTATTTTGAGAATGTTACATATTGGATATTCAATCAAAGGAACACGGTGAATAAAAATGTATCCTATTTGTAAATGTTATGTTGTTTCAAAGGCATTTGTAATCTATACTTGGATGCTTTGAAAAAAAAAGTGAAAAGTTTAGAATCTAATTTTGAGGTTGTCACTCATGTGACGCGGTTTGTTGTAATTATAACATATATAAGAAGGATATTGATGTAACTTAATTTATAGGTTGTTTAAATAGTTCATTGGTTCTCTTCCTATCTTTTATTTGCCCTACATTTTATATATTATTATTAAAACTGATAAAAATTACAAAACATCTGAATAAAAATATTATTTAATATTTATAATAGTTTAGATGAATTTAAATGGTTATAGTATACATTTATTTACCTTTTCCGATAAGTAAGTAATTTAAATTGTCTAACTATAGGAATAAATCTATCTAAATTGACTAGATGCATATGTAAAAGGAGTTTGGGTTTTGCTTATGTGTCATTTCTAGGAAACTCTCCATTCTATATCATAAGAAGGAAAAAACAAGAAAAATACTATTTTATTCAAATATTATATTACGTAACTACGTAATTTAATTCTATTTGTAGGTTACAAAATTCACTCAAATTAAGAGTATGTGCTAATTAATCTCATTACAATATTGCATTAAGATACATTTGTGGTTTCATAAAACTATTTTATCATTAAGTAAAATAAAAAATATGGTAAAAACAACAAATAGAGCTTCAAATTTATATGTTGCCATTTGTTTATAAAAATTGTATTTTACTCTTCACTCGAGCTTACTTAAATTATACGCTAGACTAAACATAATTATTTATTATAATATTAATTTTTTGATTGATATTGTGGATAATACCATAAATTCGTTCAATTTATTTTGCATATTATTATTAAAATAAAAATAAAATAACGAATTTTAAATTTATTATTTTCTCTATCTAATTTTTCATGTCAATTCTAATTTCTTAATTTTCAATCTCATTTATTTAGAATTTCCTTTTTATTTACATTTCAATTTCTAAAATATTAATTGGTGAAGAACAAAAGAAATAAAAAGTAGTGACTTTCTATTTTCTATGATTTATGTTTCTTCATACACATTCATTTGATTCCTTTTTAGAAATTGATGGTCATAAAACACTTCCCAAAGTTAATGTAATAATAAATTTTTAAAGGTCTAACTGAAAGTTGGAAGGAGAAAAGAAAAATAGAATTTCATTATAAAAAGAACCCGAGTGACACATTGCATATAGGTATCTTTCAAACATACTTTGTCAAGACATTGTGGTTAGTTTCTTCATAATATACATTTTTATTCTAATGCTCGAAGATAGGTATAAAATGAGAGCAAATGTTTGTTGTTCATTGCATTGGTATGTCTCTTTAAAGTACGTTTTGTCAAGACATTGAGTCATTTTCTTTATATAATAGAGAAAATGTTTTTTTTGACAAAGAGAAAATGTTAGTTGTTCATTGCATTTGTACAAAAAAAGAGTTATTCTAATTTTAATGTTAAAAAATAAGTGTAACGTCTTCTTAATTTATATTGTTTTTTTGTTAGTCCTTTTTTCGGTGATTTTAATTTATAGCGTTTAATGTGAATTTTTTACGATAATATTGAAATTTCTCTAAGACATTTTACGTCAAGGAATATGGTTGTGTGCTTCTCTAGAAAAGTCCCCAATCCATACCGAATCAAGTAAAAAAATATGAAAAGGTTATTTTGATTAAAAAGACTTGAGCTCAAACATTAACATAAAATTTATACTCTTATCATTTTTATTATTTATATTCAACTATTATCACTACCATCTTCATCATTTTAACTTGCACATGTTCAACCATCATTTTGGTTTTCAAATAAATAAATATTGTGTATTATTTCCATTGAGATATTTCTCCAAATAAATTATATTAAAGTTCTTTAATTTCATGTTTATTTTTAATTTCACTTATAGTTTTGATTTTAATATACGAATTATTAATTTTTCATCAAAATAAAAAAGAGTATTGAACTTTCGTTTTCTATGATTTAAGTCTCAATATACACATTCAGTTGTCTCTATTATTAATATTCATACCCATAAATTTAATATGTTAAAAATTCTGTTTTATATAAGAATATTATCCCAAATAAATAATTTGTATATAATAATCACAACTAAATCTTTATATTATACTATATTCTTAATATACATAAATTGTATTAACGATTTGAATATTTTATTATATCAACTCTGAAAAAAATTAAAAATATTTTATTTTATAACAACCCGTGCAGCGCACAAGCATTCCCCTAGTACTAAATTAATCTACACTTTCACTAGCTTCTTTGGTAGATTATAGACCCGTTTGGATGGAGCTTATTTTGAGCTTATGAAAAATAACTTATGAAAATAAATAAGCTTATATGTTAGCCCATAAGTTCTCACTAATAAAAGTTAGGCCAAATTATAGTTTTGGTCCCCCTATTTTCAAAAATTCAGACATTTGGTCCCCCTATTTTAAAACTCAGACATTTGGTCCCCCAATTTTAAAAAATCAAAGACATTTAGTCCCAAGAGGAATTTTCTGTTTTTTATGGCTAATAATCAAAGACATTTGGTCCCTCAATTTTAAAAAATCAAAGACATTTGGTCCCCCAATTTTAAAAAATCAAAGACATTTGGTCCCTATTTGGACTAAATGTATTTGATTTTTTAAAATTTGGGAACCAAATGTCTGAGTTTTAAAATAGAGGGACCAAATGTCTGAATTTTTGAAAATAGGGGGACCAAAACTATAATTTAGCCTAAAAGTTATATCTCCATAAGTTATTTTTCCACAAACTTGGCAAGCTTATGAATAATACATAAAAGCTTATTTATTTGCATAAGTTGTTTTTCATAAGCTCAAAATAAGCTCTATCCAAACGTTAACATTATATGTATTAATATCTAATTTACCTAAATTAATAAAGTATATTAAGAATTATCATCTAGGAGGTAATATAAATTTGGCTAAAGTGCTCCCGTGGTCCTTTATCTTTATTTAAAGTAACGATTTGGTCCTTTATCTTTTTTTTGTCCCAAATCAGTCCTTTATGTTTTAAATTTTTGACACATAAATCCTTTTCTGTCCCAAATCAGTCCTTTATGTTTCAAATTTTTAACACATGAATCCTTTTTTTTGACACATAAATCAGCACTGTTAACGGAAAATGATTTATGTGTCAAAAATTTGAAAGATAAAGGACATATTTGGTACAAAAAAAACATAAAGGACTAATTCGTTACTCTAAATAAAGATAAGGGACCCCGGGAGCACTTTAGCCTATTATATGGTTAGTCAGCGCTATAAACTTATCAGTTTTATGCGACATACGAAATAGGTAACTACGTATACAAGTAATTAATAACGACGTCTACTTTAATTGAGTTTATACTTTTTCCACACCAAACCAGTGCCACCAACTAATTCGTATTATCGAAACACTATGGTTAGCCCCTATTTCAAAAAAAAATATTAATTTATTTATGGAATTGCTATCCAATATACGCAACTTATAATTTTTCATCGACTTTTGACACAGGATTATCAGTTTACATTTTTTTATATTAAATCAATCTGCCACTGTAAAATTGTGTTCTTCGTAAACTACATATACACAATATATAATCATAAAAAATTGTAATAAATACCAATAACTATTTATGTAACACCCCGGTTTTTCTTACATAGAAAATACCAAGATATACAGCATAGCATACATCAGAGATAACTTCCTGTCCTTAGATATCGAACACAAACTAAAACTTGATGAAATAATCATCAAGCGATCCCTCACAAACTTCTCATGTCCTAGTGTTCAATATCAAGAACGAAATTGCGGAAGCGATTTACAACTTGTAACAATTATAAGTCGTACAATCGAAGATACAAAGTTTGACCATAGAAAATAACATAAACATTTAAAACTAAAGCTTCAACATCTCCTTTCGGTTGTACCGTATCCGTGCCTCGTCGCCTTTGCCTGTTCTTTGTAAAAACCACAAAACATGAAGTGTGAGATAACATTATTTCAGTGAGTCCTATCGAGACCCCTTACTAACTCTCTCGGTTCATTATGCCTTTTTTTAACTCGTAGCCCTAATAAGCGACTACGTGAAATCTCTTTGCCTCTTTTTAACTCGTAGCCCTAATAAACGACTACGTGAAACCTCTTCTTACATTGTTCAGCATATCACCGAGAACCATTTTCTATTCCCGGTGAACCCATTCCACTGACCATTTTCTATCAAGCGGATTGACCATTTTCTATCGAGCGGATTCCACATGGGCCTAGGTTCATAGGGCTCATGACTTCCCCTCCCCTAGTACACTAACCTCTTTATTAGGGTCGTCACCCTAAACCTCTATTTATATAATTTATATAAATACACCCGCATTGGGCCGTCTCTTATACCTAACAGGAACATTGCATAACCTCGACCTCAACCTCAAGGGACATTTTAGTCCGTTTTATTCTTTCGTGACATTATCTCACTCGTGGTTACTAACTTTTATTAACATAACATAAAACATCCTCATCATATAAACAAAACATAACATAATCACAATCAACATCAACACATAGGGTTGGGGAAGGAATTGGGAAATGTTTGGAGTCAAAAGGAGTAATCCTGGAAACAGTAGAAAACACGGCTCCCAGTGTTTTAAAACATAAGTGCCCGTGTTTTAAAACATGGCCGTGTTTCTGTATTTTGAAAATTTTGCGCAGAAACAGACTAAAACACGGCCAGCCGTATAATAAAACATGGCCATGTTTTCTACAGACAGCCAAAATCCTGCACTACGAAAATAGTGTTTTTAAATTCGTTTCTTCGCATATCTTGTCTACTCCTTCGATTCCAATGCATATCTGTAACATCCCCAAAATAATTAATAGAATTATTTGGATGTTAACCCAATTGAATTATTTTAGTACTTAACTGGTAAATTTATTGAGTGCTAAAATTATTTATTGGTTGTCATCGGATCGTTAACCGGATAATACGGGTCAAGGACAATTCGAAACGAAATAAGAGATTAAGGACTATATGGTAATTGGACCACGTTACCACTTATATATTAAATAAATATATATATGTGTGTGTGTGTGTGTGTGTGTGTGTGTGTGTGTGTGTGTGTGTGAGAATTAAGGAATAGAAAGAAAGAAAGAAAGAAAGGAAGCGTACGCGAGAGAGAAGAGAAACAGAGAGAAAAGAGAAAAAGGGAAAAAGAAGAGAAAAGAATGGGTGAAGGAGAGGAAAAAAGAAGTTCAAAGGCTCATCAAAAAGACTTCATTCCAACACAAAAAATGTTCAGCGTTACTTCCTCTTCAATTTGGTACAAATTTCATGGTGATCAACTCACTCTCTCTCACTTAGCCATTTTCGAGTTTGAAGAAAATGGAGGTTTTTGTGGTTCAAGCTTGAAAGAAGGTTAAGGAAGGTGTTTAGGAGCGGACCCAAGGATGATTGATCGATGATTGAAGTTCGATTGGAAGATTGGAAGCTAGTTAGGTGAGTTTGGGTTGAAAAATCAAGATTTGGGGTTATGTGTGAATAGTGATCTGAAGGTTGAAGATGATGAATAGTGTTTGATGATTCAAGGATGATTAGGAGCGAACCCGAAGCGTATTGAGTGCGGAACGAAGTTCAATTTCGCGAATTGGAAGTTGGTTGGTGATTAGGGTTCGAATGGGGGATTTCGAGGAATTCAGTATTTCGGTCAAAGAGATGTCTCGGGATCGAGCGGAAAGACTGAAAGCGGATTTGGGCGTTGTCGGAGCGTGGAAGTCTATGCGGGTATTGTTTGTGTGGTTATGTAGAGATTTTGAAGTCTCGGTGATTTCGGCTCGGTGTCGGCTCTCGCTTCAAGGGTGAGTTTTACTCACGCTTAGGATGTTTTTGTGTTTCGATAATTTTTACGTTGATTGATTTCGAGAGATTTTGAGATAAAAACCGTTATTTGAAAATATGTCGCGTTTTGATACAATTCGTTTACAATGAGTTTTTGATTGATTTGATTGATTGTGTGACTTTGATTGAGACTGTTTTTATGGTTGTCAAATCTGTTTTTAATCGGAATAAGAATCGGAATTGAGCGGAATAGCGAATTTCGCAAGAAAACGGAAAACCTGCACTTTTCAGCAGACGGTCGCGTCGCGACCCGTCCCCATCGCGTCGCGACCAGGCTCAGTTTTGTCACGCAAATGTTTCTGTCGCATTTCGCGTCGCGACAATAGCAGTTCGCGTCGTGACGCTTTGCAGTTTTTCAGCAACTGTATACTGAATTTGTTTTCGCGATAACTTTTGATCCGAGAACTCGATTGAGGTGTTCTAAGATGCGTTTGAAAGCTTATTCAGAGGCCTAACTGAATATACAATTTAAAAGGTAAAATGAACTGTTTTTGAAGTTGAAATTATTTCGAAAAAACGAATAATAGTACACGTGTGCGGATATGTTTTATTAATAATAAAGCGGACTATGAGTCCTACGTGGCATTGTACAACTAACGCGGAACGAATAGTGCTTATTCATCCAAACCGGTCTATGATTCACGATATATAAATTATATCGAATATAGGAGTTAGCCCAAATGCGGGTGGATATATATATATATATATATATATATATATATATATATATATATATATATTATATCGAGTTTGGGTGACGACCCATGAGGTTAACATACTAGGCGGGGAATTCATGATCCCTTACCCTAGGCCCGTATACCATTAGGGAAAGTACTATTGGTAATGGGGTTCACCGGGATTACCAAAGCTGGGGTCGGTGTTATGTTACAGTTATAAAACAGTTCATCGGGATTACCAAAGCTGAGATCAGTGCTGTAATAAAGTTATGATACGGTTTACCGGGATTACCAAAGCTGGGGTCGGTACCGTGTTAAAGTTAGAAAGAATGGTCACCGGGATTACCAAAGCTGGGGTCGGTGTCATTCTAAAGATATCAATAGTATGGTTACCGGGATTACCAAAGCTGGGGCTGGTATCATACTATGTTGACTAGTACGAGTCACCGGGATTACCAAAGCTGGGGTCGGTGTCGTGCTAAATTAAAAGAATGTAGTTTATAAAGTAAACTACGAATGTTTAAGAATGGTTCATCGGGTTTGTAGCGTTCGCGCAGTCAGTGTCGTACTGTACGGTTCACTGGGATTTAGCACAGGATTGCAGTCGGTGCCGTACTGAGTTATAACACGTTCAGCGGGATTTAGCACTGGATTGCAGTCGGTGTCGTGTTGAAATAAAATGCACGTGGTTTATAAATTAAACTCCGAAATGAAAAGGGTTTTATAATTGAACCGAGAGTGTTAGTAGGGGTCTCGGTAGAACTCACTGAGATTGTATCTCATTGTCTATATGTTGTTGTTTTACAGAGAAACAGGGACAGCGGAAATCCAAGAGGCACGAGTAGGCGGTACTCGGATGGTGGCTGAAGACTTAGCATTATGATCAAGTTTATATTTCCTTTTGTTGTCTGTGTACTACAACTCTATGTATTTAGTGTTATATCTTTCTTCCGCTTTCTTGTATGATACTGAATGCAATAGTTGCTGAAGGTTTATGGTCTGAGAACCGTATTGTCTTGTTTGTAAATAAGACTGTTTGGTTTTTATTCAGCGAAAATTTATAGTGATATTCAGTGTCTAAGCAGGAAATATATCTCTGATGTTCTAGGGATGGTACACTTGGGTATTTTTACTAAATAAAAATACCGGGGTGTTACACTATCACACTTAATTCCTAACTCAACAACACTTACTACCAGCAACATTGATCATTTAAAACAACCAAACAATCACATAATCACTCATTCAATCATTCATCACATTTATAACAAAATACGTTTTCACAATTACGGTTTTCGCAAAACAACGGCTTTCAATGAAATCTTAACAAAACGAAACACCAAAACATATTTTCAGTCACATGCAAGGTTGACACAAATAAAATGAAAACCCTAAGCGAGTATAGAACTCACCCGGAGCGACGAACAACTCGAATAACGGAAGACACAATCAATCTTTCTCCGAACCGAACTATTTCTGGACAGCATCAGGGAGCAGTTTTGGGTTGAGCATAACGTATTCGATTTATAACCAAAACCATTCAATCCAGGGCCTAATGTGTAGATAATTTTGTCTATTTTCTGAGAGTTCAGGTTTCGTGTTTATACGACAGGTATCTGGGGAGTTACAGTGAAAACACTGAGAATAGGTCAACACTGTAACTGATTCATAAACCTAACTTGTGGACATGATATCTTCCTCAATACATAACGAAATCAGGTGATTCTTGTGTCTATTTTGAAGGGTTTCGTGTCTAGTTTCTAAAGCAACAAAAATGCCCTTAATCGGAGTTTTGTACAGTGAGTTATAAAGGAATTACCATGGACTGTTCAAAACCGTTTTCTGCAGAACTTGCTGTGAGTTGATTTCTTCAACTCCACCACCAAGGATCACGAACTCATGCCCCAGAAACGTTCCTATCACAACCACCCAGCTCCTAAGCTTCATTTCCAGGTACTGAAACTACAATGTGGCTTCCCTAACTGACATGAAATACTTCAAACCATCTCTAGAGCTTCATTAAACCCACATGCAAGCTAGGAGACTCCCCTTCTCTTCAGTGGAACTTGAAGTGCGAAAATGGTGAAAGGAGAATGGAGAGTTCTTTGATGGTGAAATTGGTATCAAAATGAAGAGGAGATGACAATGATTATCAAAGTGGAAAGAAGATGAACATGCATTAACACTCCATGAAGTTCTCTCCTCTTCTCTTGTGTGACTACTTTCTCTCTTTCTCTTGTTTCTATTTCTGATTTTCCAGCAAATGAACAAGTGTGTGTGTTGCTGTCCCTTGTGAAAGTGAGTGTGAGTTTATGACTCAGCTGAAGGAGAAAAAGGGGTGCGGAAAGACCAATTTACCCTTAAGTTGTGTTACTCACTTAATTCTACTTCTAATCAATTAATTCATCATTAGCTCATATACTTAACATAATTTAACCTACTAACACACAATTTTTTATTTATTTATTTAACACATGACAATGACCTCATATATAATTAATTAAGCTAAATTATTCAAATTAGCTAATTAATCAAACATAACCTCTTGCTAATTTCTATTAACTAAATTAGCTAAATTGGGGATGTTACAATTTACACAGGATGTTAATAGTAAAATATTTCAAAAATATATTACGAAAAAAAATACAATGTATACCCGTGAAGCGCACGGGTCATACATACTAATTATCAATAATTTATAAACAAAGTTATAATTCTCTCTTATATGGTAATAAATAATTCGATTTTTGTGATAAATTTATTGTCTCTCTCCAAACATCTTCTTCTCCAAACCTCTTCTTTTCCATTTTTAGACCTCCATTCCTTGAATCTCAGTATCTTATTTTTATTTAAATCTGTAAATTAACAGATAAACCCGTTTAAACCCACCCGAATAACATGCTAACCCGTCAAACCGAAACCGCCATATCCGAACCAGTTGTTGGACGGAAATGGGCTATCAATATGACATCACGGTTTGTGCTGGACTTAACATTTTGAACTAAAATTCGACAAACCCGACCGTTTGTCCAGCCCTATGCATGATTCATGTAAACAACTATTTGAATCCAATTGGTGCCAATCATTATTTTTGAATCCAACCAAAGTGACAAAGATAAGACCTTTACAGTTCTATTTTTATTTTAGTTGATAAAAAAGTGATATTTTAAGTAAACTATCTTAAACAAATTACCAAAAAATGGTGGGCTAAATTAAATTAGTTGGCTCAACAAGTTAGGCATATGATTTTTTTTAAAATTTCTTAAGAAGTAAAAGTTATGTTTTATGTTTTACTTTTTGTGCACAATTTTGTTGATGTACGACAAATTTTATTTTACATTTAGATTACTGAGAGTTTTTTTTGACAAGTACTAGGAGTTTTTCTTATATCTACTTTGATGGGGAGATGACATAACTACAATCATTTAAGCTACATGTGATAATATTTTTTGAATTTCTTTGGACTCTTTCTATTAAATTTTGTGTTTTGTGAGAAATTTTTTGCAGGTGAGAACATTTTGATTCTACATTTGGGTTGATAATTTGACTCTATATTTGTTTCAAATGAGATTGTTAACATTAATTTAATACATGTCATAATATTTTTAAAATTTCTCAACACCGCATTCTTAAATTTTGTTTTTGTGATTTATTGTTATTGTGAATATTAGCACAATTGCCCCTTGTTGATTCTAAATTGAGATTTGATGGTTAGTACGAAAGAAATTTGAAGAAAGGTAAGAAAACACTTACGTTTTAATAAAAAAACATGGGGCATATGGAATGAATCAAAACTTAAAGTTGCAAGCAATTCATTCTTCACCTTCCTTCGTATCTTACCATCAGTATTTTTCTTCTAAATTTAGGTTACAAGGTGAGGGATGTCTCCCACTTATAAACTTTTTTTCAACAAGAATATAAGACATTTGTTGTCTATTTATTCTAACGCGTAATAATAATTTAAAATTTCTTAGAATTTATTTCATATAATTTTTTTTTGTAATAGTTGCACATTGTTTCCCCTACGTTAAGGCTTTGTTTGGCGCGTCCAATCTGCTAGCGGATGAAAGTAGCGAGTGAAACATCTTAGAATGTGGTTAAGGCCTAACTCAACCCCACAAAACCGGCTTGTAAGGTGAGGAATGCCTCCCAATTATAAACTCTTTTTCAGGTCATATCACATCCGATGTGGTACTCTTAAGTCTTAACACACACCCCTCTCGCCCAGGACTAGACAACTGGAGCGTGACCTGAGTGGCCCAGCAGATCTTGGATTGGCTCTGATACCATATTAGAATGTGGTTAGGGCCTAACTCAACCTCACAAAATCGGCTTGTAAGGTGAGGGATGCCTCCCACTTATAAACTTTTTTTCAGGCCATATCACATCCGATGTGGGGGACTCTTAACATGAAGAGTACATGTGTTTTGTAAGCACTAGCGTTTAGCATTTTTCGGGTAGCGTTTAACGTTTTTTCAAACGCTAGTGGATAGCGGATAACGCCGCCGCTCGTCTCTTCATCTCCGCCCTTTGCTGCTTCATCTCTGCCCTTCGCTGCTTCATCGCCGCCATTCACCACCGGTTGGCCGCTACTTCGTTGCTCTCTTTCTGGTATGATGTTATGAGTGGGAATGACACAAGGGAGAGCAATGCTGAGAACACCAAAGGTCAGAATGGGTCCAAGGAGGTGGATGTGCATGGGAATCAGCCCAGTGATGGGGCAGCCATTGATGAGGCACGAGCAAGGCATGAGAAGGGTGTGGTACGGAGGGGGACCAGGGCGCGTGTGCCAAGTGTGTGGGTGAGAGAATATGATATATAGTGAGTGGGAAGGAGAGCACGAGATAGATGATGTATGATGATATTAGTCTCTCTCCTCTAACTGTTTTCTCTCTCTTCTTTCTGAATTCCCAGTTGGGATTCCTGCCTTCTGATCTAATATTGTAATTGCTTCCATTTCAGCAATAAAAGAGTACCTCTATTCAGTGTACTTGATTTAAATTGTGTGAACCATTACATATGATCCCTCCTTCTAGTTTGATTCCTCTTTTCCTTTCTAGTTCGATTTTTTGTCTTTCGAAGTTTGATCTGTTATTGTTGTTGTTGTTTAGTTTGAAAGAAAATGTCTCTCACAAACAAACGGGTTGTAATGGAGAGATAATGTGATAAGAAGAGAGAGTTAATAAAGATTGAGGGGTGTTCAAAAATCATACTAGTAACTCTTATCAACAGTTATCAAAAAAACGTCACTAATGTACCAAAATATTGCATTTTACACATGGTTCTAATCTGTGTCAAACTAAAACATATGGTTCTAATTAATGTATAATGCATATTTTTCACACAATATAATTAATTATCAGCTAATCCTCGAGTTTATTCAAATATTCCTACCTGCATTGAGTCCCTTGTTACATGTTTTTTCATTTATAGTACATATGTATGTAATTTCTTATACATATCTGCATATGTTGGGATCAATTGCATGACTTGGGGGGTGGTTTGTTAGCAGCGGATAAAAGTTGCAGAGGAATAGCACTAGGAACGATAGCACAATTGCCCCGTGTTGATTCTAAATTGAGAAGTGATGGTTAGTACGAAAGAAGTTTGAAGAAAGGTAAGAAAACACTTACGTTTTAATAGAAAAACATGGGGCATATGGAATGAATCAAAACTTAAAGTTGCAAGCAATTCATTATTCACTTTCGTATCTTACCATCGGTATTTATCTTCTAAATTTAGGTTACAAGGAGTTGTTCAACAAGAATATAAGACCTTTGTTGTCTATTTATTCTAACGCCTAATAATATTTTAAAATTTCTTAGAATTTATTTCATAATTTTTTTTGTAATAGTTGCACATTGTTTCCCCTACGTTAAGACTCTGTTTGGCGCGTCTCATTCGCTAGCGGATAGCAGATGAAAGTTGCGGGTGAAGAGTACACGTGTTTGATAAGCACTAGCGTTTAGCGTTTTTTCAAACGCTAGCGGATAACGTCTCACTTTTTTTTGGCATTTTTACCCTTTTTTATTTTTCTTAAATTACTTCTCTTTCCTTATTAAATAAATATGTCATTTTATGTCATTTTACATTTATCAGCTAGTTCAACTGCTAGTTTTACCAAACATATCATTTGCTATTAGGTAGCTTATCTGCTATCCGCTATTTTTTACTGAACAGAGCCTAAAACTATATAAGTTTTGTATAGAGAATAAGTAAAATAATACAATCAATAAATACTTTATTTGAAAACAGAAATATTGTTTTCGAGATATTTTAATTTAAATGATTGTGTTCGTGTTACCTTAATATCTATTTAATAATAATATTTATAATCTTACTATTTTGTTAAAATAAAAAATTATTTATAAAAATGTTATATTATTATATATGACAAACTTTGTTTCTCCCGTGCATCGCACACGAGTAGTGGTCTTAGTAAATTAAATTCTAATTTTTAACTATTCGGTCAAAAATTAATTTTAAATTATTGATCTATGGCGCTGTAGCTGTTGATGAAAGGACTCAACTCAAGACGGCGCCGTATTACTCTGATTTCAGGCAATGGAAAAACCATCCGAAACCGATGAACAATCACCACAGTCACAGTCACAGTCACAGTCAGAGGATTCGTCAACTTCATCGCAAGATCACCATAACTGGATAACGTTACGTCTTCAAAAATCTACAATTCTAAATTTCATTTTTCTTCTTTCAATCACTAATCTATTTTCTTCTTTTTATTCTTCAGAACGCAAGATATTCTGAGGGAAAAACTGATCACAGAGGACAATTTCACATGGAAATTATCAAACACGTCACAAGAGGAAGAAGAATTGAGATACGTTGGTGGCGTTGATATAAGTTTCTCAAAGGATGAACCATCAATGGCGTGTGGCACCCTTGTTGTGTTGGATTTCAACACTCTTCAAATTGTCTATCAGGATTTCTCTTTGGTCACTCTTCGAATCCCTTATGTTCCTGGCTTCCTTGCATTTAGAGAGGTTCTTTTCAGTTTTCTCTCATGTTTCAAAGCTTCATATATTTTAGAATAGATGCTATATTTAGTTCATAGTTTATGAAAATTTTAGTCCTTGTATTTGACGCTTTGGAATGAAATTGATAAACTTTAGGACTATTAAATAGTTTTCATAATTTAGGGATTAGGAGAGACATGATGCTTTAAGGACTAGATTGAGGGTTTCTTCTATAATTTATCATCAAATTAGTACATTTTGGAGAGACATGATGCTTTAGGAACTAATAAGATCAACATCAACCTTTTTGAAAAAGGTCTCCACAATATCTATCTTGGCAATGACATCATGCTTTTTAACTCTAACCATGATTGAGACCACATCGGTCACATTTGATTGCGATTCTCTGCGATATAATGATTGCGGGGAAACCCTTACCTTGAGGGCCAATTTATAAACTTCATGAACTTAATGCATTTTTTAATGATTTATTTGATAATATTTATTTGGAAAATGCTTCTAAAGAATTAAAAATGGAGTATTCATTAGATAATACAGCCTTTTATGTTATTGTTACATTTGTTGCATCTTTTAATAAATGCTTTCCATTTATTTTCCGGTGACTAAAATATTTTACTAAGACTAATTTGGATAATACAGTCCAGTCAGTGAATTTCCGTGTGAAATTTACTGGTGTAATTAAGATATTCATTCGTTTCTTTCTGTTTTAGTGTCTAAAGTATTTGTTTTAGCTATACTATATTGGTTGCTCCTATGATTTCAGGCCCCAGTTCTTCTAGATATTCTGGAGAAAATGAAAATGAATGATAATCCTTTCTACCCTCAGGTAATTGTTGTATGTTATGTAAACAATTGATGTGAATTTGATGCCTTTGGAATTTCATGCCTTCATTATTTAGTAATCTTATTGATGGTGCCAATCTTGTTAGCTGCACCAAAATCTCAGATGTAATGTAATGGATTCCTAACTGTTTTGGAATTTCTGAAAATTTATGATGTTTATGTAACTAATGTTTTGATCATCTGAAAAGAAGGTCATTTTGATATTATTGACAGTTGTTAATGGTTGATGGAAATGGAATACTTCATCCTCGAGGCAAGTGCTCTGTACATGAACATTTTAAAATTATTGATGATTTTTTCTCTTCTTAGTAAGAGTCGTATATTTGAACTTAGCTTTCGTGAAACATTGAGGGACCAATTGTTACTGCTGCTGTTCTTTTAGATTAATGGGGTGTTGAATGAAACATTTCATAATTAATAAAATGGTTAGCTGTTTTTGCAATTTTTGATCAATTTGCAATTGATGTTTAGTTTAACTGTAAAGGCTATAAGCAATTATGTCACTCACGTTAGAAAATTACCCCGATAGATCAATGCCATCAGGCAATACTTTATAGTTTATACATCTCAGTCGAAGTTCTTTTATCACTCAATTTCCAATGTTAAAAACTTTTTCATGTCCAGCATATGTGTTTGAAAGTTGAAGTCAATTTAGGTTCTTCTGAATTATAAGTTGGTGTTATAGTTGATTTAACAAACAAATTTTAGCTTGCTACCTGTTCTTGAAAAATATTTGCTTGCTACCTTTAAATTTTGCAGGTTTTGGCCTGGCCTGTCATATTGGAGTTATGGCCAATCTTCCAACGATTGGGATTGGAAAGAATGTTAGTATTTATAATGTCACTAATCGATTCTTCTTATAATTAAGCCTACATTATTATTTCTTCTTATGTGTAAGGCTAACTTTTTTCCAGTTTTTTTTGTAAGATTCATGTCACAGTACTAATGAGCCTTAATAGATTTTCACATACTTTTCCATCAATTTAAGGATTCGATTCTATCTGATACTCTTTGTAGTTAAAAACTAAGAAGTACTATTTTTTGTAGATACTTGTGTTCTTTAACTTTATCTGTTGCAGTTGCATCATGTGGATGGTCTTAATCAATCCAGAGTGAGAAACCTTCTAGGAGCCAAAGAAAACTCTTCTGAAGACTTTATTACTCTGGTGGGTTCTTCTGGACGTATATGGGGAGCGGTAAGAATTTGAGTTACTGGCCCTTGTCCTTATTTTGTTATAGTAACAGTTGCTGGTGAGCATATGCCGTTGAATAAAGGTTGTGACATACTCATTAAAAAAAGCTACCGAGCTTAAACTTACATACGCTGCCAAAATCCAGTTCCATGTGCTTATGCAGTTTCTATGGATATATTGATTGCTTAGTTTTTCTTCTTTTCCTTCCAAACCTATATCCAGGCCCTGAGATCTACACAGGGATCCATAAAGCCAATATTTATATCAGTTGGTCACAGGATATCACTTCAGACTGCCATTACGATTGTTCAGATGACTAGCAAGTATCGCGTCCCAGAGCCAATTAGACAGGTGAAACAATTTTCCTTTTGAAAGAATAAAGTTAAAGAAAATTAATACCTCTTATAGTCTTTTATCTTATTTATCTAGAAGTATTACTCCTCTCTTGTTCAGAAGTTGCCAGTTTATTGTAATAGGCCACTTTTGTATTTTGGGATTCACATGCAGCCTTAGGTATTGGTTCTACACTTGTGCCTGTTTCACTTAGTTGAACTTAAAATTTCTCTTGCTAAGTATGTGCTAATGGTCCACCAAATGTCGCGGCGTCTCATTTATTAATATCCTCTTTAGTTATTATAGAAGTTCAGGTATCAACTGTTGATAGCCAGACTGATTTACTGTCTCCGCAATTGCTGGTTAATATATCTTTATATTAGATTATACTTGACGAGGTTTTTCTTCATGCAACTTCTGCCAGAAATATTCTTCTTAAAAAATAAAAAATAAAAAACAAAAATCCTATGAATCACTGCTTCTATTCCAATTTTTTGGTTACTTGTACAAAATAAAAGTATCGAGTCCTTACACCTCTATTTGAAATGCAGGCTGATATAAGATCCAGAGACTACATTCGGAAGTTTGAAATGAATGCCAAAGTGACTTAATTTTATTGATTAAGAAGTGGTCAAAGAAGCATTAATCTTCAAGTCCAGAGATGCAAGTAAATACACTCAAGTTTATGAATATGCATTTCATATCATATATTTTGAAGTCAATTAATATATATCATTAAATCTTTGAACTTTGGTTGATATCTTTTGCAGCATATCTGTATATGCAGTAATATATGTAGTCACATACAGGTGTCATTTCATAGCTCTAAAGAGTTTGTTGTTGTGTCCAATTCTGTTATTCTGTTCTAACAGAAATTAACTGTGTTGGTCTTAGGAGAATGCTTATAGCACCTTTCTAAATAGATGTACTCTGTAATTCATTGAACTGAGATCAGAATAGCAGTTCTCTCTTTCATTTCTCACTTCATATCTCTCTTTGCATCACCTTGTAATATTTTTTCTGGTGTCTCTCGCTCTAATCATCATTAGAATTTCAGAATGCAGCAATAGTTTTGCGCCTTCTAGTAATCAATCCGTTAAATTATCATCTCATTAGAAAGGCTTATTGTAAAAATTTACATTATTCAGCGACTCCATATGAACACAGATTCTTTATACTCGGCGACTCCATATGAACACAGATTCTTTATTTTTTGGTTACAAAGGAGAATCACAGATTCTTTATTTATACAATTTAAAATTTAATAGAAGTTAACTACCCGAAAGTGAAAATTGAGAGATCTATTTGACAACTGCTACACTATTAAAGGAAGCACGTGTATTTGATATAAATAGTTGTTCTAAATGATTTCAGTCAAAAAAAAATTGTTCTAAATGATCACTTAAACACTCATCACATGAAGGATGAAGAACATGGAACTAATGATGAGCAACTACATGCTAAAATAATATAATGTCAATGCAAACTTCATTAGTTGCCTAATCCAAAATTTGCACTTGAAAGAACAGTTTTAATAGCAGTACTAATATTTTAGAGATTTTTATAAAATAAAAAAAAATTATTGATGAGATCTTCTATCTGTATGTGTGGTACATTTTTTTTTGACACAATATGTGTGGTACTTAATAGTAGTTGCATTACTTAAATGTTTTTTTTTACATAAAGAGTATAAAAGGATCGTATGAGAATCCCATGTGTTAACTTAAACAATATCAATTATATATTGCATCCTAATATATAATTCGTGGTTTTTTCTTCTTTTCTTGTGTTTTTTTTTAGATTCATAGGGGCTAAAAGCCCAAAAGAGGATTACACGAGAATCAATCTAGGAGTAGAGACTCCCAAAACATCAGCATCAACTAACAACTTGGTATCTAGAGGAGGGTGTGTATAAACAATAAGACCATCCCCCATGTTACAACCCGCATTTGCTAAACTATATGCTACCTTATTAGCTTCATGGAAGCTATGAGCTATATTGACATTGGCAAAAAGGGAGAGTTGTTGCTTTATCTTGTTCACAAGACTCCGACCCATAAAACTGCCCCCCCCCCCCTAAGGGCTGTTCAAATGAACTGCCGAACTGAATTGAACTGCCGAACTAAACTGAACTGAACTGTTACAAACTGAACTTTTAGTAACAGTTCTGAACTGAACTGTCTTTGTTAAAAACAGTTCACTAACTGAACTATTAAAGTCAGTTCAGTTACGAACTGAACCGAACTGTTAGTGTTAAACTATTAGTTATTTTACTTTTACACTTCATAGTTCACATTTCTATCCTTTTAGTCTTTTACTCTCAGTCTGGCTCCGCGTCTCACTCTCACGAACTGCCACCCACCACTGTTTGAATCAGTTTCCGGCCTACACTCATCAATCAGAAAAATCAAAGACAGACTTGAGAACTCCTCATCAATCGGAAAAATCAAAGACAGACTGGATACTCCTCCATTTGATTTCAAGAAAGCAAATACAATCACAACTTTACTTGGTGGTTGTTTAAAACTTCGTGAAGATGCAATCGGATTTCTGGTAAGTAATATGAATAGTGAAGATACAGTAATTCGTGGTGTTTGTCAGTATTTGTGGGATACCTTGTCTTGGTCTGGGATTAATCATATTATTCTTATGAATGATTTCTTAGTTAAGCCTCAATCGCCTTTTCTTCTTGGCCCTCGCGTTTCAAAAGAAGTTGATAATTTGATTGAAGCTTGTGAGTTTTACATGTATTTGGCTTCTGATTTGGAATTTGTTGAACCTTCCAGATTTCCTACTCTTATTGATCATGCACAACAAGTTAAGAAGGTAGGGGATAAAGAACGGAAGGAAGGAGAAAAAGTAACGAAGTAGTAGTAACTGTGGTGGTAGTATATTGGGGGTTATTTGCTGGCATATTTTTTATTATTGAAACAGTTCAGTTCGAACTCGAACTGCCGAACTGAACTATTAAGCCAGTTCAGTTCAGTTCGGAGAACTGTTAACACAGTTCAGTTCGGCTGAACTGTTTAAACAGTTCAGTTCAGTTCGGTGCAGTTCTGCTTGTGAACTGAACTATGAACAGCCCTACCCCCCAGCATTGGTTGGGCATTTAACAATAGTTATTGAATCCATTCGAAGCTCTATGTTCACAAACCCCATGCTGTGAGCTAGTCTAATGCCTTCATAAGCTCCCCACAATTCCGCCAAATATGCGTTACTAACAAACAAACGCTTTGCAAAACCAATAAGCCAACGCCCCTCAGCATTTCTGGTTACACCTCCACACGCTGCACTCCCATTGGTGATCTTCACTGCTCCATCAGTATTGATGGGTACCCAACCCGTTGGAGGTGATTTCCACGAGACATTAATCATCTGCCGGTCCAATGATATAACACGATCCAGAATGCCTTTGCCTTGACTGTAGTGCTGCACATACTCTTTAATAATGTTGCTAGTATGTAAAGGTCTAACAAATTCACTATCATGGACATGTTTGTTCCTCCAAATCCAAAGCTGATGACAAGTCGCAGCCCAATAATTTCTCCAAACAATGTCACCAATTTTCACCCCAACCAACAGATTGAAACTGACCCAATCAAATTGTGCCCAGGCCAAAAAAATTAGGCTTAAGCGACTGAGGGACCAGGTGCTGCCAAAGATGAATGGCCAGAGGGCAGTCCCGAAGAACATGAAGGATTGACTCATGACTATTGGGACAGTTATGGCAACTAAGATCCCCATCAGTCCACCTTCCACAATAATCTTTAGTAGCAAGTCTTCTGTACCGTATCTCTAGACTTATATCCGATCTTAGACACAAGGTCCGATCCGAGATAGTTGGTAGGGGTTGGTCTTGATCAACCGAGCTCCGCTTTCGATCCGGGGCAGGTGGTACCTGCGAGGACACTCCGACGCTCAAGTCAGCCAGAGAGGTAATTAGAGGTGAAGAGTAGGAAAGAGTGTGTACCTTTAATGAAGCATTCAATGCTTATTTATAGAGTTTGGTGGTGTTAGACCTGATGAATCAGGACCGTCCGATCTTGCGCTGCGATCTCAACCATTGGTTGATGGATCTGCATTTGGTGTTGGGCCTCATTATTGTGGATTGGGCCAATCCATAACAGTTGCCCCCCAAGTCGGGTCGTCTTGGGGCGAGCTAGACTTGATGCCTTATAGGGACTTCGTGAGAGTTTTTAAATTTGAGGTCAGACCTTCGTGGCGACCTTCTCCAAGGCCGGGCTTATAGCTACAAAGGAGTCTGCCCCCAGCCTCGGAGTGCCCGAGATACGGGTCTTGTCAAACGATCTTCGAGGCCGGGCTTATACCAGCGAGGGTGTCTGTCACCAGCCTCGGCAATGTTAAAATGTGACCAACTGAGGGACTCGATGTGTCAATTTAAAGTCGCCTTCAGGGCAGTTTACCAGGACTCGGCCCAGATCGAACTCGCCCTTCAGGGTAATGGCAACCTCGGCCATGTAAAACGTGACCACCTGAGGGACTCGAGGTGTCAATTTAAAGTCGCCTTCAGGGCAGTTTACCAGGACTCGGCCCAGATCGAACTCGCCCTTCAGGGTAATGGCAACCCCGGCCATGTAAAACGTGACCACCTAAGGGACTCGAGGTGTCAATTTAAAGTCGCCTTCAGGGCAGTTTACCAGGACTCGGCCCAGATCGAACTCGCCCTTCAGGGTAATGGCAACCCCGGCCATGTAAAACGTGACCACCTAAGGGACTCGAGGTGTCAATTTAAAGTCGCCTTCAGGGCAGTTTACCAGGACTCGGCCCAGATCGAACTCGCCCTTCAGGGTAATGGCAACCTCGGCCATGTAAAACGTGACCACCTGAGGGACTCGAGGTGTCAATTTAAAGTCGCCTTCAGGGCAGTTTACCAGGACTCGGCCCAGATCGAACTCGCCCTTCAGGGTAATGGCAACCCCGGCCATGTAAAACGTGACCACCTGAGGGACTCGAGGTGTCAATTTAAAGTCGCCTTCAGGGCAGTTTACCAGGACTCGGCCCAGATCGAACTCGCCCTTCAGGGTAATGGCAACCTCGGCCATGTAAAACGTGACCACCTGAGGGACTCGAGGTGTTAATTTAAAGTCGCCTTCAGGGCAGTTTACCAGGACTCGGCCCAGATCGAACTCGCCCTTCAGGGTAATGGCAACCTCGGCCATCTAAACTGTGACCACCTGAGGGACTCGAGGTGTCAATTTAAAGTCGGAGGATCTATGTGAGCAAAAGCGCCGACGTTCCTGTCTCGGAGATTTTTCCCGACTTCTGGAACGTCGCTTCGAGGAAGAGGAAGCTAGAGACGAGCAGGGCCGAGGGGAACCCTCGGATCCGTAGGAATCATCAGGAGTTCCGATCCTGGGTGGAGTTCCGGTTTTAGCGTGCAACTTTAAGGCGATCGCTCGACCGATCCCAAATCCTTCCATCCAACCTCGGAACTAACTTTTACTTAACCAATCAGCGTGAGGAAAATCGTAGCCGATCCACATATATTAGATGGTTGAACATTTACAAAGTCGGATTACATCATGCCCGTAGGCTCATTCCGAGACCTAGGTGAAACGTGACCTTCCTGAGTCGATCCCTTCTTCATGATCGATATACTTCTGAGATCGCTGGAGGAACTCGGCAAGCGACTCAACTTGGTTGACTCCGACGTCTATCTGAAATAGACTTCCTTCACGCAGGCCAGCCTCCATGAAGTAAAGACGGAAGGAGTCGTCGAGGTTCCGGACTTGAGCAGCTTCTCTATTGAATCTCTCTATGTAGTCCCGGAGGGACTCATTTTCTCCTTGTCGAATTGCCTGCAATACCTTCCGAGATTTGCGCTTCATCTTCGAGTGGGCGAAGTGTGCAGAAAAGAGCTTGGCTAACTGATCCCAAGAGGAGATTGTATTTGGCTTAAGAGCCCTGAACCAGTCTAGGGCCGCCATCTCTAGAGTGAGGGGAAAAGTTCGGCACTTTATCTCCTCTGGAACGTTACGGTATTGCATAACCGTGTCAAAGTAGTCGAGGTGGCGATCCGGATCGCCAGTCCCATCATGCATTTTCAAACTCTCAGGCGGCTTCTCGAGGTGCTTTGGCACCGGGAAGTAGTCGATCTTAGCTGTGAAAGGTCCTTTACGCTTTGCCGACCTCTCAAGGGGTGGAGACCGTCGGTAGCCATACTTGTCGGGGAATCCCCGCGAGCTAGGGCGTCGACGTTCCTGCCTCGGAGACCTTTTCCGACTTCTGGAACGTCGCCTCGGGGAAGAGGAAAACAGAAACGAGCTAGGCCGAGGGGAACCCTCAGGACCATAGGAATCAACAGGGGTCCGACTTGGGGGAATCCCTGATCCCCGCGCTCCTCTACAACAAGGTGGAGTGCGGTGATGGTATCTCCTCCAAGCCGGAGATCGGCGGCGGCCGCGGCCATGAGTCGTTCCACTTGAAGAGTTGCGCAGAGAGGAACTCCGATCCGGGATGTTACGAGCTCGGATTTCAGCAATCTGAGCTCCTAACTGGGTATAGCGTTGGCTTTCCTGCCGGTCGGCCTCGGCTTGCCGAGTTAGGAACAGGACGAGCTGTTGAACAGCGTCGACCGGTACCTGGACGGTCGGAGGGGGAGGTGGAAGCCGATTCCGAGATGGGCTCCCATGCACCATAGCCGTAGCCGAGCTTCGAGCATGCACCGGGCTAAGGGGTAAGGTGACCGCCACTCCTTTCGGAGTCACCTGTTGCAGGACCGGTCCTTCAGCGACATTCAGGATAGTCCTATGACGTAAGGTCGGAGCCATCGTCAATCAAGGAGATGGGAGAGGAACTAGAGTACAAGATGCTCCCACTGTGGTCGCCAATGTTCTGTACCGTATCTCTAGACTTGTATCCGATCTTAGACACAAGGTCCGATCCGAGATAGTTGGTAGGGGTTGGTCTTGATCAACCGAGCTCCGCTTCCGATCCGGGGCAGGTGGTACCTGCGAGGACACTCCGACGCTCAAGTCAGCCAGAGAGGTAATTAGAGGTGAAGAGTAGGAAAAAGTGTGTACCTTTAATGAAGCATTCAATGCTTATTTATAGAGTTTGGTGGTGTTAGACCTGATGAATCAGGACCGTCCGATCTTGCGCTGCGATCTCAACCATTGGTTGATGGATCTGCATTTGGTGTTGGGCCTCATTATTGTGGATTGGGCCAATCCATAACATCTTCCATGGAGGAGCTGCCAAGCAAAATAACGCACCCTCTCAGGAACCTACAAGCGCCAAGCAATCTTCCAAACACTATCATACAAGTCGTTGTTAACATCACAAAGAGAGGAGTAGGCACTAGCCACTGAAAAGCATCCAGAACTATCACCTAGCTAGTAATTTACGTCAGGCCCATTAGTAATTAGCGGGACTGGGTGACTCGAGATCTTCTTAATAAACTGTCAGGGAGGACTCCATGAAGTATAGCAAGTTTCCAGGCACCATTCGAATCCACAACATCCCTAACTCTCCAACCTAGAGTATCAGCAGGAATTATATTCGCCTCATCTTGTGTTTTAAAAAACAGAGTAACAAGTACCACTCGAAGGACTAGATAAATATTATTTTGCAAAATAAGGGACCATTTTCAAAAAATAATAAAGGCAGAACCTAATTAAAACTAGAATTAAGATAAAGGAATAAAAGTATAAATTTAACCTATTGATTACTATTGTTTAACACTTGCCAATGCCAAAAGCTCATTGACCAATGGTTAAATACAAAGACACAAATTAGTCTTTCAATCTTCTTATAATTAGGCTTGTTCAAGGTTCAGTTTGGGCGAAGAACCGAACTGAACCGAACTAATAGAAACAATTCGCCGAACCAAACTGAACTGCGTTAATAGTTTCCACGAACCAAACAAAATTGTGTTAACGATTTGGTTCACAGTTTTTAATTTCGATTCGAACTGTTTAAAAAATGAACTTTTATTAGCTCTTTTATCCAAACTTTTAAAACTTGAACCGAACTGTTAACCAAATTTTTTATAACATAGAGGGCTCGCAACATATGAACCCACAACTTATCCTTCTCTATCAATAAATCCCAAACCAACTTACCTAGCAAAGCCACATTCTCTCACAGCTTTGTCGGACACCAAGACCCCACACTTTTTGGGTCGAGTAACCATCTTCCACGACACCATATGCATTCCACGGTCTTCATTACCCTTCCAAATGAAATTCCTAACCTTTTTGTCAAGAAAATCACAAATATGCTGTTGTTTAAAAAACTTATAATTATTGCACCATTTTTTCGATATTTATTTTTCCCTAAGTGCTACTTGAAAAGTTCATCCAAATTGACTCTAGTTACATTTTTCAGCAGTCTTCTCTTACTAAATTGGTTTTGTTCTCTATACTTTTGTCTTGTTTTTTCTTTTACTTGGAATAGAGGCTATCTTAAAGGTGAAGTCTAAGAATTCAAAAACAGATGGAAAGAAAAGTGGCTCGGGGATTGCACCTCATCCTGAAGCCTCATGGAAGGAAGATATAAATATAGATGAGGACATTCCAAAGTGTATGTGTATTAAGCAAAAGGAACCTTCAGAGTGGATGAGGATGAATTTCATTTTAATTAATGAACTTCCACTAGATTATGAATTTCCACAAGATGGTAAACCTACCTGCCTTTTGCTTCACTGTTCTGTGTATTAATGAGACCAACTGAATCAATGTTTTAGCTTTAAAAATTACATGCAAACTGTTGCCTTGAATATTTTGGCTTGGTTGTGTATATAAAGTATGTTCCTTATAATTACTTACTGCATTATGTTGATAGAAGAACTCTAACCACATTTTATCTCTGCAGAAGAGCATTGCATATCAAATCAAGAGCAGATAAAGGTATTGTGCTCTTTGATGCCTTTTTACTTCAACTTTTGTTTTGATTATAAGTCTTTGAAGCTAAAGGATGCTTTGGGAACAACCATTGCTTATGTTTCATTTTTTTCATATGCATAAAAATTAATTTGCTTTTGTTTATTGTTTAAATCTTGATGTGAGCTTTTAATTATCTACTAGATGCTTTTTGCTGTTTGTTCTATTTGTCTAACATTTGTTTTATCTTTTGTTTTCCTTTTTTTAATGATGGTTTTAAATGGGTATTGTTTCTTAACGAGTACCCACGGATACTTGTAAATTAATAAAAATATATTTTTTAAAAAATAAAATTTGAAATACCATAGAAAATTAATTTTTTTAATACTGTTTTTTCGATTCATTTATATAAGAAAATTAGGCATTTCGTTATGCATTTATTTTATCAACTATTTATTACCATATAATCGTTAATGAATGGAGATAAAAACACTAGAATTATGATAATAGAAACTTTGAAAATAACAAGTACTAAACATTAACCAAAATATTAGGATAAAAGATACAACCAAGCTATTGAAAATGACAACAGAATATGAATAAACATCCACTTAAACAATAACAACAACAACAATAGATGATAAATAAAAAAGCAAGAAACAACAGAATTTTCATCAATTTTCAGCTAAGTAGCACAACTTGGTTCACTTGTTTCCTAAAACAAAAAACAATTTAAAATTAAAACCCAAACAACCATATTTATGAGCTTTGAAATTAAATTGTAGAAATATTACTTACAATATCAACATCAGCATCTTCAACTACTCTATTAAATTCAATATTGTGAACTTTTTGATTTTGAAGAGCCTACAAACAAACAATTTAATTAAAAACTTGCAATAAATAATCAATCTATTTTCAATAAAATTTAATGTTTTTACCTTTCATTTCAGTCCATAGCCAATCTTGGAGACACATCAATGCCTCTGAAGTATCTGGACGCAGTTTACTCTGATGAGGAGTAAGAACTTGACCACCAGTGCTAAAGGAAGACTCAGAAGCAACGGTTGAGATTGGAATTGCTAAAAAATCTCTTGCAATCATTTGCAAGATTGGATATTGTGCCCCATTAGCCTTCCACCGGCCTAAGATGTCAAACTCTTCATTTGTGGCAGACAATACTTTCTCCTCCAAATATCGATCAAGCTCTGATTTACCACTTGAAACATTTTGTATTGTACTAACATATTCATCAAATTTCAACTTCCAAGGATCTTTCTTACCAACACTAAGATCTACATTTGAGTTTGAACTTGAAGATGAAGAGACACTTTCCTTACCCTTAATTTTCATCTCATACTCATTTACCAAATCTTGGCAAATAGATTTTACCGCAACAATTTTTTCACCAGCTTTCTCTCCATAAATCCCAGGGAAAAAAATATCAACCATGTAAAGTTTGTACCTGGGATCTAACATAATGCCTACAACCATCATCTCATTGATCACACCCCAATACTTGTCAAATTTCTCATTCATAGATGCAGCCATTTTATAAATAACAGAATCGGGAGATTGAAGCCACTCAATCAAAGACAACTTAATTACACAGACTTTTGGAAAATAAACATTGGCAGTCGGATACAAAGTACCAAAAAATAGTTGTGACTTCATAAAATATTTCCAACTTATCACAAATTTCATTTGCCATCTTCCAATCACTTTCACTGGGGCAAGGTTTTATATTGAGCTTCCCGCAGTGCCAATCGACTAAACACATCTTTGTATTCTATGGCAACCTTAAGCATTAAAAAGGTAGAATTCCACCTAGTCTTACAATCAGAAATAAGCTTTTTATTATATGAGATGCTCAGTTGTCCACATGTCTCTATGAATTTCTCCTCTCTTTTGGGTGTTGCTCTCCAAAAATTCACACTTTCTCTAACATTCTCAATAGTCTTAGAGATTATTAACAAACCATCTTTCACAATCAAATTTAATATGTGAGCACAACATCTCATGTGAAAAAATTGACCTTTTAAAATAAGTGAGCTAAGTGGAATTTTATCAAAAATCTCCTTAATCATAGCATCATTTGTAGAGCAATTATCAACAGTCAATGTAGACAACTTTCTATCTAAATTCCAGTCCATCAAACATACAACTAAAACATCAGCTAGAACTTTTGCAGTATGAGGAGCGGGCACATAAATAAACCTATGATATAAAATTAGATTGAAATTTAAATAAGAACAAGATGTAAAGAAAATAACAATTGTCACAATGTCAAGAAGGTTTAGTGATTTTACCTTACAAGTCTACTTTGTAGGATCCATGAATCATCAATAAAATGAGCTGTGACCGTCATGTAGCCTTTATTTTGATTTCTAGCTGTCCACATATCAGTAGTGATTGCAACACGGCTTTGATTCTTTGAAAAAAGCTTCAATGTACTCTCTTTCTCTTCTTGAAAACGTTTCATTATGTTAGTCTTGATAGTGTTGCGGGAAACAACCTTAAATAAAGGTTGCATAGTAGCACAAAAGTCTTTAAAACCAATATGGTCAACCATTTGCATAGGATACTCGTGAAGAACAATCATTCTAGCCGCTGCACGCCTTGCTGCATCTTGATTAAATGCATAAGAACCAACCACTACTGTTTCATTTCCAACATTCTCAGTTTTGATAAAAGCTTGCCTTATATCTCAAGTTGTGCGACGAGGGAAACTAAGAAAGTACTTGATACACCTAAAAGATCTGCTCAACGGTGGTTACAAATGGCCCTCATCCTTTCACCTATTTTTTACTTTTTAAAATGATTCCAAACATTGGAAGTTAGTTTTCTTTGACGACCTTCGATTTCAGTTGGAAGTAAGCTTTCAACTTCATCATTAAGAGTTGAATTTGTTTCTACATTCATAGAAGGAGCACCCACATTTGATTCACCCACAATAGATTCACCCGCATTAGTCCCAATTTCCATAGGGGTAGAGGTATGTTGACTAGACATTTCTACAAATAAACAAATTTAGCAACATTGTTACTATAAATGAACAAATTTAGTAACATAAATCAAAGTGAACCCAAATATTGTTACTATAGCAAGATTGACAGATTTAGCAATATTGTTACTACAAATAAACAACTTTAGCAACATGAGTAAGAAAGCCAATAAGATTGACAGATTTAGCAAAATAATATTGACAGATTTTTTTATAACAATATTGACAGAAGGAAACCAGAAACTGTAAACATAATAATATTGACAAATTTAGCAACATAGAATCAGAGTGAACAAGAATTTAGTAAATTTAGCAACATGAATCAGAGCCCAATATACCAGATGTTGGTGGGATTCGAAAATGCTCAGAAACGAAAATGAACGAAAATGAAAAGGAGAAGATCCGAAAACCTACCTTGGAAACTGGTCGCCGGGGTGGTGCAGGGAAACTGGTCGCCGGGGGTGGTGCAGGGAAACTGGTCGCCGATGCTGGTGGTGGGATTCGTGGAAGAGGATTTCGTTGGTGGGAGTGGGATTCGTGGAAGAGGATTTCGTGGAAGATCAGAAGTGGGAGAGGAGAAGCGTGCGATATGGAAGAGGGTGGGGTTCTAGGGTGCGAATTGCGAAAGTGAAAGCGTGAGAGTTAGAAACGAGAGTGGGAGAGAAGAAGCGGCGGACCGTGACTGTGAGAGTGGGGTTCTAGGGTTTGGGTTTTAATATTGGTATTTATATGAGGGAAAATAATATTACTAACGGGTACGGGTACCCGCGGGTACGGGTACCTCGCTACCCGGCCCCGGCCCGTTTATTGATGAATAGTCAAAATATCCGTTTATTTAGCCCGCGGGTCCGGGTTTTTTGCCATCCCTCCTTTACACTGCATAATTCATTTAGTTGACGATTCAAGCTAGTTTCACAATGTGCACATACTTAAACAAACAACTCAAAAAGCATAAAACAAGTTAGGGAGGGTATCCATTAACAATGTAAGAATGTAATAAATAATAGGCTGTGACCAGAGGCAGTTCAGGTTCTTCGAGCCATGCCTTTTCAATCTCTTCTACGAGCTCTGTGATCCAAGTCACTCAAATGAAGCCAAATGGGTATATGATCTGATTTGTCCGAGACATCATTGATGAATCTATATCTTGGAAATGCATGGAGCCAACTTTGAATGACAAAAGCTCGGTCCAGTCTCCCTTCCTCTGCGTCCGGAATTCCCAAACTCTTGGTTCAACTGAATTGATACCCCCCCCCCCCCTTGGTAAGCCAAAGACGTGGCATTCTTGAACTGCTTCTTGAAAGCCATAAATAACCCATGGTTGCCTGTCATTTTGGCCACATATGTCTTTATTGGATAATATATTAAATTCTCCTATAACACACCATGGTAGATCGTTATCTCTAACCAAAGTTCAGAGAAGATCCCAAGAATCCCAGCGATGCCCACTCTCAGGATAATCATAAAAATCAATGAATATTCGCCAAGTTGGCCTCCCAGCCAAATTAACATTGATAAAATTCATAGAGTAGTTAAGCACGTGACAATCATAGGGGCGTCTCCACAAAATCGCAAGACCATCTCTTCTCCCTATTCTATCTACTGCAAAAGCATACTCATACCTCAAACATCTATTCAATTCTGTTTGCATGCACCAAAGTCACAAAGAAAGATAAAGTTCGGTTGGTACTTGGTCTCGAATGGATGGGACTGCAATCGGGTTACCCTGGTCTTGGCAATTCTAACTGATAAAACTCATCGATCCCAGCAAGCCTGCTTGCCAGGACCTACCGATAAAAAATTATGAGTCACTTGTTCTTCGTTTTCCGCACCTCAATATGCATGTCCGCACCCCCTGCATGCATAATTGCACCTCCTGCATGTGTGTTATTATTTTAACAACACCCACCAATAGCGAATCTATTCATTAGATCATGGGGCAATTGCCCCCATAAAATAAAAATAGTTTAGTTTTTTTTGTTACCATGTCATTGGTGCGTAGTTTCCACCGGCTTTGCCGATGACTAATCTACGCCGGAGAACCTGGCTGGCCACGAGTTTCCGGCTTTGCCGGTCCTGTTCTCCCCTCCCAACAGAGTTTTTGCCACACCAAAGATTTGAACCTGAGACCTTGGGGTGGGATCCAAGTCCAGTTACCACTTGGACCAACCCTTGTTGAATACACCTAGTAAAATTATTTTTGCTCCCGTGTTTGCCCCCATAAGTAAATTAGTTTTTCAAATGAATGTATAAAATTATAAGAGACACGAGAGAAAATAATTAATACTAATTTTATTATTTTATTCTTCTATTTTTTTGTTATTTTCATCTCTTCTAATACTAAATACACATATTAAAATGACTTAAATATATTGGTTTTTTTTGTTACATAAATATGTTGGATTTTTTATGAGTAAAAGTATAAAAAGGTCGGTTACAAAAAAACAAAGTCTTATTTACTTTTTAAGAAATGAAAATTACTAATTCGACTTTAGAAATTTAAATATTAGTCAAATTTGGCTTTTAGGGAGCCTAAAACATCCTTAAAATTATTGTAAAAAACTATTTAACTGATCTTTAAAGTTTAACATGATATTTTTTTCATTTCTCAATTACAAAATAAATCTACTTTTTCTCAAGTATTAGTTTAAGTGTATACATTTTTAATTGTAATATTGTATATTTTGTTGATGGTTGTAAAAAAATTTCCCAAGAAAATATTAAATTAATTTTTGCCCCCACCATAAAAAGTTTATGGATGCCGTCACCCACTACATTTACGTCCACACAACCACCACATTCGGTTGCACTATTATCCTTTGGGCCATACTTCGTACAACCCCACAGCTACTCACTAAACATCTCCTGACCCTATGAAAAGACCAAAATATCATCAATGAACAAAATAGTTGGGTGAGTAGAGGGGGGTGGGTTGTAGGAAATATGAGTCTTATCCTTTTGTCATTTGTTACTAACTTCGCTTGGATCACTTCCTCGTTGCCTCTTTCTATCCACTTCAATAGTCATATTTTGGGTTTTGATTTTCCTACCCCCACTTCTAGCGCCCATATACCCCCACAATTTCCTAAACTTCCCATTTTGCTCCAGAGACCTTAAAAAAGCCAAAAAATTATCATTTCTCACATACTTGCGAAACCACAAAAGTAATTAGACAAACAAATTTCTTCCTAGAATTATCTCCCAAAAGATAGATCAAGAAGTCATTTTGTGTTCTCGATTTATTCTCTTAAGATAAAGTCAATTTGGAATGAATATGTTCCGGAATTTTCTCTAAAAAATAAATCCGAAACACACAATGACTTCTAGATTTGTCTTTTTGGAGTTAATTCTAGAAACTCTTTTTAAAACTCCTTCCGGACTTATGTCTAGAAGATAAATCCAGAATTTTCCGGATTTATCTTCTACACATAAAACCGAAATATTTTTTTTATTTTTTAAATTATTTTATGTTAATATTTTTTCAGGAAACCGTTCCGAATTTATCTTTAACACATAAATCTGAAAAATAAAAAAATATTTTTTGAATTAAATTTTGATTATTTAATTGAGGGTAAAATGAGAATAAACAAAAATATGGGGATATAAGGGTTAGAGGTGGGGTTAGGAAAATCAAAAGCCTCATATCATGTTCCAGAGTTTTAGGGATAGTTTTGCCATTTTGTTCCAATTCTTTAATGCCAATATCATTTTTAATAATAGGGAAAAAATGTGTGGGTTTTGAAATAGGGTTTTTTTTATACCCCACCCCATACCTATCTACCCCCACACATTTGGATATTTCGAAAATACCCTCCACATTTATTACACAAAATTGAATTTGGACCAGATTCTCTAGTGGGACCCACTTTATCGGCCAACAGATTTACCTGCAGTGGAGGTAAATCCGTTAATCATTAATTCTGCAATAAATTCGATGGCAAATGGAAGTAAGCGCTAAAAGATACTTCTGTCATTGACTTTTTTTTAAAAACGGAAGTATCTCAAAAGAGCTACTTCCGTTTGTCATTTAATACCATCAACGACGGATTTACCTCTAAACACTTATTTCCATTTTCAAAAAATTTCAAAAACGAAATCTCAAAAAAAAAGAAAAAACAAAATTTCAAAAACGGATTTACTTTTTTAAAACTTAATTCCGTTATTAGTTATTTAACAAAACAGATTTATCTTTATATGCATAAATCTGTTTTGTAAAAAAACAAAACGGATTTATGTATATATCAGATAAATTCGTTTCATATTTTATTTATATTGTGTCTTCATTTTTGTCTGAAAACTGAAGCAGATATGGATACGGAGTCACAGTTGGTTATGATCGAGATAGATACATTAGGGTCATTCATGACGGAGACGGTATATTTAATTAATTATTTTTTTAAGACATGTACGTTGCAGATATTATTGATGTGGAGCCAGATGGTAATTGTGGCTACCAAGCAGTTGCTATTGGTCTTGGTCTTGGTGAGGAAAGTTCGCCGTTAATTCGACAAGAACTAATCCAAGAAATAAACTCACGTTATGAGCTATATTCTCAATTATTCGGGGTTGAAAGGCTTGCAGTTATTAAGGAGTCACTATTTGTTAGAGGTTTTGGGAGGCAGGACAAAAGTGGCTGAGCATGCCTGAGATAGGGTACATTATATCTACCAAATATAATGTCGCTTGAATTATTTTTGGGAAACACATTTACGTATTTGCCTTTGAGAGAGGTTCTTATTCATCAACTAAGAGTCGCAACATCATCTCTATTCTTCACGTGAACCACTGGGTTTTCTCTTTTCTCGATTTGGTTTACTCTTTTCTTGCAAGGTTTTCCTCTTTTCTCGATTACTCCTTCTTGTTTGGTTCATCACGCTTAATTTTTGTTCTTTTTTAAAATCACTTCTAGCCAGTCAATCGGGTTTAATTCAAATGTTTCCTTTAGTAATTTTAATTCTATGCATTGAACTAGGAGGAGCATGAGTCACAAGATTCTTATACCCTAACTAACGGTATGCCTTGTTATTATTGAATAATAACAAACAGGGGATCCAAATTCGTTCTTAACCTCTTGTTTTTTTTTTGTTTATTTATTTCAAACGAGTTTGTAATTTGTGTTGCAGAGAAAGTGAAATAAGAGATAATGGCTAAATGTATTTGGACCTTCACCCCAAAAGTAAGTCTTACATTATTTGACAACACTGCAAATTATTAGTAATGAAAAGGATATGTTGTGATATGCAAAAACTAATTTTAGCTTATATAAGTAGTTTAAAAAACTTATAATTGTTGCACGTTTCTTTCTATATATATTTTTCTGTAAGTGCTACCTGAGAAGTTTATCCAAATTGACTCTACTTACATTTTGCAGCAGTAGTCTTCTCTTACTAATTTGGTTTTGTTCTTTATACTTTTGTCTTGTTTTTTTTGGCTTGGAATAGAGGCTATCTTAAAGGTGAAGTCTAAGAACAAAAAATCACCTCAACCTGAAGCCTCATCGAAGGAATATATAAGAGTAATGCTATTCCGCCAAATTTTTCTAGACAAAAGTAGACAAAAACCACATTACAACATCAATTAACCAAGTTTTTTAAGCCACTAACCAACCTACTTTTTCACAGTTTTTAGCCATTGGCCTAGAAAACTGTGAAAAAGTAGGTTGGTTAGTGGCTTAAAAAACTTGGTTAATTGATGTTGTAACGTGGTTTTTGTCTATTTTTGTCTAGAAAAATTTGGCTAAATAGCATTAGTGATATATAAATATAGAGAAGCATACTGTGGCCTTGAATATTTTGGCTTGGTTGTGTATATAAAGTATGTTCCTTATAATTACTTACTGCATTATGTTGATAGAAGAACTCTAACCACATTTTGTCATTGTCTGTCTCTCTCTGCAGGTTGCATATCAATTCAGGAGCAGAAAAAGGTATTGTAGTGTGCTCTGAAATTCCTTTTTTACTTTTACTTTTGTTTTGGTTATAAGTCTTTGAAGCTAAAGAATGCTTTGGGAACATGTTTCATGTTTTCATATGCGGCTTTAAATCTTGATGTGAGCTTTTAATTATCTACTACTTATTTGACTAGATGCTTTTTGCTGTTTGTCTAACATTTGTTTTCCGTTTTTTTTAATAATAATGGTTTTAGGTTCCTGGCTCCCCTCAATGCTCCTCCCTGGAACCAATACAACCAGCAGAATTTCCTGATCCTGATCCTGATAATTGGCTTTCTGATTGGTTGGACGCCGTGATTCTCCATTTGTTATACTTGTTCTGTAGAAGGAAGATATTGATGCCCTAGTGTTGTGTAATAGAACAAGTTGAATCAACCTTTCACTTTTTCTCTTTAAACTGCATTATTCATATAGTTGAATGATTCAAGCAGTGACGAAGGATTATAGGAGCGGGAGGGAGCCGTGGTACCCCCAAATTTTTTTTTAACTATACTACTACCCCAAATGCGAAAAGTTCATGTTTTTTTGCCTTCAATTTCTGCTTTTGAACACTAAATGTTTTTCCAGTTTTCCTCTAACTCAAAGAATGAAGAAGATGATCTCCCCTTTTGCTCCTTGTTGCCATCAAATATAAAAAGAAAACAGAGCAATAAAAAACTAAAAAAACAAAAGCAAAGCTTGAACTTTGATATGCCCGTGGGTAGTAGGTGAAGGGAAAGATTATAAAATTGACCTTCATAGATGTTTGGCTTATCTCATCTAATCTTTTTACTATTTTATTGTTTTAGTTTGTACTACTTCACAAAAGGGGTTTGAAAAGTCAAAGAATATATAGCTCAAAAAACAAATGCCGGTGAGAAAATATTGATAATACTAGCATTATGCCCGTGCATACACATGGGTGCTGCCATTTTATTTTTATATATGAACTCAGACAAATTTAATTAGTCCGAACAATACTCTGCGAAAATCTTGACAAATTTAAAATAAACAAATTTAATTGGTCCGAACATTACCCCGTGTAAAAAATGAAATGAGAGTTAGAGGAAAAAAGAGGAGAATAGAGTGAAAAAATTTGAAAAAGTGTGCGAGAGAGTGAAAAGTTTGAAAAACTGAAAACCTAAATATTTTAGTTAGTAGTTACGGCACCCCCAATAAATATTGGGCAAGCTCAGTCACTGGATTCAAGCTAGTTTCACAATTTACATGTATCATGCAAATTGGAACAGGTTATTCCACTGATTTTTGGCGGACTGCTGATTATTTGTTTAGTAAGTTACAATCGATGTGTTACTATTATAATGGTTCCAACTGTTTGGTCAACAACACTATTTTGCCCTTAATTATTTTCTGCTGCCTAATCCGCTTTTCTTGTGGGCTGCTGGCTTAGTTAATTTGCTAGATTATTTCTTTTTTGGTGTTATGGGTTTATGTGGTGTGTGAAGGAGTATGTCAAAGTTATGGTTGTTATTCCTAATGATTTGCTTTATACTATGGCTAATGGTCTTCAAGCTGCTGAAAAATGGGTTTCTAAGAATGTTTCAGCTCATGTGTCATCTGGTGGTGTTGATATCAGGGAAAAGCTTTTGCCTTTTTTGACTGATTTATGTTGAGTTCAACTATTTGTTTATGCAGTTTAGATATAAATAATAAATGCATGTTTTTGGAGTGGTTTAGGTATTTAGTTCTGTATTTCTTGTTGTGGAAGGAGTTGGTTTTTTTGGGTTTTGATTGCCGCTCCTTGTAATTGATGTAATTTTTCTGCATTGGAATCATTGAAAATATGCTATTTCTTTTTGTTTAGCTGTGAGTTTGCCTGGTTTGTTGCAATAAGGACTGTTTTATCTGATTCAAGAGTAGAAATTGAAGAATATTAAAAAATTGCATTACAACTAGAAGAGACTAGAACTAATAATATGATTTCATCTTAATAGAGTTGACTTAGTTTGATTTGTAAATCTATTATATTTGATTTTGAAATAAACTCCACTCAAACATGAACAAGTTTGATTTCTGAAGGAGAGGAATTAAAGAAACCTGCATCTTCCCATTTCAAAAATGTTTTGGAACTTGCTCCCACTATCGATAATCTCCTGTCTTCTGTGGCAATATTTTCCATTTCTTGTTCTGCCAGTACAAATCACATCCCCCTCCTTATATAATCTGTGGGAAATGAACCTTTCTTGTCAACTTATATGCAAATTACCATGGGTGCAATGGGTTGCCACCCATGGCTCCAGCCACATGCAAATTATAGGGTGCTTTTCTGGTTCTGATATGACATATGAGGGATCATGTTAGTGGGATTTGTTCACTCCCATTATACCACGTAATTAGTCCCATTATATCTTAAATCTAAAATTAGAGTTGGACGCTCTCAATTTGGTCCCTCACTTGAATAAAACGGCAAAAAGTCCACCAATGTTAAATATGTTTATCACGTTAGTCTCTGCTGTTAACTCACTTCACTAACTCTGTTAGTTTGGCTGAGATGGCACGTTTACTGCCATGGTGACTCTGTTGTTAACTCACCTCACTAACTCTGTTAGTTTGATAAAAACATTTCTATTTTCTCCCTCTCTCCCCTCTTCCCTCTCTCTCCTCTTTATGTCTTTCTAATCTCTCTCTCCCCTCTCCATGTCTTTCTCATCTCTTTTCTCTCTCGATGTCTCTCCTTTTCTCTTCTCTCTCTATATCTCTCCCCTTAGTGATGTACTAGTATTGTTAGCAATTGAGTAACCTTATTAAATATATATAAAAGTTACTCTCGGAATAACTTAAACCCTACTATATATATATATATATATATATATATATATATATATCAAAATGGGGGAAAAGAGAGAAATTTTGAGAAACATTTTGAAGAGGAGCGATAGAGAGTGTGGGGAAAAGAGAGAAATTTTGAGAGAGATTGAGAGATATATATATATATATATATATATATATATATATATATATATATATATAGAGAGAGAGAGAGAGAGAGAGGAGGGGGAAAAGAGACAAGTTTTGAGAGAGATAGATATCTAGAGAGAGGAGAGAGAGGGAGAGACATAGAGAGGAGACAAGGAGAGAGAAATAGAGAAAGAGAGAGAAACGAGAAGAGAGAAGTTTTGAGAGAGTGGGAGAGAAAGAGATATAAGAGAGAGAAGAGAAGGGGAGAGAGGGAGTGGAGGGAGAGAGAGAGATTCGAAATACATAGAGAGGAGAGAGAAAGAGGAGAGGGAGGAGAGAGAGAGAAATTGGAGAGAGGGGGAAAACAGAAGTATTTTTTATCAAAAAAAAAAAAATTATCGTCATTTTGGTCCCTAAGTATGTCAAAATGGTCCCTGAATATATCAGAATGGTCCCTCTAGGCTGTCCATTTAGCAACGCCACCATGGCAGAAAACGTGCCAACTCAACCAAACTAACGGACCGGAGTTAGTGAGGTGAGTTAACAACAGGAACTAACGTGACAGATTTAACATTGGAGTACTTTTTTGCCTTTTTGTTCAAGTGAGAGCTCAAATTGACAGCGCCACACACTTTGATGGACAACCATGATTGTTTACCCTTGATCAAATTATTAAAGTGACACATTTGGTAAGGCCTTGTGTCACATACCCTTTTCTTGAGTGAAGCTCCTTAACTCTATGAAGCAGTCCCACTTCGTTCTCATATATGTAGACTACATCCGAAATACACCCATAATATGCATCTTACTATCTTAGCAAAGACATATTATATGTCTATTAGAAGCATAAGCTCGACCATTCAATTTGATCATTATGGTCCATATACTATAAAACTTTGTAATGTATCTATAGTTACTCTAATAATGTACTTTCTTCATTGAAATCAAAACTTAATGCTACTCAATAGTGAGTTGGATTTCCACCATCGATAATTATTTAGGTATGGGCTTGAATTTCATTCTCATTCTCATTGTTTCTGAAGGATAATTGTTCACAAAGTAAATGGGCCCTTAGTGCTTCACTTAATGTGTTTTGAAAATTTTGTTTCTTTCACAAGCCTGAAAAGCTCCTTTCTAGATTCTTCAAATCACGTATTTGGTTTTACTATGACAAAAATTATTTCTGACAATTGAGATTGCAAAATAGTTTTTAGTTAACGTAACATGATTTATGTTAGGGTACCTTCATGGCAAAAGTGATTTTTATCAATTCATGTGTATAAGGACTCATTTCACAACATCATCTCTAACCTAGCCACAACAACAACAACAAAAAGCAGAAATATTATCACATCACAAGCTCCCATTTCACACAAATAAGCACGCACGCAACTTTGAGAGGTGAAATTCTGAGAAACTGACATTTCAGCTGAAAGTGAAAGCTACACAGTTTAATTTCTCCAAAAATAAATTAAAATGCTAGAATCTTTATAAGTTTAGACTAAATAATATTACACAAGGGTGAAAAAACACAAAAATATAAACATTAAAATTCTAAGAGATCCAATTCTCCCATTCCCATATAAGCCAGCAGAATCTGTCTGAATCATGATACTGAATTTGCAATCACCAATTGAAGGATCTCTATCAGTAACAACAGAAAGGCCAGGAAATTTGCAAGCACTATCAATCTGATCATTCACCTGAAAGTAGCTATTAAATGCATAAGAAATGTTACCCTTAATGTCTAAATTCCCACATGAAGTTCCATATCCAAGACTAGTACAATCTGCATTTTGACAAGCATAAGACACACTTGGTGCGATTTCATCACTGTTGAGATTCGCCGACGGTTTCAAAATACACCATTTTTTCGGCAAATGTGTGACCCCAGTAGCACCTACTAAGCCGTTGGTTCTCGTTCCGATGTTAAGTTGGTATTTCGGTCTTCCATCGTAGTAAAACAAACCCCAGTGACGCTCAAAGTTACCTGGTTGAATGCTTTTGTTGTCTTCATCTACTAAGCTAAACAAGTATGCATCCATAGGACCTGGTCTCATTGGAGTTCCTTTTCCGGCGATGAATCGCGACATGAACCCTTGGTTAAAACGTTGAGCTAATTGAAGATTTGCGTTTCGGTCACCATCTGTAGGCCAACCGATTTCTCCTACGATAATTGGTAGGTTTCCAAAGCCATTCTTTTGTAATGCCCATACAAGAGTATCATAGTTAGCATCAAAGACATTGTCGTAGATTTTTCCGTTGTCGTTTATAGGAGATTGGAAGCCGTTGAAAAAGGCGTAGTCAACGGGGAAATTGGGATCTGCATAGAGGCTTATGAAAGGATAGATGTTAACTGCAAATGGAGCATTGTTTTGGCTCAAGAACTTGACAATCTGTAGCATGAGATCGTGGATGTCTGGCCTGAAGTCGCCGTCTGAAGGTTGTGATGTTGAGCTTTGATACACGTCGGCGTTTAATGGGCAAGTGACTTTAACTTGATTTCCTAAACCGGCTTTTACAAGGGCTGATTGAATGTTTTGAAGAGCTGGAAGTGTTGTGGACTCGAAGGTACCATTGTATGTTGACAAGAACGGTTCGTTTCCCACAGCAATGTACCTTGAAAAAATCACGAAAAAAAAGTGCTTAAGAAAATATAGACAAATGCAATATTGACAGTTAGGGAAATGTGATTTGCACTATCAGAAAATGAAATGGAAAACATTTCAAGCTAACTCTCTCTGAGACCTAATCATCTTAATTATTTTACATATGCAACAGATTTACAAATCAAACCAAGTCAATTCTATTCATATGAAATCAAATTAATCCTACTTCTCAATGATTGCAAACAGATTGCAATGGATTCCGCCGAGTATTCGACTAAAACCATTAATTATCAAAAGCACTGAATCAGATAAAACAGTCCTTATTGCAGAAAAGAAAAACAACATATTTTTATAGTGTCAAAGCAGAAAAATGGGGCAAATAGTCACTTTGGTCTCTGAATGTGTGAGGCGTTGTTATTATAGTCCCTGAATGTATCAAATTACAAACATGTTCTTAAATGACTCTTTTGTTCATAATTTAAGGGACTAACTTGACCATTTAAAAAAATACAATTAAGGACCAAACTACTTACTAAAGAGACACTTGACGATGTGTTTGCAATTTCGATACATTCATATACTACACCAACAGCACCTCCCACATTAACATTAAGGGACCAAAATAGTTGTTATGGTTGTTTACCCCAGAAAAATGACATAAATTACAAGAAGCTGCAATCAAAACCCAAAAAAGCTAACTCCTTCCACAACAAAAAATACAGAACTAAATACCTAAAGCACTCAAAAAAACATGCATTTATATCTAATCTAAACTACACAAACCAATAGTTGAACTCAACATAAATCCGTCAAAAAAGACACAAAGGGTATACCTGATATCAACACCACCAGAAGAGACATGAGCTGAAACATTCTTAGAAACCCATTTTTCAGCAGCTTGAAGACTATTAGCCATAGTATAAAGCAAATCATTTGGAATACCAACCATAACTTGAATCCCAGATTTCTTTAAAGCATTAAGAAAATCAGGATCAGCATCAAAAAGCTTCACTTTTTGAATACCATTATCTTTTAACATTTTCACCACAGTAGATGGTGGTAGAGGGTGTGTTGATTGTGTTCCCACATTAACACCAATTCCAATCACTTCACCTACAAAAATTGCAGCAGCAAAGAACACAAGAACAAAGTAACCCTTTAATTTTCCACAACCCATGAACTCCATCATCACGATCAGAGAACCAAAATCAGTTAAAAATCAAAACTTTTTTAACAAAACATCAAATATGAAGCAAAAAACTGTTTTTTTATTTCTGGGTTTTGCTAAAGTTTGTAAATTTATAGTTCAATCTTACTAGAAAATGAAAGGGTAGCATGCTGAAAAGGGAACAGAGTTAAAAAAATGGAAATTTGAGAATGAAAAAGAAAAGAAAATCACAAACAATGGAAAATGTTAGTGAAAGGACCCCAAATGGAAATTCTGATGAAAAAGTAAAGTTGAAGAGTTTAAAAAACCAGCTTAGGAGGTAGAAAATCAGATCTCTTTGGATTGCAAGAACCTTTTGATGTGTTATGTTTTGTGCTTTTCAACTGAGCTGCTGCTTCAGCACAAGAGCGGAGAGAGATAGAGACATTGATGGAGTGGTAGGCATGATTGAATGAAGAGAGAGAAATATTTAATGGAGAATCTTTTTATTTTTACTTTTTTTAATTTTTCTTATTTTTACTTTTGGGTGAAGTAAGCAGGCAAGCAACATTGCTCACTCAGCAAAGACAGAAGTGGTACACCACACTAGAAAATCGCACTTTGTGAGTCAGTTACTTGTAATAAATATTTTTGGTAATATTTACTTGTAATAAATGTTTTTATTTGGGACAAGTGTTTATAAATTTTTATTATAAATAGAGAGAGTATTATGTTTTTGGAAATAAAATTTTCACATAATAGTTTTAATTGAAAATGGATTCTCTAACTTTATTGGGGAATGGGGAAAAAAGACTCAACTTTAGGTGACTTTAGGGTTAAAGATGAGAATGTAGAAAAATATATAGAAAAAATTTGAGAGAGAAATGAGAAATGAGAGAGATATAGATAAAAGTTAGTATTTTTATTCACTCTAAAATTATAGAATCCATATCCCTTTAACGGTTGTGTGCCGAAAAAGATGAGTGTGTAAATTTAAAGTATTTAGTAAAATTTCGGTTGAACATAACTTACCGATATAATATAATATAGGCTAAATAACACTTTTGATCCTTTATGTTTGCTCTAGATTTCACTTTGGTCCTTTATCTTTTTTTTGGTCCGTTTTGGTCCCTCATGTTTCATTTTGGTCCCTCACGTTAGTTTTGACTAACGGACGTCACGCTGGCAGTTAACTGCTGACGTGGCGTCCGTTATTCATTAAATTACGTGGCATTTATTAGCTGACATAGGCTTGCCACATCATTATTTTTTAATAAAATATTAAAACTAAAAACTAATTAATTTGCTTCTTCTTCTACTTCATGCCCAAATCTTCTTCCCACCCTCCCACCACCGTTGCCACCGTCGCCACCCTCCCACCACCGTCGCCACCCTCTCTCACCGTCGCATACTTACCCAGTACCCCCTTGGAAATATACAACCCACAATCTCCACGCATTCCTCCCTTCTCTCCTCTCTCCCCCAAATCCAAAAACCCTAAATCCCCAAATTGATTCCAAACCCAGAAACCCACAAATTCAATTCAATAGCAAAAAGGAACCAACCCAGTTAACAAAATAACACGCAAGGAACCATCAGAAACCAACAGATTCAATTCAATCGTAAACCCTCTCTTCTCCTCTCGCAAACCCTGATTTCGCGCCCTAACACCTCACGGCCGTTGATGACCAGAATAGGGAGAGGGGGTGGTGAACGGAGGAGAAAGGAAGGGAACGGTGGTGATGGTTGCGAAGGGGAGGTGTTCGGTCGTGGTGGTTCGGTGTCGTTGGTGGAGGAGGGTTCGGTCGTGGCTGTGCGTTGTGGTTCGGTGTCGTTGGTGGAGGAGGGTTCGGTCGTGGCTGTGCGCTGTGGTTCGGTGTCGTTGGTGGAGGAAGGAAGCAGAGGAAGGAAGCAGATCTGATGAAGAAGGAAGCTTAACGAAAATAATAGGTTTAATGTTTTTATTTTTAATGTTTAAAAACTTATTTGATTATGTGTAACATAATATTAAATTAAATAATATATTTTGAGACGCCACGTCAGCAGTTAACTGCCAGCGTGGCGTCCGTTAGTCAAAACTAACGTGAGGGACCAAAATGAAACAAAAACGAAACATGAGGGACCAAAACGGACCAAAAAAAGATAAATGACCAAAGTGAAATCTGGAGCAAACATAAAGGACCAAAAGTGCTATTTAGCCTATAGCCTTTCTTACTTGATGGGACAACACTGTCCGTCGCTATAGCCTTAAAATCCGTCGCTAAAGAATTCTTAATGGGTTTTTATTCAAATTTCCCAACCACATCGCTCTCATTTCCATTTCACTTCATTTTTTCTCCCCAACTCTTCTCTCTCCCTCTCTCTATCCGAATCTCTTCACCACATACCTCATACCACCCTCACTCTCTCTCTCTCTCTCTCTCTCTCTCTCTCTCTCTCTCTCTCTCTCTCATTCTCTCTTTCTCCCTTACTCTTCACCACCACACCACCACCACCACCACCACCTCCTCTCATCCTCACCCCTCACTCTCTTTCTCCCTTACTCCTTTCCTTCTCTCTCTACCCTAATCCACTCTTCACCACCACACTACCACTACCACCACCACATAGCTCCTCTCATCCTCTCTCTCTCTCTCTCTCTTTCTCCCTTACTCTTCTCCTTCTCTCTCTGCCCTAATCCACCCTTCACCACCACCACATAGCTCCTTTCACTCTCTCTCTCTCTCTCTCTCTCTCTCTCTCTCTCTCTCTCTCTCTCTCTCTCTCTCTCTCTCTTTCTCTTTCTCTCTCTACCCTAATCCACCCTTCACCACCACAACCACCATGCCACCACCACCACTCTCACTCCCCTCTCTCTCTCTCTTTGGAAAGCTTGATAATAATAATAATTTAATAATAAATATATAAAAAAAGCAGGTTTAAAAAAATTAGCGACGAAATATTCCCTCACTAATGACCATTAGCGAGGGAATAATCCCTCACTAGTTCCCTTGCAAATGGTCATTAGCGACGGAAATAGAACGTTTTGCGAGGGAAAAATTCCTCGCTAATAACCTTTTTTTGTAGTGCAAACAGAGTATGGCAAGCCCAAAAACTAGCTGATCATCTCGTGAAACAATAATTTAAGTACTTGACAACCACTAGTCTATAACATTTTTCCATACGCTACTTGAAGCAACATTAAAGCTTATAACTTTTAGTGTTTCATTTTTCTCTCATTTTTACTCTTATTATTTTAGTTAGTTACCAAATACTTCTATTTTACTTCTATGAGTTCCTCCGCTACGAGCTATCCATATCTTTGGTAGTTTAAGGTTTTTGCATACTACTCCGTAACAAAGTATAAGTAAAACCAACTACCGCACACTTCTTAAGCTAGGTAGTTATTTTTTTTTATCAAAGCTAGGTAGTTATTTACACATATTTCTGTAAATCTTATTTAAAGTTGAACTTTATTACCTAAATTACCCAATTCATCTCATTTAATTGCTTAAGAAAAGCTCTAACCTTTCATACTTATATTCAGCATTAACTGAAAAATATTTTTGGTGTACTCTCTTTAAAAAGGATTAAGAAAGTCAATATTTACTTATATTTTGTTACAATGCAAGGACTTCAAATTTGCTTATATTGTGTTAGGGAGGGAGTACATATTAAAAAGTCATTGAATTGATGTATATAAGACCTCATTGTACTTATTGAACATATTAAGAAAAGTGGGTAGTGTAATATATATATATATATATATATATATAATTTGTGTATGACTATTATTACTATATTATTCTTTGTGTATAAAAGCGTTCAATGTTAACTTTTCATATATGAAGACAACTTAGTATTAAAAAAAGATATATTTAGAAAAAGAGTAATAAAAGTATCTAAATATTAGTAAAGAGTTTTACATTTTGAGACAAGAAAATGTAGCAAAAGAGTAATAAATGTATATTTGCAAGGACGAAAAATAATTTTTTTTTACAAGAATTAAACTAGATCAAACATATATTTGAAGGGAATAAGCTTATATTTAAACCAATATTCTACTACTAAGAATATCGTAAAAATAAATTATCTTAAATATAGTAGAAGTATAATTGAAAACAAAAGTAAGTTATACTTTAAATCTAAGAATATACATTCTGAGGCAATATGACATCAGCATTGATGTCAGCACTCCTACCCTTTTTTGCGCCATTAATTGTTCCCCCTCCCCTCCCTTTTGGCGGCATTTTCTCCTCCCCCTCCCCCCCACCCCCCCCCCCCCCCCCCCCGCTCTTTTTTTTCTTCTTATTTTTTATATTTTCATTTTTTAATAATGATTTAAATTTAAGAAAAAAAATTAGATCTATAAATAGATGAAGTTTGTTCCTCAATAATCGGATTGGTGAAAAATGAAAATTAATTTCCTGATAAATTATGTAAAATGTGATGCTAGCCACCGTGTTTTAAGGAAATTTAGAGTCTAAAAAAATTAGTTGTTCAAAGGAAATAGTAATGCAAAACAGTGTGTTTTGGGGTTCTTAAGCGGTCGGAAAAAATTAGTTGTTCAAATATGCAGAGTTTGTTCCTTAGTAACCTGTTTGTTGAAAAAAAGAACTTTTATGTAATGTGATAATGAATTACTTGATTATCATTTGTTGTCTATATTTTAATGGACCAATTTCATTTTTGTCACTAACTACTTTCTTTTCATTCTATACAACATTCGTAATTTTATATTTTAAGGGTATTTTATGGTTCACTAAAAATTTTAACTGTTCAAATAGCGGAAATTGATTTCTCCGTAATCGGATTAGTGAAAATGAAAGTTAATTTCGCAACAAATATGTTCTACCTTATAGTTTTCTCTTATTGACTAAACATAACTTAGTTGTTAAAATTTGACTTCAATTACTATTAATCTAATTTTGGTCTTATAATGCTTCAGTAGACTCTAAAACTTTGGCCCGTGCATCGCACGGGTCACGACGCTAGTTTCTAAAAACCCAATATTGTTTTGAAAAAATAATTAGCTAAAAACATGAAAGTTTTCGAAAGGAAGTGAATGCATGTGATGTGCTACTTGAATAAATGTCATTAGTTTTTTTTATAAGCAAATGTTAGTAGGGGGTGGGGGAATGTTAGGTTCCGGGGTTTGAACCGTGGACCTCCTTCTTGCAACTTTGCAACTCCTTCACGTCCCTTAGCTCGCCAACTGAGCTACCTTCCTGAGACAATAAATGTCATTAGTTGTTTTTCAAAGAAAAAAAAGAATAAATGTCATTAGTGGTGCCCAATGCCCACAGCCCATAGGCCATATCAGCAGCAGTCTCCAACGAAACATAGGATGGATAATACCCTATTTTTTTTACAGCGGTTGTGAGTTGTGACCGTTCCGAAGTATACAAGTAGAGTAATGTTATTTAGCCAAAATGTTCTAACTAAAAATAGTCAAAAATCAAGTTACAACACCAATTAACAAAGTTTTATAGGTCATTAACCAACTTGTTTTTTCACAGTTTTTAGTCATTAGGCCTAGAAAACTATGAAAAAACGGGTTAGTTAATGACTTATAAAATTTAGTTAACTGGTGATTTTTGGCTATTTTTGACTGAAACATTTTGGTTAAATAACATTAGTGATACTAATAATACCTTCCTTGAGTCCTTCATTCCATAGTCTTCAGATACCAAGCGTTGAAGCAATTCATCTGGGCAATCAATACTAGAGAGTAGGAGTAGTAAAGAGTCATGCCCACTATTATTATTTTATTAAAAAAAATCATGTCAATTGCTTTTATTTCTTTATTTTTATTTTTATGAATGAACAAATTGCTAAGGTCAAGTATGTTCACAAAAAGAAGGAGGATGATATACTTTTCTATTTTTTTATGATAAAATGATAAGCGTGTGTGGTCATAATCTTAAGTTCTTAACGTTTAAGACTTTTAAGGTACTGCTTCCTTGTCATCTCCCCGCTGTCCAACACCTCACTGTCTGTCCCCATGTCTTATTCTGCTTATCCAAACAAAAAGTTGTCTCGAGCTAATCTCAAACTCAAAACTCAAACTCAAACCCCCATTGGGTGGCGTTTCGAGACAATATTTCTGTTCGTGTTTTTTGGCTTCTCATTTTACAAAATTAAGTTTTGGGGAAGTAGAAAAAGCAGGATTAAGTTATCCCGAAATTTGTATGGATTAAACTGTTATTATATTTTTGAGATTTGGAGAAAGATTTAAGTTAGAGGCTAAAATAGTCCAAACAAAATTATACCTATTATTTAACGTGCCAAGTAAGTACCTAACGTGCTAAGTGAGTAACGTTAATCAATGCTTTGAAGGTTCGAAGGACAGAGTGACTAACGTATCCCTATTTTTTTTTCAGGGTTTGAACCAGAATCTCTTTCTTGCACTTCTTTAGTGTACTCTTTCGGTGTCTTTTAGCTCGCCAACTGAGCTGTCTACTTGAGATAAGCTCTAAGACTTTAATATTACATATAGAGGTATTGAATTAATAGTCAGTTAGGTCCCTCAAATTTTAGAAAAATTCAGTTTAGTACCTAATATTTCCAAACGTTATTTAATTTAGTCTCTTAAATTCTCGATGTCTGTTTGGTCCCTTACTTTTACAACTTAATATCAATTAGGTCCTTAACTTCTCCAAATATTAGGGACCAAACTGATACTAAATTGTAAAAGTCAGAGATTTAATTTATATTAAGTTGTAAAAGTCAGGGACCAAACAGATATCGAAAATTTGAGGGACTAAACTTAATAATAATTGGATATGTCAATGACAAATTAGTAATATAACTAATGTCAGAGACTAAACTGAACTTTACTAAAATTTAAGAGACCAAATGGCTATAAACTTTAGAGGTATTTATATACTATTTTTCAATGAAATACTCGCATCTAAGGGCGTCTAGTGGTTCAGGCGAATCCGAACCAGTACAAAATCCAACCCAAATTGACATATTTGGTTGGGGCATTTTTTGTGTTTGGGTCAATCCCAAACCAACCCATACTAACCAGCAGTAGTTTGGTTCGGGCTACGAATTTTAAAAAACAAACATGCGAACCTAACCACCCGAACTAAAGCACCAAGTGACTAAGTATGTTGGATGACTATTTTAAAAGCACAATAAGTTATTTACTTAAACGTTTTACCTTTGTAATTTGAATTAGTTGGAACATTTTAATACTTTGGATTGGATGACTATTAATGAGTTTGAGTTTGATTTGGTGTATTTTCTAAATTTTTGACTTTTTTTTGGCTATTTAAAAGTGTTAGAATATTACAAAAACATGTAGTTTTTTTTACAAGAAAAACATGTAGTTTTTTATAGGCTAAATAACACTTTTGGTCCTTTATGTTTGCTCCAAATTTCACTTTGGTCCTTTATCTTTTTTTGGTCCGTTTTGGTCCCTCATGTTTCGTTTTTGTTTTATTTTGGTCCCTCACGTTAGTTTTGACTAACAGACGCCACGCTGGCAGTTAACTGCTGACGTGGCGTCCGTTATTCATTAAATTACGTGGCAATTCATTAAACACATCAGCATTTATATTTTTTTAATGATTTTTATGAGGGAATTAGCGAGGGACCTGTTGCGTCGCTAAATTGCTCCTCGCTAATGGGATTAGCGAGGGAATCTGAGTCCGTCGCTAATTAGCGACGGTATATTCTGTCGCTAATTCCCTCGCTAATGGCAGCCACGTGGGAAAATTCAGACAACCACGCGTCCACGTTCCCTCGCTAATGCCTAGCCACGCGTCCACTTTCCCTCCTAATTCCCTCGCTAACGCCTAGCCACGCGTCCAATTTCCCTCGCTAATTTCCTCGCTAATGCCCATCTGATTGTATTTTTTTTATTAATCTGCTTTTATACCTGTTTATTTTATTAATAAATAATAAAATCTAAACTATATAAAACCGTTTAAAATTAAAATTCTTCAATAAATAAAAATTACGAGAATAAAATTTAAATCCACAACACTTAATCTCAAATGTTATAACAAAAACATTAATCAACAACACTAAAAGCTGCCACCATCAGACTCCTCAGCTTGCTCCTCATCTTGCTCGTCATCTTCCTCTTCATCTTCCTCCTCATCTTCCTGCTGATTTGGCTGCATATTCTTAAAATACTTTAACATCATCGCCTGCCTACGGCTCACCTTCTCAAAGTTTTGCTGCATCTTTTTCACCGCCTCAGAAGAGGTCCTGACCTCCTGTCGAGTATCGTGCAGCTTCTGTCGAGTAGACTGCAGCTCCTGCTCCATCTGCCTCATATGCTCTGTATCTGCAGGAGTAGAAGCTGGTCGACTGCGTCTTCTACTGCTCCCGGCCCCAGACTGGCCCATACATGGAGCCAAGGGCCTCATACCATACAGACGACCCTTAGACCAACCAACTGTCTTCTCCCAATGTTGATTTGCCAGATCTATCGTCTCAGGAGTAAGTTGGCCAAGTGCTTCAGGGTCCCAGCTCCCCTGAGTTAGCTGAGTCATGAACTCATTTACTTGCTCCTGTTTTGAATAACCACAAATTAGCGCTCCATTCTGACAAAGCAACATTATATATAATACAAATCAATTTGTATATTTACCTGAGTCATCTTGGAGTGCTCATCAACATACTCGCCAGTGCCTTTCCTCACATGGGTGGCTCTATGCAGCTCAGGAGCAGTGATAGGGCGTCCTGCCTTTTTACTCTGTAAAATGAAACACATTTTCAAAAATTGCTAACTAATTAAATAATGTAAAAAAACACACAGATTTGTAAAATAATTTACCAATCTAGCAGCATGCTGAGCCTGGTTGATGGACCCGCCGCAGTGAAGCGAGCCACTTTTTTCTGAGTTTCTATTGTTTTTGGCGCTTGCAGCATTTTTCTTGAAAGTCTCGGTAGCCCAATGGCTCTTGAAGGCATTCCAAATATCATCACCCATGAAGTCAGGCTTTTTATCTTTACAGCGGAGCTTATAAAGCAAATCTGAAATCTGAGCGTCCATCCTTTTGAAAAAAAGTCTCCGCACATTGTCATCTTCTTCTATGTCCCAAGTTACCTTGGTCTGTATTAAGTAAAATGAAAATATCTATTAGTAATTATATTAAACGTTATTAAACATAAAATTTAAACAAACAATATAAGTAATGACAAAATAATTGACACTTACCCTAAAGAAGTCAAGCAGATCCTTCCTGTCATCTTCTTCGACTTTGCTCCACTTTTTATGGAACTTTTGAAAATATTTTTTCCGGATGACATAGGTGATGCTTGATGAAGCTACCTTTGCAGGAAGAAGCCTGCATAATGAAAGATATATCGAACAATCAAATATATATAAGTCGTTGCATAATTAACTTTAAAAAAACAAACAATATAATACTTACGCGTTACCACGGCTATAAATGACTTTGAGTCTAATACCATTAATAACAACCACCTCCACTCTCTCGTCATCGGTGGATGAATCACCTTCAACATTACCAACACCAACATCATGCTGAATATCATCCTGGGGCTCTGGTGTAGGCATAGATAACCCAGCTGATGGGCCCATATGTCCAGCTGATGGGTCCATATGTCCAGATGATGAGCCTATATGCCCAACTGGTGTGCCATACCCAGCTGGTGGGCCATACCCTGTGCTCTTCTTCATCTTCATTCTGTTCTTCATCTTCATTCTCTTCTTCATCTTAATTGTGTTCTTCATCTTCATCAACTTCTTCAACTAGTCGTCGATCATCACATAATGAGTCAATCGGTTCAAATTCAATTACCTCATCTACTCCTGAAATTTCATCCACCTGATAAGGAACCTCATCCTCCGCATCAATGGCTTCAATGCGACCCCGTGGTTTTGTCTTAATTGCAACACACCATCCCCTCTGAGTTGATGGATATGGAACATAATACACCTGCCTCACATTTTCTGCCATGATAAACGGATCATAAAGTTTATACCTTCCATTCATTCGAATGTCCACGGTATTACATTTTGGATTCAATTTCATTCCTCTAACCGATGGATCAAACCATCTACAAAAAAACAAAACTATTCTCTTTTCATAGTCTAACCGTGGGTATTCAAGTTCATATATGTGTTCGATCACACCGTAGTAGTCATTTTCACCTCCTCCTGTTTCACCTTTAACATATACCCCACTATTAATTGTTTTTTTTCCTCACTCCATGATTGGGTGTCAAATTTGTAACCGTTAACTAGGTACGTGTGTCACTCGGTCACCTCAAGAAAAGGACCATCGGCTAAGTTCCTCAAGTGTCGGATTTGGGGAGTTGGTTCTGCTTCATACACCTAAGTAAACAACATATGGAAAAATAGGTCATGTCTCATATCTACTTTAAAGAATTATTCAGCGCCTTGGGGATTTGGTTACTTACTCTAGTCTTAAACCAGGGTGGAAAACTTTCATGTATACGAAAGAAGATTCTTCAGCGCCTATACCCTCAATTCGTAAGAATGCACTGAAAAAGATTGAAAGTTGATCAAAATCTGATTTAACATCATACAGTATAGATTAACAACTGAATTGGAGCATACTTACTCAAGATATGGTTTAACTTCAGTGCAATTGATCAAGACATGAACATGTGCTGATTTATGCTCTTTATCTGATAAGTAGTTGGTTGACTTCTTTCTCGAAGGGCGACCAGGTTTGATAAACACAGATAAAGTGAGCGGGTGTCTTTCTTCTTCAATCTCCATTTCATTTCTATTATTTGTTGACAACATAAAGTTGTTGAAATAATGTGAACAAAAATAAATTGTTTCACGGTGTATATAAGCTGTGCAGATCGATCCTTCAACTCTAGCTTTATTTTTCATCGATCGTTTATAATCACCCATTAATCTATTTGTTGAACGAAAAATACTTCATTAAACTAATAATCATACTAATTAAGATAATTTTAATAAAATGTTGAAATAGATAATTACCTCTCAAATGGATACATCCACCTATAATGAACTGGTCCACCAAGCCTTGCTTCATACGCAAGGTGAACTGGTAGATGCTCCATGGAATCAAAGAAACCGGGAGGAAAAATTCTCTCCAACTTACAAATAATGAAAGGAATATTCTGCTCCATCTTAATAAGATCATCCCTTCTCAATGTTGAAGAGCACATATTTTTAAAATATTGACTCACTTCAATAAGTGGTTCCAAAACACACTTTGGTAATGAATTAAAAGCAATTGGAAGCAAACACTCCATGAATACATGACAATCATGACTTTTCATCGCATACATCTTCCCGGTGTTCACATCGGCACATCTTGCAAGGTTAGAAGAATAACCATCTGGCATCCTCAATTCTTTCAACCATCGACAAACATCTTTCGCTTCATCTGGTGTTAGGCAGTATTTGGCTTTGGGTTTTAACATCTTCCCATTAGGCATTTCCACCAAATTCAAATCAGATCGATGTTTGCTACAATAAAGAGCAGAATCCAATCTAGCCTTATTATTGTCTTTGGTTTTATCTTTCACATTCATCACAGTGAAAAATATGTTGTCAAAGAAATTCTTCTCGATGTGCATAACATCAAGATTGTGCCTCAACAAATTATCTTTCCAATATGGGAGATTCCAAAATATGTTTTTTTTTGTCCAATTGTGCACCTGTCCATAACCATCCAGCCGGGTGAGCTCCCCTACCTCTGTGGCTTGTGGCAAATCCATAACTCTGCTCCAGATTTCACCTGATGTCAACAAAGGTGGTGGTCCATCTGTTTCAACTGCCCCTTTCTTGAAGGCCTTCTTGTTCTTTCTAAATTTATGATCTTGCGGTATAAGAATCTGCGATGCGAGTCAAACCAAGAACTCTTGCCCCCGTACTTTAACGTAAACGCCTTTGTGTGTTCCATACAGTGGGGACATGCCAATTTACCGTGAGTCCCCCAACCAGACAACATACCATAAGCAGGAAAGTCGTTAATTGTCCACATCAATGCGGCTCTCATCATAAAATTTTTCTTTCCTGCTGCATCATATGTCAAAACACCCCCCCCCCCACAATCTCTTAAGATCATCAATCAGAGGTTCCAAAAAGATATCAATGTTAGCTTTTGGATTGGATGGACCAGGTATCAGACAAGTCAAAAACATATACGGTTTAGTCATGCACATCTCAGGAGGAAGATTGTAAGGGGTAACAATGACTGGCCAACAAGAGTAGGGTGACGCCGATGCTTGGATATATGGAGTAAACCCATCAGAGCACAAGCCAAGCCGAACATTCCGTGGGTCTGAGGCAAAATCTGAATGCACTTGATCAAAGTGCTTCCACGCTTCATCGTCGGATGGGTGGCGTAAAATGTCGTCTGAGGTACGCCTATTGTCATAATGCCAAGTCATTTTCTGCGCAATTTCGGTCGATGCAAACATTCTTTGCAACCTTGGAACTCTAGGCAAATAGAACATCGACTTTACAGGGATAGGTTTATAATTACGTTTTGCCCCTTTACGATCATGTAGCTCACCATCATTTTTACCAAATTCGTTGTTGTAAAACAACATGTGCCCTTTCTCACAACAATCAATCTTCTTAAATTTCAATCCCAGCTTCGAAACTAACATCTTTGCTTCATAATAACTTTTTGGTAAATTATCCTTATTAGGTGTCGCTTCCCATCATTTCAGTCACATAGTCTAAACCCACCTCAGAAATATTACTCATGGACTTGAGAGCTAAAAGTTTCACACACATAGATAATTTTGACTGTGGCGAGCCTTCAAACAACGGTTTGTTTGAATCTCTTAACAAATTATAAAAATTTTGTGCTTCTTCATTTGGAAGTTCATCATGATCGTCATATTGAGGCTCATCAAATGGCACATTCACCCTGAGACCATCACAAATCATGTTTTCCATCGACTCAAAAATTTCATTACGTCGAACACCAACACCAGAACTGCTTGAAGCCCCTTTTACCTCAAAATTTTGACGTCGTTGTTCTCCATGGTCCACCCAAATCCAATAATTAGTCCTAAACCCCCATTGATACAAGTGCTCCCTGTCATACCCCAATTTTGTCCGGCTTAGGTCAAAACCCTAATTTTCCAAAAAAATAAATAAATTGAAGAGCGAAGAGCCTTAGGCACTACATTTCGGATCCTAGAAGGCATTCCAAGGTTCTTGAAATCATTTTTAGGGTTGGAACGCACTTTTCGGGCAAATTAGGGTTTTAGAGCCAAAAAGGGTATTTTGGTCAATTATAACGGTTTTTTTTCTCTCACTTTCAAAAAGGCTCAAAAATATGTATAATTAAAAATAGAAATCTGAAATCAAAATAAAAAAATGAATAACAAAATAATATTGGATGCTTATGGTATTTTTAGGATTAGGGCTAATTCCTTTTAGGTGTTTTTTGCTTTTATCCACTTTTGGCCAAAGTAAGCACCAATTTCACAAGCAAACAACCTCCCTCACTCCACCCTCATGCCCTTCACTTCAGCCCCATCAAGTGCACATCACAAAAAAGCCTTTCATCATGACAAGCACACCTTTGAGTCCAATAACATTCAATACACAACATATTTTTACCTTCCTTCTCTCTACACCACTAAATACACACTAATTTCTTCACCTCCTTCACTCCACCCTCATGCTCCATGCCTCCCTTCACTTCAGCCCCCATCAAGTGCACATCACAAAAAAGCCTTTCATCATGACAAGCACACCTTTGAATCCAATAACATTCAATACACAACATATTTTTACCTTCTTTCTCTCTACACCACTAAATACACACTAATTTCTTTATTTCCCTCTCACAACCTTAAACCCATTAGATCTTTGGCCTCCCAAGGATTTGAATAAGAACAACTCACTCCTCTCCTCCCAAAAAGGACCAAGAAATTCGTAGCCCCTCTCCTTTCCCTCACTTCCTCTTGTTTTTTTCTTTCTTCTCAAAGAAACCTTCCCATTTTCTCCTACACCAAAAACCCTAACAAACCACTCACCTCATTTTGCATCCCTCTTTCACATACTCCCTCCATTTCTCATTCAAAGTTCAAGCATCATCATCAAGTAGGTACTTCTTTGAAGGATATTGGAGTTTTGTTGATTGGTGACTAGCTTCATCTTCTCATCTCACTTTCTAGCTCAAAGCTAAGGTAATCTTTAAAACTTTGCATCATCTTTGAGTATTTCCTCAAAATATAAAAAGCATTCATCCTATCATCTTCATATTCCCATATTGTTGATTGTCGTTGGTGAGGGGTGTCATAAGCACTTTGACAAGCACTTAGGGAGGCTTGGGTGCTTATGGTGCTTCTCACCCTTTAATAAATGTTGATTTGTGTTGATCTTAATCATTGCCTTTCATGAAATAAAATGTTGTTTTATGGCATGTTGTATTTCGCATACTCTCATAAAAGTGTGATTTGCTAGTTGTTGTTGTGTTTTCTCACATTTCCTTGTATATTCACTCATGTTTGCATAACTTTCACAAAAATAAGAAACCCATTTCAAGCATGATAACATTCGGCCATGAGCCTAGGTTTAGGGTTCTTGAATGCTTTTGTTTATTTCATGATTTGGGGATGAATAATAGTTGATTTAGGGTATGTATGCTCCTAGGTTTTAACATAAAAATTAGGGTTTGGGTTTGCTTTAATAAACTTGTTTTTGTTGATGATTGGCAAGGTGATTCACACTTGTGCACTTGTGCACTTAATCTTAAGTGTGAGGATTGACCAAAGTGATTCAACATTCTTTGATGCTTTGGTTGCTAAATAATTTTCTTGCTTATACTTGCCTATGATCATGATGGAGGCGACTCTTTTCCTTAAGCTAACAATTTCATTGTCCACTCTCATATAAAAATATCATCAACACTTAGATAGGTCAACTCCATACATTGCATCTTCCACTAGACGTGCATTTAGATTCCCTTGCGTTTTGTAGAAATATTTGAGTATGGTTCTCGCCTAGCATCTTCCACTAGATATGCATTTAGGTTCAATCTTGCCTATTCTTGTATTTTTGCTCAATGCCCAATTCAAGTTCCTTCTTTGCCTATTTATGTGTTGTGGTCTAATATGTGTAGTCTAGGCTAGTATTTGCTCAAGAATTCAAACGAGATTGTTGTTTGCCTAAGGATTCGATTTGCATTCATTACTTTCTTTTCTAAAGGGCCTAGCATGAAAATGGTGACTAGCGACAATCACCCATAACCTTTGTTAGTTTGATTTTCCTAAGAGCCTAAGTTTCAAAAAGATGTTTTCATATGCATGAGCTACTAGTGATAATTGTAACACCCCTTTTCTATACGGTAATTTGTTTTATAAAATATCTGAGTTTTCAAAATTTATTTACACCACAAGGGATGTCACACTTACTTCACTAAAACGTCACTCTTCAAATAACTCGCTTTTCGAAAAACAGTCTTATAATAACTTCAAAACGTCATTATCAAAAAAGATACAACTTCACATCGAAAATTCAATAGTTTAGTCATAAAGGGCATTACACTATGCCAGGCTTGCAATACTAAAATCCGATAACCACAACATGTCATAAATGACTTAAAACAACATTCATTCCCCTCCCTAGTGTTACATATCAGAGCATGACGACTCGACTCAAAAGTGAAGCTAAGACCTTCACTGGGGATCACCTGCACGTTACCAACACGGGTGCAACATTCAAACAGGAAAGGGTGAGCATCATTTCAGTCTATATAATAGAAAATATGATAAGGACTAAATCATAGGCTACACACTAGAATAATCAGCATCCAAATACACTAAACATCCACATCACAGTCGTCATTCACATCATTTACAATACTCAACTCATGTCGTGTAAGCTTATGAAAATGCAACCCACTCGCGGGTATATGCATGAAGGTACCTTTTCACAAAACGTCGCTTAGCCACTCAGGCCTTATCATCACTTAGCCACTCAGGCCTCAAAACATCACTGGGTTTATGCATATGGGCATGAGACACTATGACATGCACCACTCACAATACACACATACACAAATACTCAATTTATGGTCAACTATGTGACCCGTCACTTACCGGTTTGCCGAATAAAGGCACAGCACCTGTCATTTCACAATTCACACACAAATAACGTCACTTAGCCTTTTTAGGCCTTAACATCACTTAGCCACTCAGGCCCCAATTGTCACTTACACATAAACATCATTCAACTCAAACATTAGCCACTGAGGGCAAAAACGTCATTTGACTAACCACCAAGGCATCCTCGTCATTTACACATCATTATCATTAACTTTGGCCACTAGGGGCAAAACAGTCACTTGACTAGCCACCAAGGGCATCCTCGTCATTTACACATCATTATCATTAACTTTGGCCACTAGGGGCAAAACAGTCACTTGACTAGCCACCAAGGGCATCCTCGTCATTTACACATCATTATCATTAACTTTGGCCACTAGGGGCAAAACAGTCATTTTTGACACTATCGTGTTAAAACTGTTGTTTATACACCAAAAGGGATTTTTAAAGAGTTCCACGTCATTTTTCAATGTCACTGGGACGATCACCGGGGGCAGCCACTTGGGCGCCCACAAACAGTCAGAAAATAACAACTTTTCATTTTAAAAATTGAACCCACAAATAGACAACGTAAAAAGCTTCACGGCACTTTTCGAATCGTTCAAAACGGACGTCTGAGTCAAAAGTTATGATAAAAACAATTTTGGAAAAATCAGGCAACATCCAGGGAACAGGCGCCTTAGGCGCCCAGGCAACACAGGCACCCAGCGCCCAGGCGCGCAACAACGCAACACAACCCAGCGCCACAGGCGCTCAGCGCCCAGGCGCGCACCACGCACGCACAACACAGCGCCACAGGCGCTCAGCGCCCAGGCGCGCACAACGCATAACACAGACACGGGCGCCTAGCGCCCAGGCGCGCCCCCCCCACGCGCAGCACAACACAACACAGGCGCCCAGCGCCCAGGACAGGCACTCAGCGCCCAGGAAACTGCAACAACGCCCAGAATTTCTGTTTAACAATTCTTCAACACTAAAAATTGGTTTCTTAACAAATTTTAAAGTGTAAAAACTCCATTTTTCCAGCAACTAAAAAAAACACCGTTCTCATTCAAAAACACTAAAACTCAATTTTATCAAAACTCAATTAAAACCAAACAACACCACTAACCCCATCATGGCGCCCTAGACGCCCAACACCCACAACCCCTTTTTGCGACCCCATTCTTCAACAAACCAACGCATAGATCAACATTCTAATTCACATCACATACGCATAACACCACCAATAATGAAATTCATAGCTCAAACCCAAGCAATAAATCAATTCGCATAGACTCATGATATACATATATATGAAAGTTAACATCAAAACATCAAGAACGTAAAGAACATCAAGAACGCAAAAGAACATCAAGAACGCAAAGGAACATCAAGAACGCAAAAGAACATCAAGAGCATCATGGATCTAGTAGGAACCTTAGATCTAGGACCCATCATATAATTTATTAAATAGAATGATAGAGCTCCCCTAACCTTTTTCAAGAAGAACTCGATGCCTAGGATGCAGTCACCTACAGATCCACAGCAACAACGGAGATCCCTTCCTCTTGATCTTCGAATCCTCTTCTCCTTCCTCTCTTGGCCGCCCCCTTGCTCTCCCTCTCTTCCTCACGCCCCTCTCTTCTTTTCTCTCTTTCTCCACTTTCGCAAATGATAGCTAGGAAACCCTAACCCCTTGTGCCTTGCTACTTCGCATATGACTTAATTCATGGGCTTGGGCTTCTCACTTAAGCCCAAGTCCATCTAATTTGGCACCTCCATCTTCTTAATACCCCCTACACCTTTTAATATAATTTCTAATAATTAAAATATATCCACTTAATTAATTTAAATTCCTAAACACTTAATTAAATAATTTAATTAAATATTTAGGGTGTTACAACTCTCCCCCACTTAGAATATTTTCGTCCTCGAAAATTTACTCCAACTCACGAAACGAAACCCAATCTTCTTGTCACTTCCAACCATCCCCGTCCATCACCCTTCTCCACATTGTTACTCTTAATTAGACGTTCTAATCTGAAGGTCATCAAAGTCACACTCAACTACTCAAACACCGTGACACTTCACTTAGGCACCCACACCTCATCATCACTCACCTCTACAACTGCCTCGGTTACATCTACTTCAGTTCTCCATCACTCTTCTTGCCACCCATACGCTGCACTTAGGCACTTTATGCTTCAACCACCCTAGCTTCTACATACATTGATAACACTGCAACACTGCACTTCGTCCCACTTATACTTCGATTTCCATATACTTCGACAACACCACACGTCGACTCCCATTCATTTCAACCCACTTATAGTCAGGTACCCACATCTCGGCTCTTATGTCACCCTACGCACCTAACCTTCATCTCTTCTTGTTTCTTTGGTCCTCTCACACTATGATCGAACTTAGCTACGACTACAACACCCATTCACTTGAAATTGGCGCGACACCCATTAAAGTACTTCAACGAAAGTGACAACACCAACCACGACATCTTTTCGCTGAGAGTTCCTCAACTCCCATTTCTCCCCCCTAGGTCCTTCATAGGACCGACTCATCGACAACACTTCATAACTTCACCAAAGTGAAGCACACACCACATTAATCACATCAATCACAATTAATTACGCGACTCCCTTGTCAATAAAGGACTGAGTCAACGTACATAGGGACTAAACAGCACATAAAATAAAGTAACACATAATAAAAAAATCGAGACAGCAACCTCTCACAATACAGTAGCAGTACTAAAGAAAATAGGAAGACAGCTCTTTTCAAAATTTACGAAACGGCCCACTTGATTCAAGAAAACATCATTTTAATTTTTAAGAACTCGGCACTTTAAATTATTGAGAGAACAACACGTTATATTTGAGTGAACATCACATTTAAGTCGAAGAAAACAACAATCTAGATTGTAGAGAACAGTACACTTTAATGTGCGAAAACAGCAGCAAATACGGCAACATTAACGACATAAAATAAATGGCACACTATTAATCTCAAAGTAAAACAGCATCTTTAAACAATATAAGAACAGCGCACTATTATTTTTCAAAACGAAACAGCAACTGTAAACAATATAACCAACTCTTTAACTTTGGGATAAGCACGTCAATTTTTGTAAACATCCTCGTAAAATTTTGGGTAAACAGTGTGCTTGAAAATGAGTACACAGTACATTAAATTTATAAGAGCAGTGGCAAAACAACCACATTATTTGAGTAAAACGGCAACAGCAAGACCAAGAAGGACAACAACAACAGTAAGGCGTAAACAGTGGTCTTTTAGCGCGCAACAACAGCAAAACACGGAGTGAAAATAATACTTCCTTTTAGCGCGCAACGGCAGTGGAAACAACACGTTTACAACATAAAAATTAGCGCTTCATTTTCGTAATACAGCAATACGATTATTTCATAAAAACAGCAACTCATTTCATAGAATTAAACCGCAACACAGCAACTCATTTTTAAGCAAACCGCAGTATTTTATTTTGAAAAACAGCAAGACAGCAACTCCGAACAATATACGACAGCACACTATTCATCTAAAAAAAAATAGAACAGCGACCTGAAACACTGTCAAACAGCACACCATTTATTTTAAGTACAATTGTAACTTTGATTTCTTTGAAAACATCAAATCCAATTATCAACTCTACGAACCATTATCAATTCAATTCAATCCGATTCAATTCAATCATCACCTTATATTTTAGAAAAATACACTCTTTTCTTTTAGAAAATACCACATTTCAAATGGGGAAAACATCGCATTTTAAGCTGAGGAAAAACAGCTCCTACAAAAACAGCGCTTAAAACAAAACTGCGCATAGAAACAGCATGCAAAACCGAGTGAATAACAGCAACCCATTTACTTGTAAATACAGTATCTCATATATCTAATTTAAACGATGAAGCGGCAACACCTTTTCAACATAAAAACAGCTTACTATTATTTTTACAAACAACCAGCACTTTAAACAATGTAAAAACAACACACCATTGTTTCCAAACAAAACGGCAACTCGAAACAGTGTAAAAACAGTACACTATTTATTTTTAAAACAACACAGCAACACATATACACAATTAGAATTTGGCGCCTATACACCCGTGGGGATGTATAGAATACATACTTTCAAAACATTTAATTTTCTTTTTAAAACGTCTCAACTCATTGTATTCACACGTCAGAACATACAAATTAATTATTAAAATTTATAACACATCATACTCCTCATCTTAATTCAATCTCAATCATCATCAAACATCAAGGCACGAAATTACACGTGACAACATCAACATCACAATGTACTCAATTCCTCATCAATTTTACACCTACTCGTCAAATCACAACAATACTAAAAACACCCAATGGCAACAAACAAAATTCACCACAAGGTCTTCGTCGAAAATCGACGAGAGACACAGAAAACACACCAAGCAACACATTATAGTCATACACAAGGTACTCAGAGTAGACACACACATAGCAGCAGTAAGACACTAAGCAGCGCCAATAACAACAATAGCAGTCATACCGTCTGACCAATTTAGCTAATCACTGCAACACAAATTATGGTTAGAACGAGTACCAAGACTCGAGAGATAGCTAGACTCCACACTGGACAACTTGGCCGGACAGACCGAACTGCTCTGATACCACTAATGTAACACCCCTTTTCTATACGGTAATTTGTTTTATAAAATATCCGAGTTTTCAAAATTTATTTACACCACAAGGGATGTCACACTTACTTCACTAAAACGTCACTCTTCAAATAACTCGCTTTTCGAAAAACAGTCTTATAATAACTTCAAAACGTCATTATCAAAAAAGATACAACTTCACATCGAAAATTCAATAGTTTAGTCATAAAGGGCATTACACTATGCCAGGCTTGCAATACTAAAATCCGATAACCACAACATGTCATAAATGACTTAAAACAACATTCATTCCCCTCCCTAGTGTTACATATCAGAGCATGACGACTCGACTCAAAAGTGAAGCTAAGACCTTCACTGGGGATCACCTGCACGTTACCAACACGGGTGCAACATTCAAACAGGAAAGGGTGAGCATCATTTCAGTCTATATAATAGAAAATATGATAAGGACTAAATCATAGGCTACACACTAGAATAATCAGCATCCAAATACACTAAACATCCACATCACAGTCGTCATTCACATCATTTACAATACTCAACTCATGTCGTGTAAGCTTATGAAAATGCAACCCACTCGCGGGTATATGCATGAAGGTACCTTTTCACAAAACGTCGCTTAGCCACTCAGGCCTCAAAACATCACTGGGTTTATGCATATGGGCATGAGACACTATGACATGCACCACTCACAATACACACATACACAAATACTCAATTTATGGTCAACTATGTGACCCGTCACTTACCGGTTTGCCGAATAAAGGCACAGCACCTGTCATTTCACAATTCACACACAAATAACGTCACTTAGCCTTTTTAGGCCTTAACATCACTTAGCCACTCAGGCCCCAATTGTCACTTACACATAAACATCATTCAACTCAAACATTAGCCACTGAGGGCAAAAACGTCATTTGACTAACCACCAAGGCATCCTCGTCATTTACACATCATTATCATTAACTTTGGCCACTAGGGGAAAAACAGTCACTTGACTAGCCACCAAGGGCATCCTCGTCATTTACACATCATTATCATTAACTTTGGCCACTAGGGGCAAAACAGTCACTTGACTAGCCACCAAGGGCATCCTCGTCATTTACACATCATTATCATTAACTTTGGCCACTAGGGGCAAAACAGTCATTTTTGACACTACCGTGTTAAAACTGTTGTTTATACACCAAAAGGGATTTTTAAAGAGTTCCACGTCATTTTTCAATGTCACTGGGACGATCACCGGGGGCAGCCACTTGGGCGCCCACAAACAGTCAGAAAATAACAACTTTTCATTTTAAAAATTGAACCCACAAATAGACAACGTAAAAAGCTTCACGGCACTTTTCGAATCGTTCAAAACGGACGTCTGAGTCAAAAGTTATGATAAAAACAATTTTGGAAAAATCAGGCAACATCCAGGGAACAGGCGCCTTAGGCGCCCAGGCAACACAGGCACCCAGCGCCCAGGCGCGCAACAACGCAACACAACCCAGCGCCACAGGCGCTCAGCGCCCAGGCGCGCACCACGCACGCACAACACAGCGCCACAGGCGCTCAGCGCCCAGGCGCGCACAACGCATAACACAGACACGGGCGCCTAGCGCCCAGGCGCGCCCCCCCCACGCGCAGCACAACACAACACAGGCGCCCAGCGCCCAGGACAGGCACTCAGCGCCCAGGAAACTGCAACAACGCCCAGAATTTCTGTTTAACAATTCTTCAACACTAAAAATTGGTTTCTTAACAAATTTTAAAGTGTAAAAACTCCATTTTTCCAGCAACTAAAAAAAACACCGTTCTCATTCAAAAACACTAAAACTCAATTTTATCAAAACTCAATTAAAACCAAACAACACCACTAACCCCATCATGGCGCCCTAGACGCCCAACACCCACAACCCCTTTTTGCGACCCCATTCTTCAACAAACCAACGCATAGATCAACATTCTAATTCACATCACATACGCATAACACCACCAATAATGAAATTCATAGCTCAAACCCAAGCAATAAATCAATTCGCATAGACTCATGATATACATATATATGAAAGTTAACATCAAAACATCAAGAACGTAAAGAACATCAAGAACGCAAAAGAACATCAAGAACGCAAAGGAACATCAAGAACGCAAAAGAACATCAAGAGCATCATGGATCTAGTAGGAACCTTAGATCTAGGACCCATCATATAATTTATTAAATAGAATGATAGAGCTCCCCTAACCTTTTTCAAGAAGAACTCGATGCCTAGGATGCAGTCACCTACAGATCCACAGCAACAACGGAGATCCCTTCCTCTTGATCTTCGAATCCTCTTCTCCTTCCTCTCTTGGCCGCCCCCTTGCTCTCCCTCTCTTCCTCACGCCCCTCTCTTCTTTTCTCTCTTTCTCCACTTTCGCAAATGATAGCTAGGAAACCCTAACCCCTTGTGCCTTGCTACTTCGCATATGACTTAATTCATGGGCTTGGGCTTCTCACTTAAGCCCAAGTCCATCTAATTTGGCACCTCCATATTCTTAATACCCCCTACACCTTTTAATATAATTTCTAATAATTAAAATATATCCACTTAATTAATTTAAATTCCTAAACACTTAATTAAATAATTTAATTAAATATTTAGGGTGTTACAATAATCACCCATAACCTTTGTTAGTTTGATTATCATGAATGCTTTCAATTTCCAAAAATATTTTCTTAAGCATCAAAAGTCATAGCAAGTGTTAATGATGACCACCCATAACCTTTGTTAGTTTGGTCATCATGAAGGCTTTCATTTTTCAAAAGAGATTTTTACATGCACTTAAAGGGGTTTTAGTAATGATCACCCATAACCTTTGTTAGTTTGATCATTATGAACCCCCTTCACTTTTCAAAATCAAAACAAAAAGATTTTCATTTTCAAGGCTCTAGAACTACGTCGCTTTGATTCCCATTTGGGATACGTAGGAGCGAGCCACGTCCTCGTCAAGCACAACAAACCAAAATTAATTCGATTGCGAAAGCCCTTTTTGATCATCTAAAATAAAAACCGATTATCATTAATGATCACTCGTGCCGTTGCCGTTTGGTTGTTAATGATGATTTCATTTTCAAAAGAGTTAGTAGCGCGGCCACTCTAAACCGTTGTTGTTTGGTCGTCGCGAACACTTGAATCAAAAGCAAAACCGATTATCGTTAATGATCACTTGCGCCGTTGCCGTTTGGTTGTTAATGATAATTTCATTTTCAAAAGAGTTAGTAGCGCGGCCACTCTAAACCGTTGTTGTTTGGTCATCGCGAATCCTCACTCCTACTGCGAAAACTCATCTAAACAGACTAAAAAACAAAAACCTTTTTAGGACAACCAAGAACTACGTAGCTTTGAATTCTCCATCGCACCAGGAGATACGTAGGAGCGAGAGGCCAACTCTCGTCAAGCGCCAAAAATAAAAATTTTCATTAAGTCTTCTCACTCCCTTTTCAATAAAGAGGCAAAATAAAAGCATTTTCAAATCAACACTTCAAACCACACATTTAATTAAAGGTTCCCTTTCGGTAGAAAGGAGGTACGGGGTGCTAATACCTTCCCCATGCCTAACCGACCCCCGAACCCATATCTCTAGTTTTCGAAAGACCATCCGCCTTGTCTAAAAGACCTTTTTTCAATGTTTTGGTCTTAAAATTAAAATATTGGTGGCGGCTCCATACCTTTTCCACGTTGTACAATGAGAAGTCCGAACCGGATTTTTTGGGGTGCAACACTCCCTAATTTCATTATCGGTCCTAATAGGTACACCGTCGCATTTTAAGCATGGACATCTAACCCCCTTTTCCCGTTTAGCCAATTCATGTCGCCACGCTACCACAAGAAACTGTTCAACCCCAATTACAAAAGATTCCTTCAAACCCGCTCTTCTCGGATATAACCGATCATACACCCATTCACGATTAAATTCATACAAATTCATCTACACACATTTAAAAAGCGTGTTACATTCCCTTAACATTCCCAATAATCTATCAAGTTAGTGCCATCGATATGATCTCAGTGGAGATGATTCCGAGCCGAGTATGGGGGTCAAGAACAGCACAAAACCCTTTTCCATCCAAGTAGTGAAGGAAGTTATTTCGTATAACTCCCAACCTTACTGTTGTTAGTATCGCCTCGCAATTATCTCAATGGAGATGATTTCGAGCAAAATATGAGGGTGAGGGACGGCATCACCTCACCCTTTTCCATCAACAACACACACAGTCATCTAACCTAGGGTTCATGAAAAAAACAATTAATTTATTTTGGAAACTAACCGTTATGAGATTGAGGTCCGGTGCGGTACGTGGTTCGGTGACGGTGCGCACTCCGGTGCGGTTGTGAGACTTCAATCCTAAACCATTAATTTCAACAACAACTTCAATATCAACTTCAATTTCAACTATTAATTTCAATTTCAAGCAAAAAACATAAATCAATTCACTATTAATTTCAATTTCAATAAAACAACTTCTTCAATTTCAACAAACAATTTCAATTTCAACAAACAATTTTTATCCTACACAATTTCTATAAATCCTAAACTTAATCCTAAAACCTAAAACACAATTTCAATTTCTAATCCTAAACACAATTTCACTAAAACAATATCAAAAATTAATTTTACAATATCACAAAACTAAATTCACTAAAATTACCAAACAACAATATCACAAAATTAATTTTACAAATCCTAACAAAACAATATCAAATAAAATCAGTTGGTAAAAAAAAACAAAATCAGTAAAAAAAAACCTCCAAAGGTAGAGCTCCGGTGGTGGTGAGGAGGGCGAGCTCCGGTGGTGGCGAAAACGGAGAGCTCCGGTGAGAGAAGTGTTCGCGTAGGAGAGAGAGAGCGACGTCGCGTAGGAGAGAGAGAGAGAGAGGAGCGACGGGTGAGCAGTGGTTTGGTGGCGGTGGTGCGGTGGTCGTGGGGTGGTGGTGCTGGAAAGGGTGTGGTGGGGTTGGGGTCGTGAGAGAAGAGTGAGGGAGTGAGAAAGAAGAGGAAACAGAGAAGAGGAAACAGAGAGAGGAAAAGGGATCTGTTTCTATTTAATTAGGGTTAGCGACGGAATTTGCGAGGGACTATTCCGTCACTAATCCCTTCACGCTAACCAAGGTGGAACGGTCAAAAAACATTAGCGAGGGACCACTATTTCCGTCGCTAATCGCTTCGGTTTCCATGCTGTTCAGATTTCAGTTTCCCTCCAAACAATTAGCGACGGACTGTTCCGTCGCTAATGCACTAACTTCCGTCGCTAATTTTCAAAAAAACG